>NW_024102839.1:16939929-17522995 GCF_013122585.1 Styela clava | reverse complement strand
TTGCAGATAGTAAACGCTTGACTGATCTTCTGTTTCGACGCATTTCTTGTCGGCGAATGCATAGGAAATAAGGGGTGAAGTGACAACCATACTTTGTAAAAATCTAATGTTTTGACGCACGACACGTCACGTGGGATATTTGGTAGTAATAGAAAGTTTGTAACTTCAGCTCAATGATTTAGCAAATCAGGATCTTGATAAAAATCGGTGATCGTAAAAATCGATTGATTTTTAGAGGATGGATTCCACTATATTTTCCAAGTATGAATGCTTGCGAAATACTTGTCTTAAGCATGATTAACCTAAATTTTGCATATTATTCTTGCACAAAATGTCATAAAAAGGGTCGATTAGACGCGCGTTACACACTTTCAATGGCAAAGCCAAGATTTTCAAATGGGGTGGGGAGATCAGAATTTTTCATGTAATGGGTCCTGAAACATTCGCCGAATTACGCCACTCGTAAAAATAGTCGGATCTTTTCAGATTTTCAACATACGAAAGGTAGAAAACTTGAATACCGCGTGTAGTGTTATTTGAGATCAATTTAATGCAGTGCTTGAATCAGGGATGTCCAATTCGAATATCGAATGACCGGACATTACGGGGAAGTTTCCCGACGTCGTTGATGACAATCAAAAATGAACACCTAACTGCCGGCATGAAATATATAACAGCACTGAATCAAATATTAAAACACGATTTACGGTCTTATTTCTCCATCATTGATGGAAATTCAGAAATAGGGTTCACTCATTTGATGGCGCCTTAGAAGTATGTGTACCAAAATGGCGGACACCGGAACATAGTATGTGTACTAGCGGATCCTGCCCGCGGGCCATTGGTTGCCGGCCCCTGCTTTAGGTCCAAAGAATGTGATCGATTCTCGCGCTATTGATGTTCTAACATACGGAACAAAAAATCCGTCGTTACTTCTGCTATTTCGGGTATTATTATTCGCGAATACGCGATTAAAGCAACAAGGGAGTTGACCAGTAGAAGATGAAAACATCAATGTGCAAATCTCTAGTGTTAGTATATCTTCAACACGTAGTAGTTTTTCACTTTTGAAAAAATCTGCAACACTATCTCTCCGACTCCTATCAAAAGTCATTCTCAAGAACTGATTAGACACTTTGAATTTTTGCTGTAATACCTTTTTGACGATGCATCCAAGTGTTTATACAATATCGTATATGACTTTTTATTATTGAATGGTATAATGTTAACAGACACGACTTATTAAGGTTTTTGTTGATTTTTGAAATAGCTCCGAGTGCTGTCCTTGTTTTAGATAGTACAAATTGTGACTGATATTTCCATGACAATTTGTCATCGAATAAAACACCCAGGAAACGAATTTGGTTTACTCTTTGAATGCACTCGGACTGCAGAATTAGCTCATCGTTAAGAATGGGTAGTTTTTGTCTAGGTGCACTAAAGATCATGTACTTGGTCTTTTCCGCATTTCCTGTTAGTTTGTTAGCAGTTAGCCATGATTGAATATTAGTTAGGCCAGCATTAGCTTTTTCAAAAAGGTCTGGTAAATTCTTCCCCTGTAGGAAAGGGGTGGTGTCATCAGCAAATAGAATAGCATCAGAGTTCTTGAGTGATTTAGGGAAGTCATTAATCATAATTAAGAAAAATATAGGCCTCATAAGCGACCCTTGAGGGGCTCAAAGAAAACGCACAAATAGTTGAATCAATAGTTATTACCATGTTTGGTTATATACAGAAATCACATGCTGTGAGACAGCTATGAATTACATTTTCTGAGCTTCAATAGAGCTTCTTTCTTCAATAGACAAGCCTTCTAATTCAAGACATGGGTTATAGATTATATTCCAAGGGTGGGCAAGGTTTTTGAGCCAGGTGACAAACATTTTGCCAACCTAGACTGGCGGGCCATGTAAGGGCGACGTGAAAAGTTACATTTTACGAAAAGATTTCTATTTACAGTATTACAAGTTTTGTTAACGTCCCCATAGCAGAAAAGTCTGTGGCAACCTAAAATAAAACTTATACAGACTACTATCATAATCTAACAAACCTATCCATTGCACAATACTGATTTCAATAACAACAACTATGTAGTGCATGCAGCATTGATTAAAAGCATAAATTTAAGGCAGCATCAGACGGGCCAAATTGAATCACCTAACGGGCCAGATTTTGCCCGCGGGCCGTAGTTTGTCAATTTCAGGGTTATACTGTTAATAAAAATAAAGAATTATTTTAGAAATAGAGTTCGACTCATTGCGGGTTCATTTATTCCGTTAACGTTTTCTATCAGCTTTTGAGCTGTTCTTATAACTGACCCTGTTCGTTTTCAAAGATGGTGGGTCATTGAACATTCCCTGATGTTCATCCTCTGCAATTTCAGAAACTTGCACAGCATCATTTGTCAAGGATGGATCGGATTTAGGATTATCAGAATACCATATCTCTGTTGGCAGAGTGATAGTTCCTCCACTTGATACAAAAATCCAGTGGCGGCGCGTGGTCATTTTGACAACCGGGGCAAGCTACTGCGGGACCAAGTCAGCCCCATCTACGGGGACAGGATGAGCGCTGTAAGTTCTCCCATCATTTTATGAGTATAAAAACCATTCCATCGGTAACAACCAATCGGCAAAAGCGACAATTTTTAACGATAAGAAAGTGTCTTTAAAACCGGTCCAAGTCAAGGGATTATTAAATATAGACATAGTTTATTTTGTAACCTCTTTCAAAAGGAAAGGCAATATTTACCCAGATAAATACAATGACATATTAACAGAAACTTCGGGAAAGCAGACAAAACCTAAAATAAAGTTTAAAACGTTACTATGAAGAAAGGAAAGTTAATGCAAAGATAAGGACATGCGTCGCTCACTCATAGATATATATGCTGCTAGACTTCTACTGCTTAAACATATATGCAACACGCCGCGGTTTCTTGGAAGCAAAATGCTCAATAACGCGCTGATTAAAGTCATGCATCCCAGAAATAACGTCTGTGAATGGATAAAACAGCCAAGGAATTTAATCTATCTTGCTTCATTGTGTTTCTGAGATACGTTTTAATACGCTTCAGCGTGCTGAATGTTTGCTCTGCGTCGGCGGAAGAAATAGGCGTCGTCAAAATGATGTCCAGAAATTTTGCAGACGCCGCAAAGGTAGTTACTAGAGTGTCATCTATGAGGAACCCATAAAGCGCGCAAGTTGATGTGTTGTTCAAAAACGTTTGATTGGTGTATATACATCGCAATTCATTTTTCAATTTACCCACGTTTATCATGGGATAAAATTTGGAGACAGTAGCCAACAAATGGATGGGAAATTGACGTGCAAATTTTAAAAAATTTTTGGGGTTCATCAAAGAGAACGCGGCAAGGTGTTCAGTGCGCAGACAATCGCCTATTTGATTCACCAGAATGTCACAGCATTCCTTTGCAGACAAAATCAAACGCTGCGTTGTTTGCCCGCGGCGTAAAGAAGCACTCCATGTGTCGTCGTATTTTATTGTTTCCCGGATACGAGATACAGAATCGCAGAAGTCTGAAATACACGACTGCACAGACGCTCCATCCATTAGCCTTGACTGCAATGCGCGTATAATACATCCACGTGATAGAATATTGTGGAGAAAAATGAAAACTCACCATCTTCTAGCAGACGCTTTAGACCTGCCGCCTCCCTCACAGAGCGTTCGTCCCAAACCGGAGAGCTCTGAATGCCATTGAAACACTCAATGAGCTCAGACCTAATTTCGGACACGCCCTGCACCACGCGGGATTGGAAGTTCCAACGTGTTGGTGCACAAGCTGGGAGACGGCGGCTACATATCTGGCGAAGGAGGTCAGAGCGCTTCGGCGAAACGGAAAAAATGAAGAAAACCCCGAAACATTTGCAAAAAATATACGGACGAGAGGGGTATCAAGACACATATTTTTAATAACGAGGTTAAATTGGTGTGCATAACAATGTAAAAAATGCGCATGAGGAAAATCTTCTTTTATATAAACTTGAACACCATGTTTCGACCCACTCATGACTGCCGCGCCGTCATGAGCTATCAATTTTGACTTCGCGTTGTAAGGCTGTAACACTTCTTTCAGTACAGCCGATATCCCGCACGCCGTGCGATCAAGTTTGGTACAAAGCTGTGAAATCTCTCGGTAGGTTTACCATCTTTCACAAACCGAAAAATCACAGCCAGTGGGGAAACGCATGTGATGTCAGTTGTCTCGTCAGACTGAATCGAAAGAAACTGGCAATTCTCAATTTCCAGAGCCAAATGTTGTAAATAAATTTTATACATTGAGTCGAGCAAATCATTTTGGATATCCTTAGATGTCCCTTTCGAAACAGTTGCGGCATCAAGATGATCTCTCAATACTGTATCTAGGGATGCGGTGTATTCCACCATATCCAAAAATACCCCTCTATTAGAAGAGCCAGCCCGTTCATCGTGCCCACGGAGGGACAGCTCGTGACAACCAATGAACTTCAAAACATCTATCAATCGACCGAGAACATGGCGGTTTTTCTCGACGTTTTGGTTGTGCCGACAAATAGAAACCGCGCGTCCTTCATCCAACTGTGCTGCAATATTAACATTTCCGAATGTTCGGTATTTTACTGCATTGTCCAGATGCTCCATAGAAGATTGATGATCCCTGGCACGCTCGGAAAGATGTTTAAGATCTCTAAAACCAAATTTACACCAACGTGAGTCACGGGCGGTAGCAAAAAGTAGGCAATAAAAACAAAAAAGTTAATTTTTGTCCTCGCTGTAACACAACCATTCGTGTTTTTTATACCAAGTTTCTGCGCAAAATGTACGCCGACGCTTTCCTCCGTCATGGGATTGTTCCAGTGAACAATTTTTTGGTTGATAAGGCCCAAGACGTTGTACCTCTAATTTTTGTTCCAGCGGCAGCTGCGAAAACGGAGTGCGAAGTAGTGCATCAACCTTATTCATTATGAGGTCTAAGGCTAAGAAATGCAAAGCCGGAAAGAAGTGAGGAGCTCAAAAGGAATGTGGAAAATCGAAAGCAAATGGACTAAAGGTCTCTAACTGATTCAAATAGCGAAACAAGCGACAAAAACGAAGGCGAGGAAACTATCAACTCTTCAAGCAACCAACGAACGAGAAGGAATGCGTGAATATGTCAACACGTTGTTGTAAGAAACGTCGGCATTGTGTCGTCATAATTTCGGGGCTAGCCCCGATGATTTAGTAAAAGAAACAGAAAACAAACGAGACAAACGCGGCGAGTGGAAGATAAAAGAGAGAATACGATATACAATGAGTAACTGGGGCAAAATCGGCGTCGCCCCGTCGACGTTCGGCGAAGGCTTTGCGAGCGAAAAATGAACCATGTCGGGAGAATATGGCTAGTGTAGACCAAAGTGACTAGAAACCAAGTGGAGACACCGCGGGCGATGATGCATATCGGACGCCATTCTGTGTCCATCGAATCGCGCGATAGTTATCTTACTACAGGTATCGCGTGTGAGTTATGCAACTTCAAAACCTCATATCTCACTAACCTTACATTATATTTAGACAAGTTTTATATTGTTTGAGAGACAATCTAGGAGACTAATTATGAGATGGGGATAAACTGACCCTATTATCGTACAAAAATCGGCGAAATTGAAAGCGTGAATTTGTTTGAAAAACTTTTCAATTAAATGACAAAACCTCCGATTTGTTCTTGTTTTAATCTAATATGATATCGACACATATACTTTTGTAAGTTTGACATTTGTAGAGGGTAAAAATAGCTTTCGAATGGTATCATTAGATTGAATTTATCGTGCACCAGTAAAATTGTATACGCTATTTTATTCAATGTTCTCCAATTCTTCATATGTCCGCTGCGCCAACTTGAGTTAAACAGCGACGATCCTTAATTACTTCGTTACGCAGCGATCTTTCGCAATTACGTTGCGACCAAAGTGTTGCAACGTAGCAGCTCTGCGTTCCTTACGAAAAACACTTATCACTTACCCTGGTAAGTGTGAAACATCATAAACCTAAAGCATACGTTTAAAGCAGGTATTATTTAAACCGCGGCCGATGCTACAATACTGATATAATTGGAACTCCAGCTGTGAACGACAAAATTCGCGATTGCGTAATTTACAACGTTCTGCAGAACAACGTCGCCTGAACGTCAATGCCTAATTGTACTTTGCGTCGTTACGAAAACTTCGCTTCTAATCGTTCACCGATTTTGTTCATTTACCGAAGTCAAAATGGGGTATCCAGATGATCCCGCAAAACGACAATGAATCGCACTCTAGTCTCTAGTTATATATGAATATATATCGCGGGTACTACAAAGCCATGTCACGCAATGATATTGTGATCGCGCAAAGGATAGAGATAGGTAATAAAATACTGAATACATGTAAATGGAGAGGTAATCATGTTACGCGGCCGCGATCCATCGTTTCCAAATGATACATTGGCCTTATTGTTTATCTACGACTTATCCGAATTGAAAAACATCCATAATTAAGGTGGTTTGTTGGGTTGGGATTTGACAGCGCCCCGCAATTGATAAGAAATGAATTAACATTAGAATATGTGTGAAAATTATTAATTTTACTCAAATACCATAAGAAATGCATATGCGACCGTATATGGCCATATCGTTATCACCCAGTCATATACCGAAGAGAGATTTATTTTATTTTTTTTAGCGAAAACTGCATTACGTATTGTTTTATAATTTATTTGTTATTGTATCATTATTATGTTTTCTGGTTTGACGAAATAAATAAATTCTCTCTTTTCTTTTAACCCTGATATAAGCCGATATCCTTCATTTCGTACATGTAGAATATTTTTTTAATATACCGTATTTTCCGGCGAATATGTCGCTTTACTAGACCCAAATTTTTGACCTGATTTGGGGGGGGGTCGTCTTATTGGGCGAGTATGATCATTTTCATTTTTTTGGTGTCGCCTTATTATTGAATCCGGACAATAGAATACCTTCGGCGATAGCATCCCCCACGTCCTCATCGGGTTAGTTTAAATAAATCGACATTTTCGCGCTGTGAATCTGGAATTGTAAAGCTGTGATTATCATATTTGAATTAACATACCGTATATGGATTGAATATTAAGCTACAAGAAAAGTCATTATAGGCTATTTTAACCAGTGCGCAAACGCGGCAACCGCTCAAAAGGCATTGCAAGGTAATTTAAGATTCCCGATGTTGATGCGATTTTACTACCCCGACTTATTGGCCGGTTATATGTAAAAACCCATTTTTTTTCAGGCTTAAAAGCAGGCCTCGTCTTATTCGCCGGGTAGACTTATTCGCCCGAAAATACGGTATTTTGACAATGAACACATTGTTGAACAAATAGTTGCAAGTTCCCGTAGTGTAGTTCCGTCAGTTTGTTAAAATAAGTTAGCGATACTTACATCAGGATTTTTATAGTAAAATAAGCATCTCTTTGTTTAACATTTTTGGTCTTATTGTGTGTATTGTATTGATTTATCGAGTGAAGTTGGATGACTTTAACCTTAACTTCGTATATGCTGACCAATGACCATACCGCCGAGATATCTGAGGAATTTAAATTAATTTTTCAGAAGAATGTTCATCCGATTTGCCGCTGCGAAAATTTGGTCCAAATTATTAAGCGTCGTTTGTTTTTGATTCAACTGTTTAACGATCGCAGGTTTAAATCACTTACCGTAGTTATGCCGTAGTTTGATCCACATTTTCCAAATGTATTCTAAATACTAGTTATTTGACGTCATCTGCTGCTGACCACGGCAATTTTGGAGTCGCTGACACGACGACTTTATAGTTTATTCGCGGCTCCTCGTCAATTGCAATCGAAATATTGTGTTATTTTTTTTCCAATAGAAATATTTTTGTGTTCTTTGTTTTAATAATGTAATATTTCATGCATGACGGAAATAAATATCTGAATCTGAATCTATCGCTTACAGCGATAGAACTCTGGACACAAAATGGCTGGTGTGACGTCACAAACACGCTTATAACGTTACCAATGCATGTCCTCACTTGGTTTCTAGTCACTTTGGTGTAGACAGTCTGTGCAACCGATATTGAGGTATTTTTCGAATATTTTTTATTATACCGAAAAAACAACCGGGGCATTGCACCGGTTGGCCCTATTGACGCGCCGGCACTGGACTATATTCAATTTATTTTACAGCAAACATGATGGATCAGGTGAGTTCGTCATACTTCGTAGCATATTTTTCGTACAAAAATGTTCACTGCAGAACTTTTGCAATCTCTCCGTCGTAAAAGAAAGTAATCATCAACTAATCATTAAGGAGACGTGACACGGATTATTAGTGACTCGAAAAGAATACGAGCTGAATATCGTTGTATGTGACCTCGGAACGGTGATTATGTCAAATCATGCGCTGTTGTGATTTGCGTAAAACCCAGTGTGTGTCTCAAGCAAAACTAACACTAAAAGCATACTGAACTGGTTTGCTTCAAATATTCTTTTACTGATGTACCCAAGATACCCCTTAGCATGATGGGCGTGGTCATTTTCATGCATGAGTAATTTAATTTACGAGCATTTCATTTTCTGTTTGATTCCTATAAATTGGCAGGAAACAACAAAGAAACCAGTGCATGATGGAATCATGTTCATATATTTGTTTGGTTATATTTAGAATTCATATATGGGTTATACGGTTAATAATAGTAAAGGATATATGAAGTAAAAGTATTGAAAAGTAAGTTTCATTCGTTAAGACATACTTGAGCGGCCTTCTGTTTTGACTCATTTTAACCACAAGCCGACTTCACTGACGAATAAAAATTTGATCCTACAGCATAAATAGAAATATAAACAAAATGGGATTACAATGCCTGAAAGACAGTCAATGCAAATTAAAATTTCAGCTAATCTATGGTTCATTCATATTCTATGTATGGTCAAACACAATCCAACAACAACCCAAATATTCAAGAATCAATAAATATAAAATGTCCATAGCAAAGCAAAAACATTATGGTAAATCAGAACACGTTTTATCTATATAAACTTTTATTAGTATCAGTCAACAGAATAATGTGATTATTTTATGCTGGTTTTATATTTCACAGATGACGCCAAACTCTTCCCAGAATGGTCTACCATTGAACACTCCCTGAAATTCATAATCTGGATCTTTATTGACCGCAATAACAACATTTGTGTGCGACGCATCGGATTTTGGATAACCAGGATGCCACACTTCTGGTGGCAGAGTGACAGCCCCTCCATTTGGCAGCAAGAGCTGATTGTTCTGCAAATAGGCAGTTTTAAAATCTGTTACTTGAAATTATAATGCAGCTAGCAATTACAATAGAAAAGTAAACGCATAATAAATATGATCAACATGTTCTAAGTATAGTGGGTGAAAATACGTTGAACTACTTATGTGTTGGGAACTACATGGAAAACAATGAAAGCCAGAAATTATCGAAAATACTAGAATTCCGATTTGTGACCTATCAAACTGACCTTATACTCCATCCCCGTCCAAACGTCAATCCCTGGCATTCCATCAGGGATCACTGAAAGTAAATAAGTGCGAAGTAAGAGGTAATGCATAAGGTCGTGAATATTCGCCAGTTTTCCGTAGTTGAATGATTTGCAAATTGGTTCAGTATCGTTGAAGGTGACGTTATCAGTTTTGTACACTACTGCTCGGTAGCATTTCGAATTGTATACGACGCCACATTTATCTATAAACACAATTATTTTAGTTATATTCAAAAAATGACTTCAAATATTGACGTCATCAAATTTAGATTTTATATTTTGTAGGTTTGTTTATTCAACGATATGTTCTTCAGAAATACTTTATTATTTTACAGCAGAAAAGAAAAATACTATGCAGATCATACGACAGAAACAAAACAACTTATTTCCGGAGGCGAGTATAGCAAACAATTTCAGACATCTTGTGGATTCTTAATGACCCAGCGACGACTGAGGATCCGATTCTTCAAATATATATATTCAAAGTCAAATCTATATTCAAATCGTGCAATGAAAATTCATTCGTTATGTTTTGAAGAGTGTGACAGATATTATATTAAATCATAAAAACATAGGACAAATTACTTTGTTTCTTGTCATCGAGACTCTTTTTGATCAGTCTGGCGATATCTGCAAAAAAAGTAGAAATATGTTTCAAGTTAGGAGAGCGGATAAAGCGATTTTTATCTTCCGTAAATTGAGACGCTGACGACTTTATATAAGTTGAATAATATAGTGACACTATAAAAAGCGTCGTGTTGTTCGAAATACCAAATTAGAAATTAAATACTGATACGACAGCATCGTGCAGTGTGATTGTTTAAATTATAAGGTTATTTCGCCTGGAAGAATTATAAAAAATCAGAATTAATATCAATAAAGACACATTTTTGTTTATAAAATATACTACGAAGTCAGACGAACTCACCAGATTCATCGTTTTGCTGTGAAATAAAAATGCAGATCATTAATGAATTGATTATGACTTGTTGGACACGAAGTGGACATAACGATCGTTTCAATATTATGTTGTTGTTCTTGTTCTTTGACACGTTTTTAAAAAGTCGCTTTTCTCTTCGAATACTGGACCAATTGCTTTGAAATTTTCAGTGGTTGAAGATAAAATTTTTCTCTAGAAGGCTATTACTTTTATTTATTTTAAAATTTCTTGTGGACTTCGAGAGATTCGTTTTTTGTGTTCAAAGAAGTGATCAGAATAAAAAATAGTGACACCTTGTGGCGATTGCGCGAAGGCATATCAACTGAGAAGCGATCGTAATTCTTGCTCCGCTAAGAGTTGTTTATTAGGCCGCGAGCCGAGGCCATTTATCTTTCAGTTTCGTAGCGCACATCAGGTAACTACCTGAAAATGATTTTAAAATGTTCCTTAGAAATTTAGTAACAAATATTGCCTTGTTCCCACTTCCAAAAGTTGCACGTTTTACAGAAAAGACGCTTTTACTACAATAAATATGTGTTACCATCTGTCCTATTTTCTCTGCTTTTCCGGTATCATGGGCCAATGAACGCAGACTTCTGCACGACGTAACAGTCAAGTTAGTCAGCTGTAGGTGGATCCCCAGTGGTCGGATGAATATCAGATGTACTCAACTGCTCGCTTTTGCGTTGAGTAGCCTTTCCATAGCTTTTTTCAGTTACCGGTAATATTAGTCCAGTTATTCTAAGGAGGTGTTGAAAAGTATAGGTAAGATATTAAACACTTGTATATCCTTGCCATAAATAGCAATTTTAGTTGAGCACTAGCTCATAAGACGTTGTTAAATAGGTACGGTGCGGTAACTCCAAGGAAGGCTAGACCTAGAATAATATGTCACAAACAACGATATTTTCTGGCTTGAATGAAATGTTTATGATTAATTTAATGACTCTTCTTGACTATTCAGCAGACTTATACTACTATATAGGCCACAGCATATTTGGAAATAGAAATGAATGGCTGTTTCTGTAATGCACGGTTGTGTGAAAGAGAAGAAATTAATCAATTTTACTAATGTCGGTTGGTCTAAATCTAAATTCATAGAGTCGACAAGAACCTGGGAAGCAATGTTAAGTTATGCCGGAGTGGAAAGAAAGGTAGCATTGGAAATGATTGAGAGGTGAGATATGAAGTTGTAGACAAACAGTTGATGTTTCAAAATATAGTCTATAGTCCATACTCATACTGTCATAGGACATTTCAGACTGTGATATATCAAAATTTAGTGTAGATATAGTCTAGTAATGGTATGCAAACACTGCTGGACTGTAGAACATGCAATGAGCATATATACGCTCATTTAGTACATCAGATAAAATGCATTTTGTATTCAAGGTATTAGTTAGTATTTAGGGGTATTTTTAAAATCATGCTGCTCCAAATATTATTTTCTTCCTTATTTTAGATACTGTACTACAAAAGAAAACGGCAATGTTCCACCAATCCGACCTAACGCAGGCTCTGATCCCTGCTGCTATCAGTGCTATAAAATGGATTAAACAAGAAGTCTTGAAGCTTAAAGGTATATGAGAATCATAATAGTTGCAAACAGCTTAGATGGATTATTCATATTGAAATACTTTAGCACTTTTCTGCAATTGGAACTGCCCATCAAATTCATGTTGGAGACTTCATTGAGATTTTCAATTCATTTTTTTCCCTCGACTATGAAGATCTTTTGAGGTTAACGAGGTATTAATAAATAAAGCTGAGGAATTTGAAGAGGATATGAAGAATGTAAATGATACCAGGGCACGTCTATTTAACACTGTCAAACATAAGGATTATACTCTCCACCCAACAATGATTCACTGAAGAAGCATGTGGCCCTCAAATCAGTTCTTGAGTTGGCAAACTGCAAAGAAAAATAGTCAAAATAATTTATGAAAGTGTGCCAAAATCAACTTAAATTGCACAGATTTTTGTTTTTGTATTGACTGCAGAAATCACAGTACACCTATAGAGGAAAAGTCGATTTTTGAGATAGTGGATTTCGAAAACAATTCAGAAGAAAGTGAATTAGATATTACAGTTGATTTAATAAGTATCATACATTTGTTTGTTTTTTTCGGACATTTGTTAGTGTCGTAGTCCTGTTTCTAGAAATATTATTGCCTTTGTTCAAATACATAACCACATAAACTAAAAAAAGATTAATTGTAAATTGTAATATTTCTGTTCACTATGTTATGTACATATTGTACATTCATTTAATTTTCTTGACTTTTGCGGTAAATTTCTAAGTGAGAAATAACTGATTTATTTGTGTTTTCGTGCTCACGATGTTAATTTGTGACTTCATTGCTTAAAAATAAATACGTTTGATACTTGATAGCTTCTATGAAATGGATGTAGCTTTTTATGCTGTTCTTGTTGTAAACTGCTTGTGGTTATTACATAAAATTTATTCTCAAATGTGAATCAGCGTTGTTGGTGTCGCTGCTTTCGAGGTCACTCCCGACTCCTGTCACACAATTAAAGTATTTTTTGTTGTTGGTTACATGTATGCCATATTTTTCGTAATCTACCTAATAAATTATGATTGACTGAGGAAGTCCGATTTTGGTCAGGCAAAACATTACAGGAATACATTTGTGTTAGTGTGCTGTAGGGCTCTCGAATTGTATAGTTCTTATGTATGCGTTGTAAACTTATGGTTATTGAATTTCCGGGAACCTCTTATATTCAATTTCGCACCAGGATTGTGGAACAAGCTGTAATGCGTTCATTATGTTCGTTTTCACACAAAACTGAAGAATTTATTTAGTTACCAGATGTGCGCTACGAAACTCATTTTCTGGGCGTTTTCATGGTTTCGTCTCACGGCCCATATCCGTGGTAAGGATCTACAAGTGTTTAATCATTTACTTATACATTTTTCAACAACGTCTTAGCATAACTTAACTAATAATAACTAAACAGGGCTATGGAAAGCCTGCCCAACTCAGCGCAAGGTCGAGCAGAAATAACTAATATTCATCCGCTCGCTAACAGCTGGTTTAATTCAATTGTTACGTCATGCAGAAGTCATTGTTCAGTGCCGAAAATGTAGAGAATATAGGACAGATCGTAGCACATATTTCTTGTAGTGAAAGCGTCTTTTCCGTAAAACGTGCAACTTTTGGAAGTGGGAACAAGGCAATATTTGTTACTAAATTTTTAAGGAACATTTTAAAATCATTTTCAGGTAGTTACCTGATGTGCGCTACGAAACTCACTTTCTAGGCGTTTTTCAGGGCCTCGGCTCGCGGCCTATATGGGGAATCGAGATGTTTGGGGTTACCGGTACCCGCAATGCAGCAATGCAACGGTTTGCGATTTCAATAAACTCGAAAGGTTTTTGAGGTTAAGTTAAACTACCGATACTGTTTCGCTCGGTGTTCAATCAAGCAATGTTCACTTTCCATATATTTCAGTATTTGTAGACTGTGGTTCCCGTGTTAAGCGAAAGTGATACCGGTACCGGTACGATAGCTGGGAAAGCTATGACAGTCCCTGTGGCCTGTACGGCACGTACCGGTACCGTTTACAGGTTTACGTACCGTCTTACCAATACCGGTACCGTAGTCCGTTACGGTACGTACCGGTACAGCTGTACAGGTACGATATCGGTAGACTAGTACAGTATTACTGTACTAGTTGCATTAATTATATTTGTTTAGAGTGTGTGCCTGCATTGAAATTAAGTTTTTGTAATGAGCCAGCATGTCTGCACAGCTGCTATGCCTTTCTAATTTTTCGCTGTTTCGTTACATTTTTTTGGAAACAACATTTGCATAAATACGTATGGTACCGTATGCAGAGGAAGAAACTTCACAAAAATTTCAACATGTGCAGCAGGTTAGTGTACATAAATCAGTAAATACAGAAATATGCAGAGGAAGAGACTTTACGAAAAAGGATAAGATTTACATAATTATCCCGATAGAGAGGAAAGCCTATAGAACGGCTTAACCATATTGCGAACCACTGCCTCTTGTCTGGTTACCGGTAAGGTACCATTCCAAGTCTGGTATGGCTGTATGGGAGAAGCATTACAATCTTTCCAATTGAACAGCGTGATGCAATTATTGCAAATAGTTTTCGTGTCCATATATTTGAGCATTGCTCTCTTGTTTTATATTGTATTAGTTGTGCAGAAAGAACGCCTCGCACAGGATCTAAACATTGATTAGAGCTTCGGGCCATCCCTTTTGACAGGGTACTCTCGTAGTATGTGTACCAGGGTTTGGGTTAGGTCATAATTTTATTCCGATTTTCCCTATTTTAGTTATATTACAAGTTCGGGACTGTATGTGATAGCCAAGTGATATACCCCTTTGCCCATAGGCTTCCGTTCCTTTGCACAACTTGATGTAAAGTAGGCGAACAATATAAGTTACCTTCATAGTGGTACACACACTTCTGGAACGCCGAAAACAGTACATCTTTCATTATCAGTCATTGGTTTACCAAACCTCATTCGGAGTGGAGGCGCAAAAAGTTTTATGAGAAACAGCAAATTTAATTTTACCTGGCAATCTCCAACTTGGACAAGTTTCCCATTTCTAATCTTGGAAACGCAGGATCCAGCTGTCAAATATAAAACGGGATTTTTCACACAAAGTTGAATAAAAGGGAAAATTGTTGCGCAAAAATCTGAATTTGTTTCTACGTCATTGGTTGACTAAATTCCTAAAATTGTTCGATATTATACTAGAAGCAAGTCTCACCTGGTATTTTTTGTGCAAACAATCCATAAATGAAAGTGATTAGGTAAATTACTTTGACAATATTCATATTTGTTTTGGTACAGTTTGATGACGCAACTTGCTTAGATGCAAAGTTAATATCTGTAAAACATTTAAAAGTATGTTTACTTTCTTGTAAGCTGATATGAAACATCGATTGTCCCACATTAGCAGCATTAAATCCTGATTCACCCATCGTTAAAGTGCAATTAGGGGCAATTCTAATCATTGTCCAGCATTAGTTAACTTGTAATGGCAGCAATCGGACACTCTCTGTGACATCACAGGCCTGCAACTCTGTGACATCAGGGTGGGACCGCGTGATCGAAACAGAAAGTGAACAATTAGTGTCTCGACCAGTGATTGCGAAGCAGAAGAAGGCGACAAATGTATATTTGCAAATCCAAGTACTAATTTTGCATTATCGAACTGTCAGCCATATAACAGGTTTGTTTCGCGGACCCTGCGAACGACCCCATTGGTGCGCGGACCCAACTTGGGAACCACTGCTGTATATATATATAATACGTATGTATATATATATACAATTCAGTATATGAAATACGCTCGTATTGCACAATTTTTAAGTAAAACAAATCTACCAGCGCTTGTAGAATCAGCGAGTCCGCTTCACACAGCTGACGATGCTAAGTGATCAAACAGCGATTTATAAAAAAAAAATTAAAAGTTAATAAAAGCCCGCATGACGCAGCATACAATTTGTAATTACAAATTATATTTCGTATAGTGTTTTGTTTAGCGTGATATCCTGTGATTTATATAAAAACATAATATAAAACATAATATTTGTGTTGCACCCTATTACCCTGTGCTAGATTTCTGAATAAAAAAATGTAAAAACGGCTGCATTTCGCAAAAACTAAACTTATTTCACCCTTTATAATAATTTAGTTACAGGTAGTGTTATTTATCGACTAATTTTTTGTTGCATTCTATTATTACTCTGTGCTATAATTTTAAATATAAGATAAAACAAACTTATTTCACCCTTTCTAATAACGCAGTTGCGGAAAGTGTTAATTATAATTTAAATTTTGGTTGCACTTTATTGCCCTGTGCTATATTTTTAAATGTAGGATTAGTCATAAACTAAACTTAATTCAACTTCTATAATAATGCAGTTACCTGAATTGTTGATTGTAATTTGAATGTTTGTTGCACCGTATTACCCTGTGCTATATTTTTGAATATCGAACAGTGAACACGGCCAGATTAAAACCAAACTTAGTTCACCTTTTATAATAGCGCAATCGCGGGCAATCTTGATTATAGCCCAAATTTTTATTGTACAGTATTATTCTGGACTATGCCCAGAAAACAAAGCTCTTGTGGACAACCGTATGAGAATCCCGTGGACAAGCCTGATAATTGCTTTTTTGTTCTCGTGTGGATTAAAAATATGTCGGATGTCAAAAATCCTGATATATGAGCTCCTGCTTATAGATATTGTTATATTCAAATTACCGACTTTTTGCCATATTACGATATTTTCCGTATTTCAACGCTACTGTTGTCAAATTTTTTACTGCTTTGGACAGTTACAAATTTGTCCACGTCAGTATTTTGATAATTAATCGAACAGCTCGCGGACCCCTTTGCTCCGTACGTAGCAATTGGAAACCTGTGCCTTAGAGGCCACAGAAATGTTTGAAATAAATAGAAGTAATATCCTAGCAAAAAATACAATATTTAATCACTGAACATTTTAAAGTAGTTTATCCAGTAAATAAAGATTGAGCGATTTTTCATCACCAGGAGAAAATGAAACCCCAACAACATAAAAATACCAAAACGAAATATAGCAAAGGGGAATGGGGTGCAAAATGAATAAAACTATAACCAAACTTTCGTAACTGCACTATTATTATAAAGGGAGTTTGGTGTTTGTTTCGTGCTCCCAATTTTATATTTATAAACATAGCGTAGGATAATACAGTGAAACAAAAATTTTGAATAACAGATAAAATTGCCTGTAACTGCGTTATTATAAAGGGTGGCCAAAGTTTGATTGTTGCAAAACACAGCCGTTTTTACTATTCTATATTCATAAATATAGCACAGGGTAATGGAGTGCAATAAAAATGCTAAACACTATAAACTCGCAACTGGACTCTTATTGGTTGTTGCGCAATGTGGGCGTTTTTCTTAGTCTATTTTATAATCATTAGGGATGGCGGAATCGAGTCCGGATTCGATTACAGAATCGATTCTTCGCGGAATCGACTAGAATCGATTCCGATGCACCGGAATCGATTCTCGAGTTTGAAACTTGGATTGCAAACAATGTGTAACGTTTTGTGGCAATTTCTTCACATATATATATGTATGAACTGCTTCACTGCTATGTTGAGTTGCTACGACACCGCAAACTTCACTATATATAATATATATATTATAAATATCGCTAGTAGGCTTTAACGTTTATTTATTTTAAAAATCTCTGTGGGTTCTGAGGGATTCGTTTTTTTTTTGTGCGGTTTTGTCTCATGTGGTAGATTGGATATCCATACTACTTAGTTTCGGCCTTCTTGTCCGTCCATAATTTGAACATCGCTGTCTTGCTTGATTTCATATGATATTGCTTGCGTGGGTATATTTTTTGGTAATATGTCGAGGAATCGAGATTCGGAATCGAGAATCGGAATCGAAAATTTAGAAATCATACTAGAATCGAATACCTGTAAGTACTCATACTTGGCATCCTTAATAATCATACGACAGAATAAAATAGTACAAGAAAAATTTAAGCTAAATCAAGATTAATCGCAACTGCGCTATTATAAAAGGTGAACGGACGTATTTCTTAGTCTATGTTATAGACATAGCCCAGAATAATACAGTACAATAAAAATCTATAATCAAGATTTCTCGCAACTGCGATATTATAAAAGGTGAACTAAGTTTGGTTTTCGTTTAATCTAGTCTTGTTTGCTGTTCTATATTTGAAAATATAGCGCAGGGTAGTACGGTGCAACAAAAATTTAAATTATAATGAAAACTTCCTGCAACTGCATTATTATAAAGGGTGAAATTAGTTTGATTTTTGTTCAATCTTATATTTAAATACATAGCACGGGTAAATCAACAAATAATTAATCGATAAATAACACTATCCGTAACTGAAATATTGTAAAGGGGCAACTAAGTTTGGTTTTTGTTTCGTGCTCACAGTTCTATATTTATAAATGTATCGCAGAATAATACAGTGAAACAAACAAAATTTAAATATTCAATAATATTGCCTGTAACTGCGTTAGTATAAAGGGTGAACAAAGTTTGATTGTTGCAAAATACAGCCGTTTTCACTATTCTATAGTCATTAATATAGCACTGGGTAATGAAGTGCAACAAAAACGCTTACAATTGAATAAACTCGCTACCAAACTATTATTGGTTGTTGCGCAATGTGGACGTATTTCTTAGTCTTAAAAAGAAATGAATAAAAACACTATAACGCGAATATAACACTCAATTTCGACGTGATGTGTGTGTTCTCGTGCGGTCGTCAAAAAACCGCAAGTGTCAAGTTCACGCCCCGTGTTACCAAATATTCGAATAGTGACCTACTCCTCTATTATTCGACTTGATATTCGAATATTTTGCCTGCCCTACTCAGTAACTAGAAAGCAATTAAATAAATTGATTGATTTTATGTTAATAAACTTGCTTTTTATGTAGACCTACCATACGTCCCGGTTTGGCCGGGACAGTCCCGGTTTAAACGCCTGTCCCGGTGTCCCGTCCCGGTTAGCAAAATGTCCCGGAATTTTACTTTAGTGAAATTCTCAAAATAATTCCAACCTGAAGCAAAATTATGAATAATTCCGTTCCAAAAGGCATAACTTTGCTTTAACTCGAGGATTATATCTTAATTTTTTCAGCTTATTAGGTTGAATAAAATATCGCGCATAGCTTGAGAAATCCTTTAGTTATAGGGAATAATGAGTGACGTTTATTGCGTCATTATTCTATTGACTTCAATGAAACTACAGCAATTGCTGCATTAGAGGCCTTATTATGCTTGGAGTTGGAGAAGGCATAATAACTTTCATTTGGTTTTGTTTGAGTCATATTATGCTGAAAGTAATCTAGAACTTGAGATTCTGTGGAGTAATGCAATATTAAAGCTTATAAATATAAATTTGCCAAACTCAGGTCTTCGGCCTTTCGTCCAGTTATTTCATTCATAGTTTTGAGTTTGTCCCGGATTATGCCCAAGAAATTATGGTAAGTCTACTTTTATGTATTATGTAAATTACCTACAGCGAAATCATGACTTAGCTGATATTAATATTTGGTACAAACGTTTGCGTTTGCGGCTCGGAAAGAATTTTGTCACGTGCAAGTGGCTCGCGATACGGAATCAAGATTGCTCGCAACTGCGCTATTATAAAAGGTGAACGGACGTATTTCTTAGTCTATGTTATAAGCATAGCCCAGAATAATACAGTACAAAAAAAATTTAAAATAAAATCAAGATTTTTCGCAACTGCGCTATTATAAAAGGTGAACTAAGTTTGGTTTTCGTTCAATCTAGTCTTGTTTGCTGAATACCACAAAAAATTGATCGATACATAGCTGCCTGTAACTGTACACTGCCTGTAACTGAAATATTATGAAGAGTGAAATAAGTTTGGCTCTTGCGAAATAGAGCCATTTTACCATTTATAAAAATAGCACGGGTGCAACAAGCTATTCTATTATTTAATTTGTCCGGTGTTTATATATATTGCAGGAGATTATGTTAAACAAAACACCACACTAATTAAAATTATGTGATTTAAAAAGAATTATAAAAGGTGAACTAAGTTTGGTTTTCGTTTAATCTAGCCTTGTTTGCTGTTCTGTATTTAAAATATAGCATGGGTGAATTAAGTTTGGTTCTTGCAAAATGAAGCCGTTTTCACCATTAAAAATTTATAAATATAATATCACTGGGTAATTTGGTGCAACAAACATATTTTATATTTTTTATTATGTTTTTGGACTTGAAAGAGGTAGCCGAAGTCCTTTCTTTAGTGACAGTTTCAAATCCGAATCGAGTGATATTTTAAATTTATTACTGAGATGACACTTCTCGTATGTGTGAAAGATTCTGTTTTTGTTTTGGACATTTTCGAATCCGATATTGGTAAGGAAGGGGTAGAAGTAAAAATAGAATAGACGATCAAATGAAATTAATTGCGTTTCAAATATTAAGGCCAAGGCGGAACCGCCACAAGGTGCGCAATTTTGATGACATAATTGCACACATGAAACGAATCCCATACAGGCCACAGAACGGTTTTAAATAAATATAAGTGATATCCCAGCAAAAAAAACTGAATCTTTAACCACTGGACATTTTTAAAGTAGTTTATCCAGTAAATTAAAGATTGGGCAATTTTTCGTCACAAGAAAATGAGATACTAACAACAACATAAAAATAACAAGACGATTTATAGGTACATTTCGCGTGTCCGAAATAAAGCACAGGGGAATGGGGCGCAACAAAAATTAAACTACAACCAAACTTTCCGTAACTACTCTTTTATAAAGGGTGAACTAAGTTTGGTTTTTGTTTCGTGCTCACAATTCTATATTTACAATTTTAGCGCAGGATAATACAGTGAAAAAATTTAAAATCTGCGTTATTATAAAGGGTGAACTGAGTTTGGTTTTTGTTTAATCTAGTCGTGTTTACTGTTCTATATTTAAAAATATAGCAGAGTAATACGGTGCAACAAAAATTTAAATTACAATCAACACTTCAGGTGACTGCGTTATTATAAAGGTGAAGTAGGTTAGGTTTTTATTTAATCCTACATTTGAAAATATAGCACCGGGTAATAGGTAAGGATGCCAAGTATTCGATTTTTATCCGATTCCTCGACATATCTTACCGAAAACACATACCCACCTAAGCAATACCATATGAAATCAAACAAGAGCACGATGTTCAAATTTTGGACTGCCAAGAAGGCCGAAACTAAGTAGTATGGGTATTCAATCTGTCACAGGAGACAAAATCGCACAAAAAAAACGAATTCCTCAGAACCCACAGAGATTTTTAAACTAAATAAACGTTAAAGCCTTCTAGCGAAATATATATATAGTGAAGTTTGCGTCGTCGTAGCAACTCAACATAGCAGTGAAGCAGTTTATACATATATGTGGAGGAATTGCCACAAAACTTTACACATTCTTTTCAATCCAAGTTTTAACTCCGAGAATCGATTCCAATGCATCGGAATCGATTCCGCGAAGAATCGATTCTGTAATCGAATCCGGACTCGATTCCGCCATCCCTAGTAATAGGCTGCCACGAAAAGTTAAATTATAATCGACACTTCCTGTAAAAGCGCTTTTATAAAGGGTGAAACAAGTTTGGTTTTTCTTCAATCTTATATTTAAATACATAGCACGGGTTGATGCAGCTAATAATTATTCGATAAATAATACTGCTCGTAACTGAATTATTATAAAGGGTGAAATAAGTTTGGTTCTTGCGAAATAGAGCCGTTGATACATTTTTTTATTCAAAAATATAGCACAGGGTAATGAGGTGCAACACAAATATTATAATTTTCAATATGTTTTTATATATATCACAGGATATTACGCTAAACAAAAATTGGATGCTGGGTCGTGCGGGCTTTTAATTAATTTTTAATATATTTATTTTTGTAAATAGCGAAGACAAAATCGCTGTTCGATTACTTGGCATTGTCAGCTGCGTAAAGTGGACACGCTGATTTACAAGCGCCTTTCGATTTGTTTCACTTGAAATTTCCGTAATACAAGCGCATTTTGAATTATTCTATATTTAGAGTTTTATCCCAGGGAAATGGCTTGCAACAAGCATCGATACGTATAGTATAAATTGCCACCAATTGCACTTTTTCAACGAACGAATCAAGTTTTGTTACTTTGCTATGTTGGGCGATTTTACTATTTTTAGATGTAGCGCAAGAAAAAGCGTCAAGCAGAATAGGAAACGATAGTGTTAATGTTATTGACTTTTGTACTGACTTAGATGCCAGATGTTAAAGAAATGGAATGATACACGGGCGGGCGGAAAAGAGCGTAAATGGCATGAAGTAGATTTAGGGGTGTGTGTCCTTCAATGTGGGAGGGGCGCATTTGGCCCGCGGTATGCAGGTTGCAATCCCATGATGTAGAAAGCTGATATAGTCTCCGGGGCAAGGCTTGTTCCATTTCGTCTTTTGCAAAGATCGGCAATTTGACGAGACGCTTTGGTGCTGTAATGCTATCAAACAGAACTGTTCGTTTCGTTGCTAAACATGCAGCATAGCAACTACTTGGATCAAATTTGGTTGTTGTAGTATGCAGGCGATTTTACTATTCTATATTTAGCGATATAGTCGAAGGTATTGGCGTATACTAAAAATGTTAAACGATAAGTTGATTTGTCCGCAATTGCACTTTTTCGTTGGGTGAATAAGGATTGAAAGCTGCTAATGTGGGCTATTCGATGTTTCATATTAGCTTAGTTAAACATACATATAAATGTTTTACATATCTTAACTTTATATCTAAGCATTAGGTAACTACATCAAACCGTTCCAGAACAAACATGTATTTTGTTAAATTAGTTTACTTAATCACTCTTATCTGTGGATTGTTTGCGAAAAAATTACCAGGTAAGATTTGCTTCTGGTATAATATCCATCCAGTTAGGGTGCTCCCGTAGTATTCGTACCAAGATGGCGCACAACCTGAACATTGTATGTGAACTAGGTTAGGTTTAGCATGCTGTGCGCCATCTTGGTACGAATACTACGCGAGCGCCAAATTTAGTAAACCAATGACGTAGAAACACCCGTTAATTTTGGAATATTGTTTTGCCATTTTTTCCAACTTTGAAAATTCCCCTTTATGCTTGACAGCTGGATCCTGCGTTTCCACGATTAAAAATGGGAAACTCGTTCAAGTTGGAAATTGTCAGGTAAAATTAAATTTGGTATTTCTTATAAAACGTTTCGACGCCTTCACCCCGAATGAGGTTTGAGAATTAAGTAAGTGATAAAGAAAAGTTGTACTATTTTGAAGAAAACGGCGACTCAAGCAGTAGTCAAGGTTTGCATCATGTGCGAAGCGTTCCTCCGACTGATAGCTGTGATGCGACTGAACTAATACTATATAAAACAAGTCATGATAAATTTATTAAATATCTGCATTTTATATTTATTTTACAGAAAAACGATGGATCCGGTGAGTTTGTCTAACTTCGTGATATATTTTGAAAACCAAAATATTTTTTTAATTCAGAATTTTTAAAATTTTTCCTGGCGACACGATCTTATAACTTCAACAATCACAATGCACGATGCTATTGTATCAGTATTTGTTTTCTACTTTTCTACTACTGTTATTTCGAACTGTATGGCGCTTTTATAGTGTCACCATATATATACAAGGCAAAGTTGTATAGAGTCTTCTCAAGATACGGAACACAAAATACGCCTCAATCTTTCTCTTTTAAAGCAAACATATTTCTATTTTTTGCAGAAATTGCCAGATTGATCAAAAAGAGTCTTGATGAGAAGAAACAAATTCAAAGTGATTTATTTGATAAATTGAATGCAATACCAGTTCTACTTTTCAAAACGTAACAAACAGTTTTTCATAGCGCGATTTGAATATTGATTTGACTTATTAAAAACTTTAGGAATCGGATACTCATTCGTAGATAAGTGATTGAATCAACCAATATTCAGTTACGACTCCACGTATCAACAAGGTGTCTGCTATTGTCGCCTCCGGAACAACATTTTTTGTTGCTACCGTGTGATTTGTTTTCTCTTCTGAAATAAAAAAATACAGTATTTTTATGAAATGAAAGAATCGAAATTGGATGACCCCATTTTCTGAATATAACATACCAATGATTTAATATTTTACAGCTGAATGTGGCGTCGTATACAATTCGAAGTGCTACCGAGCAATTGCGTACAAAATTGATAACGTCACCTTGAAAGATGCTAAATTAATTTGCAAATCATTGAACTACGGAAAACCGGCGAATATTTACGACTTGACGCATTACAATCTACTTCACACTTATCTACTTTCAGTGGTTCCTGCTGGTTTATTGGGAACTGACGTGTTCACAGGCATGCAGTATAAGGTCAGATTGATATGTCATAAACTGGAATTCTAGTATGTTCGATAATTTTGGGCTTCATTGATTTCCATGTAGTTCCTAACACCTAAGTACTTCAATTTAACTTTACCTACCATACTTAGAACATGTTGATTACTTTATCAGTTTTATTTTCTATTCTAATTGTTAGCTACGTTATCATTTTAAGAAACAGATTTTAAAATTTTTATTTGATTTTTACAGAACAATCAGCTCTTGCTGACAAATGGCGAGGCTGTCACTCTGCCACCAGAAGTGTGGTATCCTGATAATCCAAAATCCCATGTAACGCACACAAGTGTTGGTATTGTGGTCAATAAAGATCCAGATAATAAACTTCAGGGAGTGTTCACTGGGACACCATCCTGGCCAGAGTTTGGCGTTGTCTGTGAAATATAAAACCAGCATAAAATATTTACAGCTGTGGACTGATTGATACAGATAAAAGTATATGTAGATGAAACATGCTCTCATTTGATAAATATTTTTATGCTTTCCTATGGACGCTAATTTTATAATATTCATTTTTTGAATAATTAGGTTATTGTTGGATCGTGTGTGAAAGAGTATAGAATATGAACGGCCCATAGATTATGTAAAACTACATTTTGCAACGGCTGTCTTTAGATCTGAATAAAATAATAATTTTAGGCCCCATTTTGCCCCCGCTTTAGGCCCCATTTTGTTTATATTTGCTTTTGGACAGCCGTATTAAATTTTGTTTGTCAGAGCAGTCAGTAAAACAGATACAGTAAAACAAAAATTTTGAATATCAGATAAAATTGCCTGTAACTGTGTTATTATAAAGGGTAGGCTAAGTTTGATTGTTGCGAAATGCAGTCGTTTTGGGTGTACGTGTATTTCTTAGTCTATGATATGACCATAGCCGGGAATAATACAGTGAAATAAAAATTGGAACTATAATCAAAATTGCTCGCAACTGTGCTATTATAAAAGGTGAACTAAGTTTGATCTAGCCGTGTCTGCTGTTTTATATTTAAAAATATAGCACAGGGTAATAGGGTGCAACAAAAATTCAGATTACAATCAACAATTCAGGTAACTGCATTATTATAAAGGGTGAAATAAGTTTGGCTTTTGTTTTATCTTATTGTTTGAAAATAAAAGCACAGGGTAATAATAGAATGTAACAAAAAATAAATCGAAAAATAAAACTGCGTGTAACTGAAACATTAAAGAGGGTAAAATAAGTTTGGCTATTGCAAAATGCAGCTGTTTTTACAATTTTATATTTATAAATATAGCACAGTGTAATAGGGTACAATACAAGTATACTATTTTCAACATGTTCATATATATCACAGGAGATTACGTTAATATACAAAACACTACACGAAATATAATATCTGACAAAATTGGATGCTGCGCCATACAAGCGTTTATTTAATTTTTAATAAATATTTTTAAAAAATATTTACAAAATCGTTGTTCGATCACTTAGCATTGTCAGCTGCGTAAAGCGGACAAGCTGATTTACAAGCGCATTTTGGTTTGTTTCACTTAAAATCAGCGTAATACAAGCGTATTAAAAATGTTCTATATTTGGAGTTATATCTCAAGGAAATGGCTTGCAACAAACATTGATACGTATAGTATAAATTGCCACCAACTAAACTAAACTGTGCATTGAAATGGTAGCCCTCGGCTTAATCTGTACCCAGAAAGTAGCCATCGGCTTCAGAAAAGTTGGTGACCCCTGCAATAGACTTTAGTCATTCAAAACCCATCCTACGCGCAAAAATGAAAGTGGCCTAAACAAAACGATTTTTAACATTAGCTCTTATGAGGAATGTGATCACCAGAGCAGAAATTTGCATTTTTAGTAATTTTCTAGTTATCTTTCATTGTAGACGTGTGCAGTTTTAAGAATAGAATATTTTTTATATATTTTTTGATATTTTTATCATAATAAACATGGTCAAATTTTTTGATAATCGTATATTGAAATTTTAATGAACGTGGTGTTGCCGCTGACGTCACTCCACCAAGACCAGCGGTCCCCAAAGTGGACGAAAACGCCCCTTTGTGGGCGTTTGCGACAACCAAGGGGGCTGACTGCAAATTGGGGGGCGCTTGATATTAAACTGGGCGATTGGGAGCGCTGACAACAACTATAATTTAATTACTACAGTTATTTGATTTGTTCGACCAGGTTTGCTCGTAATTCTGGTGTGAGGGATCTCATTTGACGTAATAGCTTATGCCTTTTTTTTATTTATTCCGCACTGTTTCGTAACAATACTAGTCTGGCGCATGGCAGACGTGTATTAATACTTCATTCACCGCTCTCCTTCTTCTTCTGTCCGGCATGTTTCGTTGTTTAGTTCCTAATTAACTTGCAGTTTTATTAAACTGCCGCGTTTCAAGGTAGGACCATTTATACGTTGCGACTCAACTAGTTCATTCATTTTTTTTTTCTGGTGCCATTGAGTAACTAGGCTTCTTGACTTGGTAAACGGCACAGTTTTAGGTCAAAACTGTTGCGATGCCATGCTGCACCTGACATTATTTAATCATTCGTGTTGCATAAGTTAGTGATATCTAAGATAGTGACCTAAGCTATTTATCTGATTTAGATTATAACAGTATACTAACATTAATTTCAAAGCACTACAATGAGTTTGCCGAAACGAAAATGTAGGCAATATAGCACAAGTTATCTCCAATATGGATTCCTTCCAGCCTCAAATTCGGATTCGCAACCGATGTGTTTGCTTTGTAATAAAACATTTTCTAATGAAGCGATGAAACCGTCCAGGCTTTCTCAGCATTTAACAAAATTTCATCCGGATAAAGCAGACAAAAATGTTGCATTTTTTCAGACACTCTAGGATAATTTAAATAAGCAAAAAAACATGGTAGGTTAACATGTTTTCAAATTTATCTCAGAAAAGCGATGATGGTTTACTTGCACTTTACAATTTTGTCTTTAATGATAGCAAAAAAAAGCAAACCGCGTACGATTGGTGAAGAGTTAATTCTACCACCAGTATAGGAAGTTTTGAAAACGGTTTTGCATTACAAGGCGTCTTCTACAAATATCAAGTCTATTCCAATGAGCATTAATACAGTACAGAGACGAGTTGATGAAATGGCCCCTGATATAGAAGATAGGCTCTGCAGTTTAATTAGAAAAACAGAATTCAGTCTTCAACTAGATGAGTTCACATTACCGGGAAATGAATCAATGCTACTCGGATATGTTCGGTTTCTGCAGGATGGAGTCTTACACGAAGAGCAGGCAATGGCTCTATCGCTGGAATCAGACACTCGAGGCGAAACAGTGTTTTGGGTGGTCAAAAAATATTTTGAAGATAACAAAATTCCTCTGACCAATATCATAGCTTGTGCAACTGATGGCGCTCCAGCTATGGCTGGTCGTTACCGTGGCTTCTTTACACTTCTGAAAGACGAAAGCCCAAGTATGCTATGCTGACTTTCACTATGTAATTCACCAACAACATTTGGTGGCCAAGAATTTGAGCGCTCGTCTTAGTTTTGCTTTGACGATAGTCATCAAGGCAGTAAATAAAATGAAACAATGAAAAGTATTTGAGCGCTTACTACTCCACACCGAAGTAAGATGGCTTTCCAAGGGGAACTGCCTTACCCGATTTTACTCACTTTTCGATACTGTTGTTGAATTCCTACAAACTTGCGATCCGAGTCTCGTGAAATGATGTTATGGTGGTCAAAAATGATATCGCTTACTTAGCAGACATATTTTCTAAATTTAATGAACTGAATTTATCTCTTCAGAGAGACGAAATAAATCTAATAAAGGTGAAATCGGCAGTGTCTGTGTTCAATAAGAAGCTTGTGGTCTATGAACGAAATTTATCTCGGCGAGAATTTTTTCAATTCTCACGCTTACAACATATAGAGACTAGTGGCAGGAGCATACCTAATAATGACATAGACACTTACAGAAAGCCTCTCCAGGAATTACACAATGACATGAAAGTTCGTTTCAAGGATTTTTTTCAATTGGATATTCCGTCATGGATAATTGACCCATTTAGTAATATTTCCGAACATGGAATTCTTGAGGAGGAACCTATAACATTGCAAAGCGATTTTGAACTCAAACCAAAGTTCAGTGTTTCGCATCAATTGCTCTGGCTACAGAATCAAATCAAGTTGAAATATCCTCATGTGTGGGATTGTGGTAAAAAAAATTCCCATTGTCTTCCCCAGCTCACACATACTTGGTAGAGCGTGCGTTCAGTGCCGTGACCGCGCTTCTGGATAACAAGAGAAACCGTCTTGACATAGTCAGACGAGGAGACTTAAGACTGTTTCTGACTAAAATGATACCGGATATTAATAGAATGGCGGCATTTAACCAGGTTCATCCTTCTCATTAGACTAAATATTATATGGAAAATAAATTTCTTTCATCTTTTTAGTCAAGGGGCGTTCATTAGTCAACAATTTGACGTGTAACATTGACAGTATTTTATCTATAGTCTATACCATTTCACTCGCTTTTGTTTACTGGTTTTACGCATTTATACATTTACAGTTAGCAACCATCTACTAAAGGCATGCTTTTATTTCAAACCACCGGTACTGGTACCAAGAGGGTGAAAACTAAATCATAACGATAATGTTAGCAAATAAGTCCCGGCAGGATAAGTTGTATGCAAAAACCAAGATAAGAATCTCCAATCTATTACATTAATCAGTAACGGTATCCTAACTAGGTTAAAAACATGTCATTCTGCAAGAAGATAAATTCTCGACAAAATTCTGTCGCCAATGTAACCGGTAATCAGTAGTTTATTTCTCACCATACTTAAAATAGGCACAAACATACAAATTGCAATAAATTAAATTATAAATTGGCCATATTTCAGGGTGAAGGAGACGCGAGAAACCAATACTGGTTATCGAGCAGCGGCACCTATAAAATAAGTCTAACACTATAATATAAAAAACAAAAAAACGAAATAAGTTTAAATAAATTGAGGAAAAAATAACATAAAATATCTCGAGACGATCTGCTGTAACCAGCAATCGCTCGCTTCAACCAAAGTGACTATAATAGTCACTTAGGCTTCAACAAAAGAAAAGACAACTCCGAACACCACTGATTCGGTAGCCATGGAGATGGCGATAGTGGATTGTATCACAACAATACTATTGTGATGCCCATTAGCTAACAATGGGCAATATATGTCAAATTCTGATGGCGCATGGTTATTGGTTACAGTGGAACCCATGGTTTGCTGAGGGCGACAACAGGATCACCAACGAATAAACCATACCTTTATGCTAGAAAGGAATTGAGGTACCTGTTAATGGGATCTAGTGATTGGAAGCTGGAGTCAGGGCTTCACATAACGTTACATGAAATATAAAATCAGGGAAGACATGAAATATCAAAATGTGAAAGATATTCCATAACAGTCATTCAAAACGAATGTAACCTAGTATCAACATTCACAGTGGGAAACTAGATAGACTACAAGACATGAAGCAGCAAAACTAAGAAGAGTCAAGTACCGTAGTCTAATAGTCATAGTCATAGTCAATTTTATTTTTTCCAACCAGCAAAAAAATAACATACAAAATCAAAAGATAAACAAAATTTAACACACATTTTTACTGGGGAAGGGAAGCCGCGGGGAACCAAATTTGGTTATCGAGCAGCGACACCCAAGGTTCGTCATCTAATTTAATTTGGAAACTCGGAAGTTATGTTTTAAGAATAAAATGTACCGGTACAGGTTTGAAAATCCCATCCCATCGGATAACTCGTAGGGTATTCCCTGATTAATCGGGTAAGTAAAGGTCTGAAATGCTGATACGTGTTGTATATATTGTTTAGAAATAGCCTGAATGCGAACACTATAAACACTAATAAGTAGTTTATATATAACCATAGTTTAAATAGGCGCAAACATGCAAATGGCAATGAATTATAAATAGGCCATATTACAGGATGAAAAGGACGCGGGAAATCAGTGGTGGTTATCGAGCAGCGGCACCTATAAAATAACTCTGGACACTATATTATAAAGAAGAAAAAGTCAAATACAGTGTAAATAAATTGGAAAATAAAATGCATACAATATCTCGAGGCAATCTGCTATAATCAACAGTCGCTCACATCAACAAAACACGACTCTGAACACCACTAACTTGGTAACCATGGAGATGGTATTAATGGACTGTGTCACAACAATACTATTGCTGTATTATGATGCGCATTGTCTAACAGTCGGCAATAAACGTCAGATTCCGAAGGCGTAACACTGGCTTTCAATTAGACGCGGTGGATATTGAGAGCAAAGGAAACAGGTAATAAAATCTTGTAGCATTAAATAGAAAGACGGAATATCTGTGACGCTAAAATTAAATTAAACGAGATACGGTAACGTGGTAGGTACCGGTAACGGTACTCAGTGCTGCAGTGATATACTGTATATCAATGCAGACGTGGTCCATTAAAAGAATAATTTGCACTGGACAACAGTTTGAACATATAAGGACAGCGTAATGAGAAAATTAGTAATGCAATAATTACGTCAATTATCACAGCTAAGCCATATTTACAGTACTTGGTCATTAGGAATAGTTCAATAACATTATTCACTCTGTTTTAGGTGAGGGTATGAAAATAGTAATACAACAACTTAGGAGACAGATTGTTTCAAACAATTGGAAGTAAGTCGACAAAAAAAATAATGTTAATAGGACATGTTTTGTTTGCTTTTTAACATATGACAGTATGAATAACATGTGTCATCAATGCTCAGGGCATTGATTCAATTACAGAAATCAGATATGAACTCATTCACTACATTAAAGTAAATACAGTAATGAACGTTTGTCATATAAAGATACAAGAGCTATAAATTGAGAAAGATTGTTGCTGTAAAGTAATGAAGACATAATATATTAACTATTGCAAGTATACAGTAATTACTAGGTCATTGCAGTGATTCAATAACCTTTCACATTATATATTTTTTCAGGTGGTGTCATAAAAGCAGCCACAATAAAGATCTTGGTCGGGTGTTACAAACATTCGAAGTAAGTCGACACGAAATTCTTTTTCATATTTGATTTGAAAAGTTGGTATGACATGCTTCGTAAATCAGCAACGGAGAGCATTCCACATAATAACACCCTTATATTTGAGTGAATTTTGAGTTTAGTGTAAGTCTGTCGAGGTACATGGAGTGATGAAGTGGATGCTGATCTAGTGTTTATAATTGTGAACATGCTTTGCTTGACAAAATAGTTATTAAATGCCTGTGGCAGGCAACAGTTGTGGAATTGGTGCATCAACTTACCAATTTCTAGATGATAAATATCGGTATACTTCAGGACACCAGTTTCATGATACATAATATTCATGTTAATATGAGCAGTAGGCCTATAGAGAATTTTAACGGCCCTGTTCTGTAAAACTTTAATAGGATTTAGTTTTGACTTGGAGGCTGATCCCCATGCAACAACTGCATATTGGGATATATGTTTGAAAGAGAGAATAATAAACTATCTTCAGTGTATTTCTGTCCGTGTAATGTTGGAGTTTGCTCAAGATGCCTACTGAACGTGAAAGTTTTTTTCGCACTTCATTGATGTGCACATCCCACTGTAGACGATTGTCTATGTTTAACCCCAGATATTTATACGATGGCACAGACTCGAGCTCGATTCCATTGATTTTGATTTCTAAAGGAGTTTTGTCGCGGTTGTGATTAGGCTTAATGTGGACTACTTTAGACTTTTGTATATTGATGGTGAGCTTGTTACTAAGCATCCAATTATAAATTTTTACCATTTCTAGGTTGACATGATTTTGGAGATTCAGTGAAGATTTGGAACTACAGAGAAGACCGGTGTCATCTGCAAATAATTTGGTCATCAAATCAGAGCAATAAGAGATGTCGTTTATAAAAAGAACGAATAATAATGGGCCAAGGCAAGACCCTTGGATTACACCAGCTTCGATTGGAAGAACTTGGGAACGGTGAGAGTCAACTTCGACAAATTGGAGTCTGCCCTGCAGATAATCTTTGATGAGGGCATGCGCGCAACCTCGAATTCCGTAGTGATTAAGTTTGCGAAGGAGTATGCTATGACTAACGGTATCAAAGGCTTTTTTTAGGTCTAAAAAGGCACAGCAGACATGCTCTCCCTTCTCGAATTTATCATAGATATATTCTATGAGGTCAATTATGGCATGGCTTGTTGAGTGATTTTTTTGGAAACCAAATTGGCATTTATTTATTAGTTTGTTCGCACCACAAAAATCACTTAATCTGCAATACAGAAGTTTCTCAAAGACAATTGCCAGACATGATAAGATGGAGATTGGTCGATAATTAGATGGGTTAGTTTTATCACCTGATTTGTATAATGGTATGACTCTGGCAAGTTTCAGCGCAGATGGAAATATGCCTATTCTTATAGACGTGTTGAAGAAATTTACTATGATGGGTGAGATTATGTCAGCAATCTTCTTAAGGAGAAATGTAGAGATGTTATATGGGCCTGTGGCCTTTCCCGTTTTCAAAGCAAGAATGGTATTGAAGACTTCGGTCACATTTGTTGTTCGCATATAAATTGACTCCTTAACGGGAGCTTTTAGAAAGCTCGAGAAATGTTCATTTGTTGTGGGAACATCTGCTATTAAATTTTTCCCAATATTTGAGAAGAATTTATTAAGTTCGGATGCAATGGTTAGGCTATCATTAGTTTTGAGTCCATTTTGAAGTTTTAGTTCTGATATTGAGGAGTTGTTCCTCGATTTAATGTTCACAATCTCCTTTATTGTCTGCCATGTTTGATTTACATCTCCTCTATTGCTTTTCATTTTTGACAAATAATAGGCTTGTTTTGATTTTCTTAGTAGGTGAACTAAGATGTTGTGGTATTTTTTGTAATGAGCGCGTTGGCTTTCACTGCCATGCAAATAATATTTTTTATGCATTTTACTTTTTAATCTAATGGATGTTTGGATACCATTCGTAATCCAGGGTTTGGATAGAATTTTTGTTTTTTTGCGAGAACTCGGTACCATAGGTGCATGTTCATCGAGTAAATGTTCCAATGAGGTCATAAAGATGTTGAACACCTCATTGAAGCTATCAGTGGACAATTCTGTCAATAAAAATCCATAGAATGCATTTTGAGCATCATTTCTGAATGTTTCCTCATTGAAATGAGACATTTTTCTTTTCATGCGGGGTTTGGCCTTACGGAAAGTTGTGTTCGAAAAAGAAAAGGATGACATAATAGGAAAGTGATCGGATATATCATGTTGTATGATAATAGACGAGGAGCAGCGATCGATTGCATTCGTGTATATATGATCAATTAATGTATGTGATGTCGAGGTTACTCTTGTTGGGCGCGTTATGATTGGAACGGCTAGGTGCGATAGAAGCATGTCAGTGTAACGTGTAGACAAATTATCTTTGGATAGTAAATTAATATTAAAGTCGCCCAAGATTATAAAAAGGCTTTTCGAATTTTCTAGTTTGGAAAGTAGGGAATTCATTGTTTCCATGAAATCGGAAAGATCGTTGCGAGGATGTTTGTAAACAACTCCAACAATGAACTTTTTGGGGTTATCAGATGAGGATTCATTAACCTGAATCCATATATCTTCACAATGGGGAAAGTTGAGTCTAAACTCAATTGTTTCAACAAATAAAACATCATGGCGTATAAAAATCCCTACACCCCCAGCCTTGGTAGGAGATGGAAAATGAATGAAGTTGTAATTATTTATAAATATAGTACTAATGGGAGATTCATTAAGTCTAGTTTCGCTTAAGGCAATGATATGCGGTAGTTGGTCGAAACTTGTTAACATTTGCATTAGGTCATCAATGTGCTTTGGAAGGGATCTTATATTGACATGCAAAAAAATGAAGTCAGTCGATTTGAGCTGCGATAAAGTTCCACTAATATTAGGGAGTTCTAGGTATTCACTTGTAATAGGGCAAATAGTAGAGGGCAAGTTCAATGATTCCCATGAAAAGGTATATGGAAAAGAGGCATGAGCATTTTGAGCAAGGCACACTTCACAAATATAGTTTAAATTTGGGTGGAGCAATGGGGCAACACATGTAGGGTGAAATTTAAGGTCACACAAATTGCAGCATATAAAAAAATCGGGTAGACACAAAAAATGACATATTGAACATATTTGTTCAGAAGACATGGAAAATAATGATTATATAAGAAAAATAAAGGTTATTAAAAAAGTCTGACCTATTTTATTTTTTGGAGATCATCTTCATCCAAGATTTCAAGAGTATTTGTCATTCTGTTTTTTTTTATCCGGACTTTTCCATTGGAGGTCCATAGGTACGCGTAACCGCATTTATTTTTTAGCGCCTTTGCTTGAAAAAATAAATCTTTGTTCCTATTGGTGAGGTTTTCGGAAATGAAAACTTTAGACATGTCTTTAATATTAGATGTATTTGAAGCAGCCTTTAAACGTTTGCGGTTTTCGAAAATCTGATGTCGAATTCTTCGGTTAGTAAATCGAGCAATAATAGGAGGGTGGTTTTTCGGATTTCTTGTAGGGAAGCGATGAGTAAAAGAAATATCCCTTGGCTGGATATTCACCTTGGTGAGTTTTGAAATCTCTAAAACCAGTTCGTCGGTGTTTTCATTTGCTAAGGGTGGGACTCCGTGAAACTCCAGGTTTTCGAGTCTGGAGCGCCGTTCCTGGTCTTCAGTGTGCTCGGATAAATACCAAAGATCTTCTTCAAGATCCAGGATGCGTTCTTCTAAGCATTGAATTTTTTTATTTTGATATTTTAGTTGGTCATCCATATTTTTTTGATGTTTTAATATGTCATCAAACTTTTTAGATTGAAAGTCCTGGGACTCTCTGATGACAGATAGTTCATTTTTAATTTCCTTCAAGAACTTATTTTGATTGTCCATAAATTCTTTTAATCCTGGACTCAAGGGTAAATACTCTGATGAGTTGTTAAAATTCTCAGAGATGCAGCGAGCAATGATGCTTGGAAGTTGAATTTCAATGTTCTTTTGAATATTTTCCTGAATCTTAGTCAAGCTCAGAGAGGAAACAGGTGGTGTTAGTTGTTTCTCTTCACTATGGCCTGAGTAGGATGTGGAAGATGAACCAGGTAAAGATGGTATTATTGGTGACAGACCAGGATCCGGTGGACTGGATTTGCTTGTTGGATTTGCTTGTCTAATAGTTGAGTGAACCAATGAAGCAAAGTTTAAAAGTACATAAAAAAATATTATTTATCAGGTAATACTTTTACAATGTTATATAAGAGTATAATGACAATCAGATAAACAATTTAGGCTTTACTGACTGCAAGAGAAAACAAGTCACAATGTTATGCTAATTGACCAAGATCTTGAGCAGATGGGCTTAGAATTTCAATGTGGTTAAATTCGTACAAAGCTTCATGGACCATCTCAAACATAAGAAAAGTAGTTTACTATATTGTGCAGGTTACGAACAAATACAGGTCATGCAATTAGCATGGCACACTTTACATAATTTAAATCACTGGCAAGAATGCAATAAGATGAGGACATGAAAAAATTGAAAAAAAAAAAAAATATTATTACAGGTATAGGCCTAGCGGAGCAAGCGGGAAAGAGTGCTGAGGCCACATCATTTGGATGCAATCACAGCAGACTGGTAAGGGACAGCAAGAATTTTTTATATTTTGTTTTGAAAGTTTCATAAGAAGAGTCACGTAAGATTTGGGGAATACTATTCACCGAATGTCATATCGAGCTCGGATGTCATAAAACCGCCGAGATGAGACTTTGATTTATTGGACACGTAGTGGACATAACGATCGTTTCAATAATATGTTGTTCTTTGACACGTTTTTAAAAAGTCGCTTTTTTCTTCGAATACTGGACCAATTGCTTTAAAATTTTCAGTGGTTAAAGATAAAAATTTTCTCCAGAAGGCTATTACTTTTTTTTCGCTATGACGTCATCAAAATTATGTGACTCTACGTGTCCATATATTTGAGCATAACTCTCTTGTTTATCATACAAACAAATGCTACCCGGTTAAATTTCAAATCATTATATCGAAAATTTTAGACTTTTTATTAGGATCCTGCATCAGAAAACAAAAATAAAACGAGAAAGTACGGATTTAACAGTATGGATGTTGCCCCGACCTTTGACCCCCGGAAAATCCTTCCCATACCTCATCATTGCAAAATTTTTGATGCTCACATTAAGTGTGGTTTCGCAAGTAGCCGCCTATAAACTGGTTTATAGGTTTCAAACAATCATTCTGATTTCAAATATTCAACCACCTATCATCTGAAAGCACCGGTACAAAGGTCTAGTCTAGTCTATCACAGCTATTTTCAGAGTAATTTATTATTGCTGCAAGTCAAATAAAACTCCTACGAAAACAAAAGGATCATCGAGTTATTTGATTCATATATAAATTCCTGAAACCAAACAAATAGCATGCAAGAACACAAAAACGAGGTAATGTTTACAGCCATGCCTGAAAATCTGTCTGAGTGACAGAAGCGTCTGCTAAAACTGTCTTGTTACGTCACTTTTTGCATCTTGCTGATTAGCCACTGTTACGGTAGTAAACAAGAAATGTTTGCATAATCACAGCCGAAATGGTTTTTGTTCATTTATTATATGTTTCCCAGAATTTTCACGTTTACGTTCTTTACTTATCAGTGGCTGATTTTCAAAATTTTAAACGAAGTGAAAAAGAACAGCTTTAATTTTACCTCACCATTTCAACGAGTTTCCCTATCACGATTTTGGTGAAACGCAAACCCAGGTTAAGGTGATTGACACTTGATAGTGTTTTGCGCTTCGATAATCGAAATATCTTATTCATTTAAAACCCATCCCACACGGAAAATTAAAAGTGGATGAACAAAACGACCTTAACACGGTCTCTTATGGCATATGTGGTTACCTAAGCATGAATGTTTATTATTTGTGGGTTTCAGGTTTCATCGTGAACGTTTTTGTTTTATCATTCTAATGAGCGTCCTATTTGGCCCTTTTCACTAGACTAGACCGTAAAATTCTGCCAGCAAGCTCTGAAATTAGTAAGACTGCACGTAAATGTCAAGTAAAATCCCCTCTTATTGAATGATACATTTTCCTCTTAGGATAGGATTTACATATTTATCCCGGGGAAGAGAAAAGCCGAGAAGACGGCTTAACCATATGGCGAACCACGGCCTCTCGTTCGGTTATCATTCCATGTCGGATATGGGATTAGTTAGTTATTTTGTTTTCGGAAGCATGGACTCTTTGGGAGTAATAATGATGTAATCTGGACTACAATTTGGCAATATTTTGGCATGTCTTTGGTGAATGAAAAGGTTTAGCCCACCTCTTCATGCACTCAATTTTGGTTGTGCAATTTGGCATTTGACTCCAATTATAATCAGATTGGCGAAATCATTTTTTTGTCCTTTTATTAAATACTGTTCACTCTTATTTGGGAATTTTTATAAATTTATCAAAATGGTGTGGCAAACAATTCCTATTATTTTTTACATTTGATCTTTAATTCTAATTTATTTTTTACGTGTTTATTTATTTATTTTTTTGGTTACCATATAATTTATATAAAGCTTCTCTCTTTTTTCTAATTTTATTAATGCCCTATGGTCGTGTGTGCGAGTGTGAATGATTTGATTCAATAGTTTTAGGTGAGTGAACACATACCACTTCTTTTTGGCAATACCTTTTCCATCTTATATCCTGTAAATTTTAAACCTTGTCCAAGGTTTTGTTTACTCTCCTAATTTCATAATCAGTTTTTATCAACTGTTTTATCGCCTTTTTGCTGATTATGGAGTCGAAATAAAACTTTATTTTATTTCCCACTTTATGCTTGCAAATTACACAAACTAGCACAAGATGGTTAGATTAAGGGCCAAATTAAAGTTCCAATCATGCAATTTGAAACAGATAATTAGTTGACATGCAGTTAGTAATATCGAAGCATCATGAACTGATTTGCAAACATATGCTTATAAGTCCATGCTTCCGAAAACCAATAACTGGCTAACTAATTCCATACTCGACATGAACTAGTAACCGGACGATCCATATGGTTAAGCCTTCTTATAGGCTTTACTCTCCACCTGGATAAATATGTAAATTCTATTTATGAAAGGTAAAGCCTGTGCGTTTAAACTTAAAGCTCCGTTCATATCGTCCTCCCACACCTGCATTTTTAGCGATAAAGGCACAAGTAGTATTTTGACACCGATAGTTGAAACAACACATTTTTTTTATTTATCGATTTCTCGCACCATTTCGTTTTTAATATCAATAAAAAGGTGCTATGCTCGTATTCGATGCGTCTCCTTATTGGCCCCGGCTGATGGAGAAGAGTGTCGACTTGTGCCATCTACTCCCGATGTGCGTGCACCAGGTTAGGGTTATCCCCAAATTTTTTTTCGATTTTCCTTATTTTAGTTCTATTACGAGTTTGGAGACTGTCTGTGATAGCCGATGCCGATAGGTTTCAGTCCCTTCACACAACTTGATCTAAAGTGAGTGAACAAAATTAGTTACCTCCATAGTCCATATTGGTACATATTCTTCTTGAGCGCCCCCTTTTATTAGTTCAGTGCTGTATTGGACTGCTAATGGTGTAATTTTGCATTGGGATATGCTATAATAATTACAGTGAGTTTTCGGTTGTTCCCGAAATTGTCTAACGAATCACTTTGATGAGGCTCTTATTGTTTCATTTCATGGACCATCTTGGCGAGGATCCCTCATTTTTCTCCTCTATAGCACTCTTATAGTTAGAACTGTGTATAGGATTTACATGTTCATACCGGCGGGAGATGGTAGCGGATAATTATCAAGGCGAACCATGACCTTTCGTCCGATTACCAGACCATGTCGAGTATGGGATTATTTATCCAGTTATTTGTTTAGCCTTAACCGACCAGCAGTTACTTTTACCACACTCACTAGAGAGGTGTCAAGCAATCCTCTCGCACATAACCATCCCCTGCATGGGTTTCTAACCTGAGGGTAATCAGAGGTGCCGTGGCAAGCATATTTCTCGCGCTAAACACAATTTGCCACACCGCCGAGCGTAAAACTACGAAAACAAGGCATTGAACTTTCAGAAAAATTCCATGCCTGGAAAAAAGAAGTTTCATACATTGACTTATGCTCGAATTTATATTAAGCAAGTTTGACACTTCGCTGGAACCAACCTTGGCAAGGTGTATTTTTTTTACCTAAAACCACCCCTATAATTAGCGATGTAATGGCAAGCGCGTTTTTTTTATCTTAGCACAATACGCCAACTTCAAGCCAAGTGCACACACTCCTAAAAGACACACATGGCACAAAGATTATTGTCATATTCTCACATACTTCTATTCCAGATCACAAAAACTTGTGGTGAACACTACATATAAAAACTAGCCAATCCAAGTATCATTACAACTGGGCATTTGCAAAAAATGTGGCTGCTGACTAAATTTGAGATGAACAATATTCAAAAAATTTGCCAATTTTTGCACAGAAAGCACATTTATACTACATTGACAGGATTCAAATTAAAATTAACGTAAAGACAGAATCCTATAACACGAACTATTCGAGTATGTCCAATCCTATATACAGCCAAACAGTTTTACTTTACATTGGAACCTTCCCAGACATAACAGCCTAAATATAAGTCAGTTTAGTATTCTGCTTTAACTTGTGTCCATTTCTTCTTGCACTGTTTCAGAAACGACGTCAAATTTCAACGGTTTGACAACTTTAGAAAGAACTGCAGTCGTGCCAGGTTTGAATTGATAGTCCCCTTGCCTATGACAAAAAAAATGTGGTTTAATATTTATTCGTTAGTCAGTATTTGTGACTCATCGGTGTAGTACATCGTGCTAAGCGTTAGGAATACGCGCCTGGTTCAAATCCCTGTGGACAATATGTACGAGAAGATTGTTGGGCTCTTCCCTGCCGTAGTTCGTTCACGTAACCGCTGCTCGGTTAAGACTTCCTCCACCATCAAGTCCATGTATGGGAAACGAATACCCAGCTAACTAATCCCATATTCGACATGGATTGGTAACAGGACGAGACGCCGTGGTTCGCCATATGTTCGAGCAGTTTCTTCGCCCTCTGGATAAATATGTAAATCCCTATCCTACGTTCGTCTTGGAAGATTGCGAGATTGGAAATGGAAATCTCTCCAGTACTGAGAGTTTCAATATAAATCACATTGAAAGATCGGGGGTCCAACTTTGAAAAAGATGAGTCAGTACTGTGAAGATCCTGGTCCTTCTATTCATAAGCAGCTTCTTGCATATCAATATATATCAAAGGCTGACTGTTCATAGTTTTTGTACAGAGCGAAATATGTCAATAAACAGCCAATGAGCCAAAGTTGTAATTGTAAAAAACCTAAGAAGTCAAAATTTCAAACAGAGGCTAAAAGAGCCCTCCTAATAACTGAGCTTTCTGGAATTTGTTTTTAGTAGGTTGTTGTTTCGAAGTCTTGTTCAGAGTGAAACATAAAACTTCATTCATAAGACACACTCAACAACTAAAGACTTGAAATGCCAGAGTTGAAGCTAATTTTCGGAATTCGGGATCCCTAGTAAGACAGTCCAAATCAGGGGTGGGCAACATACGGCCCTCTGACTGTCCGACGCATCATTCCTGAAAGTTGCCGATCGCTCAGATCGATCTGTCAGTGCGAGCTGGTGAAATAAACAATTGCCTTAGTGAACAAACAATTGCGTTAGCACGATTGCGTTGTTAAACAAACAATATAAGGTCAAAGTAGAGAGCGTTGTAAACATTCCCCACCACTGTTATCAGTTTTATTAGATTTTAAATATAAATAGATTCAAGAAATTAGATTTTATATTAAGTTTTAATTTAACAAAGATCGGATACCGAAGTATTTTTTGTAATAATCCGGCCCACCGAGGACTTCATTTTTCCAAATCTGGCCCGCCGACTAGAGAAGTTGCCCACCCCTGGTCCAGAGATTGGGTGAAATTTACTAGAGTATAAAATTATATCTCACCTTACACCCTTCTCGTTAGCAATGTCATACGGTCTCAAATATTCCACTTTATTTCCTTTGCTAATGATGCAGAGGTCAACATTTGACCCTGAGCCAAGGTCATTGAATATTCCTGCGGCTATTGCATCTCTGACCAACTGCATAGCTTCTTGTTTCTAAAAAAAAAGTTGAGTTTTATAATGTGAGAACGTTTGCCTTGTATAGTAGATCCCAATTTTCTATGATACTTCACCCCCTTCTGAAGGGTGCTCCCATAGTATGTGTGCCAGATTAGGGTTAGGGCATAATTTTATTCCAATTTTCGTTACTTTAGTTCTATTACGCGTTCGGGGACTAGCCAAGCGATTCCTGTAGTATTTGTAGCTGAAATTGTGGCCTAACCCGGTAGACATACTACGTTCCGGTGTCCGCCATCTTAGTACGCATACTTCAGGAGTACCCTTAATTTACTTTGAATTAATGTGGTTAACACAAATGAGAACATGAGGAAGTTTCGTGCCCTCCCTGGAAGGCCGAGTGTCCAGTTTGCAAAATCCTGGCCTAGTAGTTAGCATATTGTGTTCAAGTAGGTTGATGACACAGGTTCGAGAATACCTCTCTGCAGGCAATACGTATTCAGGAACATCCTAGTGCTTCAAAACTTAGTATCTCTATATATATCAGTGACTGCATATACAAAGCATATTGGAGCACTATCAGTTAGGGATATGGAAGACAACTACTTTCCTTGCCTTTGTGGAAGTGGATCCGTATGCATGTACCGCAAGGATGCTGTGGCAGGAATAAAGATGACTATACTATTTGATTCAATCACCTATTAGAACAGCTAGGCAAAAAAAATCAAAGCAAAATGCATAAATAAGAAAAAATTCTTATGATATCACCCCCTATCATATGTGTAATAGGACAGAAACTCTTTTCAAATGAACACTTACCTTCATATTAGGAACATATCTAGCTTCGAAAGTTGCCATTGCAGCGAGAGATCCAGAACCTGTGAAAGATGAACGAATTAGTATTTACTATGCCAAAATCGATATATGGAAAGATTTCCTGTAAGCTTTACGTTGGACCATTTATTTTTAGATTAGGAAAGTTGGTGAGATGACAATAATATGTAATCATTTGCTCCAGAAATATGTGTACCAACATGAAGGTAACTAATTTTATTCGCATACTTTACATCAAATTGTGTAAAGGGACTGAAGTCTATGGGCAGGGGGTATATTCACTTGACTAACACAGACAGTCTCAGGAACTCGTAATAAAACTAAAATAAGGAAAATCGGAATAAAATTATGGTGTAACCCCAACCTGGTACACACACTATGGGAGTATCAACGATTGTCATTTTGTCCTGGGGAGCTCGTACTGGCCTCTAACTTTGGATGACAAGTGACTCTTTCTCATCTCTTGACCCAGTATTTAAGATCCATGTACCCGACACTGCTATAAAGCAGTAGTTCCCTTTTCTCGAGCGACCCAAACTTTTTTTAATAATTTTTGTAAAATTTCGCGACTTAAGTACAAATCAGCCTGTAGCACTTTTATAACCGCAAACTTAAAGACTAATATAAAAGAATCATATTTGAACTCCAGAAGTGAGAGGGCCATCAACAAGTTTTTAAAATGGTGGCATGGCTTTACTTAGTCAAATGCATGCTGCCAAGTTTTTACGCAGTAATATTTCCCAAATAACGATTACTATTGAGCAACACTGTAAAGCCAAATATATAATTACCAATAAAATTTACTAGAAAATATAAATTAGTAACTTATAGGTTTTTGTTGAAAAAACAAGCGACCCACAGTTGACCCTGTTTTGGGTCACAACCCATACGTTGAAAAACACGGCTATAAAGCATATTTTTTATCTAATTGAAATAATACTTGATTTACTTTTATCCCAACGTACCCATAGTAACATACGGCAGCTTATCGGTTGACCCATGAGGATGTATGCTGTAGAGATGGGGCCCTGCGTAGTCAACACCTCCAAGTACAAGAGCAGCACTGATGTAACCCTGTAAAGAAATGGCAGCCAGTGATACCGTTTTTAAAGAAGAAGTTCTGAAAGGGAGTGTACAGGAAGTCTTCGACTTACGACGTTGTTCCCTTCTCGAGACGCGGTGTAACCCGAATTTCAGTGTAAGTCGGAACATTATATTGTACAGTACATAAATTACTCTATACATATCGCACTGTATTGTAAAGTATGGTACTGTAATGGAATGTACAAATAATGCAAAAAATTACTTTATTAAAAAAACAGAAAACAATTAAATATCACATGAATAAAAGCAAATACTGTACAGTACAGTATTATCTTTTATATTTTTTTCATGGTGTGTGTTCGTATTCTCGAAACAGCGTTATGGAGTGCGCGAGCGTAAGTCGCTACCGTTGTAACCCTAGGACTCCCTGTACTGACATAAGAATTGTGACTAGCGTGCTTAAAAGTATGAATTTATTCAGATATTTCGTACAAAGCTCCCAGGGCCACTCAAAATGTAAAACTACTCGCACGTACAAGATTAAACAAAATTGAAAAGTTACGTTAAATTTAAAAGTTAAGTTAAAAATTGACATTTCTCCATTTGCCGCATAAATTTTCTTTGTAGGCCAGATCTGGCCCACACGGGCCGCACAATTTTTTCTTGTGGGCCGCAGGTTGCACATCCGTGATTTGAAAACATTGGACTTATTTATTCAATGTATAATAAATATGAGTAGGCAATAGTAAAAATGCTTTGAGATGTGCCTGCTGTCCTATTATTAGATGCGAGAGCGATTGATCACATTTTAAGCAAATTTTCTTGAAATTGTCATGTGTGTGACCATTTGGTATCTCTATTGTTGATGACATGTACCTGATATCTGAACAGATATTGTTTTAGCATTCTATTAGCCGTTGCAACCCTGGTGACGCGTCCAGTATCGAGTCGGTGGAGTTCTAGGTTCGATGAAATCATCTGTGTTGTCATTTCAGTATCGGCAGCTGTCCCAGCACCACAGCAGCTATAAAACAATATACAGTTCTGTATTGCTTTACTCTATAGCATGGCTACTCAACTGGCGGACCGCGGTCCGAATCCGGACCTTTCGGGTATTCGATTCGGACCGCGCATAAATCTTCATTTTGAATAATTAGCCCCCCTTTTAAAATTTTCGCTATAAAATCACTTTTAGAGATTTAAAAATATATATGAAAATAACTATAACGCCATAACAAACAATCTTGATTAGCTAATTATCATTAGTCGGCCGAGGAATTGCGTTTTGAAGAAAGTCCAGACCCAAATATTCTTAAAGTTTTGTATGCGGACCTCCGGTAAAAATAGTTGAGTAGCCCTGCTCTATAGCATTCAATGGCAGGGCTACTCAACTATTTCTACCAAAGATCCGCATACAAAACTTTAAAATTATCTGGATCCGGTCTTTCCAGAAATTATATTTCGGCATCCTAAAATGCGCATTTCTTCGACCGGCTAATGATTGTTAGCTAATCAAGATTGTTTATTATGGTGTTATAATTCTTTTCACATATATTCAAAACTATAAAAATCATTTTATAAAATGAAACTTCAAAAGTAGAGCTAATGATCCAAAATAAAGAATTAGGTGCGATCCGAATCAAACACCAGAGTAGTTCCCAACTGGGGGCCTATGGCCCACCAAGGGGCCACAGAGCTTCAATTTCAAACACAATTATTATAACCAGTGCAAAACATAAATCTCACGATTTCGAGAAAATACATAGGATCAGAGGAGAATTTCGTACTTGCGTATTTCGGACTGTTTAGCTATTCAAACATGAACAGGGAGTCGCAAAACATTTCAATATATCGAAGGGGTCACGACCTATAATTTTTGGAAAACCCTAACTCATAAGATCAGGGCTTGCATAACAATGCCGACTTAACAGGGTTTGGTTCGCGGATAATTTTAAGCTAACTCAAGCTAAATATTTTCGGAAGTTCTGAGGTAGATAAATTAGATCCTCCTAAACGCATAAAAGTAAAATTTTGAGATACTATACTAAAGTTCAGGCATCTTAAATGAATAATTGGGGGAAAACAAAAAACTTACTAAATATTGGGTGAAATGTAATGAATTTTGGAGCAGTTTTTATCTGCAACGATATTTCCTTCAGTTGCCCGAGTGTCAGCTCCAAGAATTACTCCATCAGCGTAGACGAGGCCGCAAATAGTTGTCCCGGTTTTTACCGCTCGAGGCAGAGCAAGTCCTTTATTCTCAAGAAAAGTGTTCCTGTGGAAAAAAAGTTTTTATGTAAATTTGTTGGAAATGGAACTGATCTTTAGAAAATGTTTGAAAACTTACTTTGTAGGCTATTTTACCTCTTTTTGACAGTTATTATACAAGAAAAGTGACAAAATAATACACGAGAGGAGTTTAATTAAAACAAGAAGCAAGTCGGGGAAAAGCCACAAATATAAGTGCTCCCATTGAAGAAGTTGTGTGTTACTCAATTTTACAGCAGAGATATTTCAGTTGGTGTAGCGCAAAACTAACAATCTTTACTTTATGCTATGTGAAAGTGAAGCCGTATGCTTATATATTCAGTAGTGAATTACTACAGTAAATTTGTGATATAAAGGATAGTTATATTTCACAGGCATATACAAAAATTATTGACTGATAGGTGGATTTTGATAGATACGGTACTCATATTTTGGATTATCGAAGCAGTCTTGCACAATGTAATATCAGCGCACCCAAATCACATGCTGTCATGCCAATGGCGGAAATTTCAGTGAAGGAAATATATATTAAGATATAAACAAATAAATCCGCATAAAACAATGAAAGGTTTAATTTCATAAAGTCATTTTACAATTTCGATTTTGTTATGACGTCAGTTCTCGATGAATCTTAAGGGTTTGTTTTATTCTATTCAGTGGTTTCTCCCCTCATTCAATATACCTGCCAGATAATTAATCACAAAGAGTTCTTTTCAAAATCCCAAAACATTTTAGGCCTAGATAATTATGGTAGTTACCTTGTGTAATTTTCAAATGAAAATCCTCCTTCTGGACGTGTGAGGCACTTGACTGTTGCCATATTTTGTACTGGTAATTTCTATTAATTAAGCTAGTGGGGCTAAATAATGAAGATACATAATTAAGAATACGATAAAAAATAACAGGCATGATTATTCGGCGGCACATATTCGCCACCAAGTGGATTAATAAAGCCCAACCGGCAAAATGATAAAATTTAATATCGTCTTTTCCATATCATACCCTCATGACGTTTTAATGCATAGAAATTCGACAAATTACATCGACCGGTTGTGCTTTTTATCCATGTCATGAATATTCAGTGTTTAGCACACTGGCATAACTACAGTTCAATACAAGTCAAAGTCAAAATTTTGGGAATTTTAATCAAAACAGAATAAAGTTAGCCAATGTTGTGTTACATTTAATTTTGCAATCCCAGGGTTTCATGTTTAAAAAGATTCTAGGATTCTATCTTGCAATTTATTAAAATTTCAAATATTCCTAAAAGAATTTTTTAAAGCAAAATCGAAATTTTTTGACAAAAATTCATAATAAAGTGTCAAGAGCTAATGAAACTGTATAGAGTTACAGCAAAGAACAAGAGCGTAGCAAGCCCAAGATTTGGGGGGGGGAGCAATATTTTTCGTATAGAGACATAATACAACACTTACTCGTGCCTTTTGCTTCGAACAAGGCAAGATAAGCCCCGGCTATGCATATGGTTTGGGTGATAAGGGGGTTTGCAGCACTGATCTACATAGTCATACAAGACCTAACCAATAGGCCATCATAGATACGCATGAAGATTTAACAACCATTACGTAGAAATAACAAAATCGAAATACAAAACATTTTTGACATTATTGCACTCAGGTATATATCACAACTAAGCGTCTCAGCGTTTTTTGTCTCTCAGAATGAATATGGCCAACTATATTCTGGAATGCTAATACGAAATACAGAGCATTTTTTTCAACAGTGGGAAAAATTTCTTGAATTTTCAGAAACTGTTTTTCATTCAAATTAACATAAATCATTGTACTTAAAGAGTATAATAAACAGTACACTAAAAAAATTTATTCTCAGAACATATTTTCTGATATACATTACTTATTTCATATAAACGAACGTGGCAATCATTGCTTTTAAGTACATTTTAAATGTCGTTTTACACTGATTATATTCTCAATATAATATTAAAATAATAAAAAATCAATTTGGCAACTTATTCAGAATTAATAAAGCCTGAACAATATTCTGATGACTAATTGCTGCTGACTCGTCAAAAATAATGAATACATTTCGGCTATGAGTAATGTTTTCCGAAGCCGATAAAAATGAGTAATCAAGACAGTTTATGATGTAACAATCACTTCAAACCTCCTTGTGCTCGTACCCATTCATCCGTTAAATTTTCTTTTTCATCAAGACTCAGCATTTTTCCAGCTCCGCTGAGGATATATAACTCGTCTCTGCATCCGGCATAACGCATAACCTGTTCTGGTTTACAGCCAGTAGGTTTGAAGTAAATGAAATAAAGTGGGTACATGACGCGACCATCAGACGTTTCATGCACGTAGCTATAAATTATATAGCGAGGCTGTCGCTCAGGTAATTCCTCCATCAGTTCTTCAGTTGTGATGTCATCAAGTTCATCTTCAATTTCCACAGTTTCTTCAGACATATTTACTTTCAAAATTATTGCACGTGCGTTCTTGCTTTTGCTAAATTTAAAATCTTTTAAACGTTTTCCAACATCTTCTTGAATTGAGCACATATTCTCAGTTTGTAAGCCTTGTGACGCCATAATCTTTTTTATTTGTTTACTTACAGTACTAAAAGCTGTTGAAATAGAGGTACATATTACAGAATAAAGTACGGCAAACTTTTCAGATCGAGAAACATTGTCTTGTTTAGAACCCCTCCCTTGGGGGACATCTGGACATGGTATAAGTATAAGTTTATTTCGACTCCATAATCAGCAACTGATTATGAAATCAGGGGAGCAAACGAAACCTTAGATAAGGTTCATGACGTACAAAATATAAGATGGAAGGTTTTGCCAAGAGGAAGTGGTACGTGTTTACTCACCTAAAATTATTAGGTTATTTCACACACGCTCAAATGCACCCACCAGCCACACACACAACCACTGAGAAATTATTTAAGTAAGAATAAAACGCGATAAATTTAGGGTATACTATACAGGAAATAAAAATAATTACTAGAAAAAGAAAAAAAATATTTGACACACCATATTGATAATTTTGTAATGGTTGCCATTGCCAAATTGATCGATCTTCTAATCTTTAATTAAAATATATAAAAAGAAGATTCTATTGAAAACATATTGCCAAGCTGATTATAGCCTAGTTCAGTAGTTGGAGTCAAATGCCAAGTTGCCCAACCAAAGTTGCCAGAATTGGGTGCATGAAGAGGTGGGCGAGACCATTGCATTCCCCAAACTAGAGCCTATTATTGTCAAATCATAGTCCAGATTGTAATAAGGAATTAAAGTTACCGGTAACAGTAAAATTACTATAATTAAGTAAACTCAATATTGATGAAAATACAGTAAAATTAAGTTGCGCAAAAAACTACGAAGAAGCGCAATCTAAAAACGTCATCATTGAATTCCTTGGAAAAGAATAATCTGATTTACCAAAGGAATACCTATATTTTCTACCTGGCATTTGTTTTGAACGAAAACTGCAATTTTGGTCATGTGACAGCTGTGAATAATTTTGATGATCATAGAGACAAGCATGGCCTGTCGTTTGGTTACCAGTCTGAGTCGTATGTGGGATTAGATACCAAATAATTAATTTCAGATGCATGGACACCTTGACTTGATAGTGGCAGTAGTAGAGAATATGGTACTAGTGGAGTTTATAATCGACTATTTGAACAACGTTAACATGGCTGTACCGTCTACGTGCGGCCTCTGGGCTGTCCACAATTAGTCAAAATTATATTACTGGCTCCTTAAGATAAATAATAAAACAACTGTAATTTACCCTCCGTCAACAGCGCGCTATTTCTAACAAGTCTTCAACCTCTGAACTGACAGACCAGAAGAAGCAGCAGAGCCCTGAAGAAACATGACTAAACAGTTTTAATAGTAACAGCATTGCCCACGCGCAAAAACAGAGATGTGAATCTAAAACAAATATTTTGATGTTGAGCATTTTTTGAAGTATATGTTCTATTCTTGAGAAAATAAATAAAATTAAATATAATTTACGGCCAAATACAACTCTCTTTGTCTAAAAAACATAAAATTTATTTTGGTTCAAAAGAAATATTTTCAATGATGAAACGTATTCTCTTGATTCTCCAACGAATATACCCGAGATTTGCTTTGTCATATTTTCTTAACAATGAGTAATACCCTGCGTTTCTTTTATCCAAATGCGATATTCGCAGAAGAAATATAAACTAAGCAAAATTTTATAACATAGTACAACATTTTTTCTATTTATATTTTCATTTAAAAGATTTTATTATGAGATTACGTTTTATTCCATGGACACGCTTCAGCTATTTTACTGCTCTCTAGCGCTGACCTGGAATGTGAGGATCTTATATAAACCGACTGCACGTCTTTATCGTCCCACTCGCTGCAGAGCGTCAGACGTTTCTCTTAGGATGTTTTTCGTATGGTCTGCCGTCAACTAGTCATTTTGCTGCAAACATTGCAATTTAGGGTAGATATTCGGAGACCAGAAAGCGTAATTTATATGTTTGTAAGATCTATATCCGGCAAATCACATTTTTAAGCCTATAAATTTCAAAAAAATGACTTTAATAGAAAAAGAAACTGCTGAAATGATGATTTATTTCAGCATTTTGAAAAGGTGTTTGTAACACAGAATGTCGATTTTGGCAAACCAGGCAGGATTCGGTATCTAGCAGTAAAAGCTGAAATGCAGTGCAGGATGGTCAAAATGATATCAACAAATAGTCTATGTTAGAATATTAGTTCAGAAGTTAGCAGTGTTGTAAGACAGGCTCTTCCATATTCAGATATTCATATATTTGATCAGAACCCAAAGGATAGGGGTCTCATGTAGTTTCATACCTAACGTACTTCTAGTAGGCGTAGCATAACAATTTTTTCACATGTCAATCCTAACCCCCACCTGACCACACCATCCAAAAATTACGTCACTACAACGTCACAGTGACGTAATATAGAGCCCTTCAAACTTTGCGAACTGTCATCCAAGACGCGCAGACGTCGTCGGCGCCGATGCTATTTCGGGCGATCGTACGAGCATTTGGCAAGCTCAATGACGTGATTGTGACGTAATTTTTGGATGGCGTAGTCAGGTGAGGGTTAGGATTGGCATGTCAAAAAATTGTTATGCTACGCCTACTAGAAGTACGTTAGGTACGAAACTACACGAGACCCGAGGATAGAGGGAAGAAAATTATATGACAAACTCTTAGTGATTTAATGTGGGCCAGTCTTCTGGTTGATATTCCAGATTTGAGTTATTTGTGAAACCTGGCATGATATTATCGACGCCATGGAGGACAATTAACAAACCTGCAAACAGACCTTGACATCATGTTATAAAACTTACAGGCTTACGATACCTTGTAAATCTGTGAATGTAATGCTTGATACAGTAATAGTAACATCTGAAAATGCAGTTGGTAACATCTGGAAATGCAGTTGCTTTCATTTATTTCATATCAATTTGTGTTTTCAGTAATTATATCTAGTGTTAGATTTATAAGATACCATAATAATCGCCAAAATGAAGGACAAGGTGAACAACATTTCTTCAAACATTCGAGTAAAAATCGAAAATGAACTCAAACGTCGGATCATGATTTTTGATGGAGGGATGGGAACTATGATTCAAAAACATAAATTAACAGAAGAAGATTTTCGCGGGGAACGATTTTGTGATCACCCTCATTCTTTGAAAGGTAATAATGATCTACTAAGTCTCACAAAACCAAATTTGATTTACGATATCCATGTGGATTACCTCAAAGCTGGTGCTGATTTTGTAGAAACTAATACTTTCAGTGGAACGTCAATTGCACAGTCTGATTATAAACTTGAACATGTTGTTTATGAATTAAACAAAGCGTCTGCGATTTTAGCGAAAAAGGCTACGAAACATGTTTCTGCGTTGACTGGAATAGAAAGATATGTAGCAGGCAGCGTAGGTCCGACAAATCGTACTCTTTCGCTCTCTCCGTCAGTAGAAAGACCAGATTTTCGCAACATAACTTTCGATGAACTGGTCGAGGCATATTCTGAACAAATTAGAGGCCTCGTTGATGGAGGATGTGATATTTTACTCATCGAAACCATCTTTGACACAGCCAATGCAAAAGCAGCCATTTTTGCTGTCGAAAAAGTAAGCGAAATGGAGGATTATTCTCACGTAAAAGATATTCCTGTTTTTATATCTGGCACAATTGTAGACAAAAGTGGGAGGACATTGTCTGGTCAAACAGTAGAAGCATTTGCGATCAGCATTTCTCATGGAAAACCTATGTGCATCGGATTAAACTGCGCTCTCGGCGCCGCAGAAATGCGACCTTTTGTTGAAGCTTTGAGTAATTTCTCAGACAAAAGTATCATTTGTTACCCCAATGCAGGCCTTCCTAACACTTTTGGGGGATACGACGAAACACCTGAAATGACATCAAAATATTTAGCGGAGTTCGCTTCATCAGGACTAGTTAATATTGTTGGAGGATGTTGTGGAACGACACCGGCACATATAAAAGCAATTGCAGACGTTGTGAGTGAAATTCCGCCGAGAAAAATATCTAAAAACATTGATCGCACTTCCATGTTCCTTTCTGGCCTTGAACCTGCAATTTTGAACAAATACACTAATTTCGTTAATATTGGGGAACGGTGTAATGTCGCTGGATCACGTCGATTTGCAAAATTAATCCAGAAAAATAATTACGAGGAAGCTGTAGAGGTTGCTAAGCAACAGGTTGCCATGGGAGCACAAATTCTGGATATCAACATGGATGACGGAATGTTAGACGGAAAACGAGCAATGGCGAGATTTGTCAACCAGCTGAGTGCGGAACCAGAGGTCGCTAAAGTCCCTTTCTGTATAGATTCTTCGAACTTTGAAGTTATTCTATCGGGGTTAAAATGCACGCAGGGGAAATGCATCGTCAACAGCATTAGTCTCAAAGAAGGCGAAGAGGATTTTATCGCCAAGGCAACACTTGTGAAAAGATTCGGAGCTGCTGTAGTGGTTATGGCATTTGACGAAAAAGGTCAAGCGACAGAAATTCAAGATAAAATTCGAATTTGTACTCGCTCGTATAATATCCTTGTAAAAACAGTTGGTTTTAACCCTTGTGACATCATTTTTGACCCCAATATTTTGACCATAGCTACGGGAATGACAGAGCACGATAAATATGCAATAAATTTCATCGAAGCGACAAAATTGATAAAAGAACATCTTCCTGGTGCACGAGTTAGTGGCGGCTTGTCAAATTTATCGTTTTCATTTCGTGGAATGGACGCAATCAGAGAGGCAATGCACTCAGTATTTTTGTTTCACGCCATAAAATCAGGGATGGACATGGGAATTGTCAATGCTGGTAATTTACCTGTCTATGACGACATTGATGAAGAACTCCTTGATCTTTGCGAAAAATTAATTTGGAATAAAGACTCGGCTGGAACAGAAAAATTACTAGTGTACGCTGAAACGAAAGGTCGTGGTGGCAAAAAGGTCATTGAAACGGAAGAATGGCGAACATTTGAAGTAGAAAAACGTCTTGAACATGCGCTTGTGAAAGGAATAGATAAATATGTCATTGAAGACACGGAGGAGTGCAAAAAAAATGTTGAACGATATCCAAGAGTGCTAAATGTAATTGAAGGTCCTCTAATGAAAGGAATGGGAATCGTTGGTGACTTATTCGGCGCAGGAAAAATGTTTTTACCACAAGTTATCAAATCCGCAAGAGTGATGAAAAAGTCCGTAGGGTATTTGCTACCTTTTATGGAAGAAGAGAAGAAAAGGTTAGCGGTGAACGGAGTCCAAAATGGAGAGACTGAAGTCGATGATAATAGTCAATATAATGGAACAATTGTCCTCGCTACCGTAAAAGGAGATGTCCATGACATTGGAAAGAATATAGTTGGCGTCGTTTTGGGCTGCAACAACTTTAAAGTCATTGATCTAGGGGTCATGACACCATGCCAAAAAATTCTTGACACTGCTATTCAGAACAAGGCCGACATTATTGGGCTTTCGGGATTGATTACTCCATCGTTAGACGAAATGATACACGTCGCAAAGGAAATGGAACGTCAAAATTTTAAACTTCCGTTACTGATAGGTGGTGCTACAACATCACAAGCTCATACAGCAGTGAAAATTTCTCCGAGGTATAACCAGCCGGCTATTCATGTTCTTGACGCTTCAAAAAGCGTTGTTGTGTGTTCCTCACTTCTTAACGAGGATTTGAAACCTGTCTATGTGCAAGAAATAGCTGAAGAGTATGAAGACGTCCGCACAAACCATTATGAAAATTTACTTGATAGAGTATATCTATCGTTGGAAAAAGCTAGAGAAAATGGTCTCACTATCGACTGGAAAAAGTGCCGTGAACCTACAACGCCTACATTTATTGGGACAAAAGAGTTTATTGATTTCAATCTCGAAATTGTGACTTCGTACATCGACTGGAAACCGTTTTTCGACGTTTGGCAATTACGAGGAAAATATCCAAATCGAGCATATCCAAAAATATTTAAGGACAAGACAGTTGGGGAGGAAGCTAAAAAACTTTTTGACGACGCTCAAAAATTGTTAGATCGAATTGTTCAAAGGAAGCTTCTGACTTTACAAGGTATAGTTGGGTTCTACCCTGCTTGTTCAGAAGGAGACGATATTCATGTATTTGAAGAAGATGCCATGCCTCGACCTTTGAACCCAAGTGCGACATTTTATGGGCTACGGCAACAAGCAGAAAAAGACGATGAATCCAACGAACCGTATTATTGTTTGTCAGATTTCATTGCCTCACGTTCGTCGGGGGTGAAAGATTATCTTGGATTTTTTGCTGTCGGTTGTTTCGGCGTTACTGGAATGTGCGCTGAATTTGAAAAAAATAATGATGATTTTAACAGTATAATGGCAAAAGCTATTGCCGACCGACTAGCAGAAGCATTCGCTGAATATCTACATGAAGACGTGCGTAAAAATTTATGGGGGTACAGTGAAGAAGAACGTTTACAGGCGAAAGAACTACATAAGATTAAATATAAAGGGATTCGACCAGCACCTGGATACCCCAGCCAACCCGACCACACAGAAAAACTAACCATGTGGAATTTGATGAACGTGGATGAAAAAATCGGTGTCAAATTGACAGAATCGCTTGCTATGAACCCAGCCGCATCCGTCTCTGGGTTGTACTTTGCGAACGAGCATTCGAATTATTTTTCTGTCGGTAAAATTGCCAAAGATCAAGTCAAAAACTATGCAACTAGGAAGAGAATGTCAGTAACTGAAGTGGAAAAATGGCTAGGCCCTATTCTGTCTTATGACGCCTAAATTATTTAGAAAATTCTATTTTAGTGCAATTCAATTCAACCTCAATTTTTCCAGAAAGAAATTGAAATTAGCAGCATTGGCTTATGTATATTTTAATATGATGATGCTGACTGGTCACGCTTTATGAATTTCTCAGCCCGTTTCTATCTTACGACGCCTGAATTTTATTAGAAATTTAGGTGTTGTTGATCTATTTAGTGCAATCTAATTCAACTTATTTTCTCAGGAAAAATTGAAAATAGCAGCATTATTGTATGCATATATAAATGTTGAAATTTCTGTCTGAAAATAATACCATAAAATAGGTGATTGAGCTGATATCAAAACATAATTCTAAGCAATTTAAAGCAGTTTAAAATCGAAAAATAAATTTTTTCAAGATTGATAAATTATAGCCCGTAATAAACCATGTCAACAGCTTCCTTTATGTATTGATTTGCAATTTCCTTCTTTATTCCTTGCTGGTTTATATTAAACCCTGATGCCAGATTATTTTACATCCGCATTACACATTATTCTACATCTTAAAATGATGAATTTATTGAAAGCCGACCCTACAAATCGTAACATGATGTATGAGTTGTAGCTGTTGGAAATAAGTTAGCATAATGTCATTTCGATTGTGCGCTCATAAGCCAAAAGATTTGACGCAACGACCAAATCAAAAAATTACGTATTTTTACGCAGTGCTTTTTAAACAAAAACTGACGAGTTCGGATTTTTTTCGGGTAAAAATTGGACTGTCGACAAGCGGGGCCAGGTTGTGGCCATTGGACTGTGTTTTGCACATTTTTAAACTAAAATTAGCGGGAACCCTGGTTGTGTTTCCTTCGTAATACTTTCTGCAATCTAACAGTATATTTGCGATAATGCGATTTTTTCTATATGGCTACCTTACTTTATCTTAAATGTGGGACAACTAAAAAAGTGTGACAATTTTTGTTTTTAAATTTCTATTTTTTTCGTGTTTAATAATGGTACAAATATTTATTTCTGCTATTATTTATAAGTTATAACTTTTTTTTTAAACCAATGGCTTAGTTCAGCGGTTCCAAAACTTCTTGTTCGCGCAGCGTCAAATTAAAAGGGAAGAAACTCATGGCACACTTACATGAAAAAAATGGCTGCCTTCAATAAAGTTGGAGTATTGTTGAAAAATGATGCATAAATAAATTTTTGTTTTTGATTACCGTTAAAATTAGTTGCTTTGACTGCTAGGTTTTAAATAAGCCTGTCAGTGCAATTTCCAAGAAGCCATACCCTTAACTATGAAACAAGGTTATTCACCGATATAGTCAGGTCGAATGATAATTCGACTCGATCCCAGCTTTCGAAATCTATTTCTCTGAAATCTATTTAGTATTTTCCTAGTGTTGATGTTGCTGCTTTCTTGTATCGCAATATGTTTCGCATTTTTTGGTTTAATTGTGCTATTGATTTTTTGCTATTTTGTGCTGTTTGCTGGGGTGTAGCCAGGGATTTTGAGGTTGGAACCCCCTCTACTTATAAATTGTAAAAAAAAGCATTTCCTGCATCATGTATAGCAATTTTCCGTGACTTGAAACGATGTTTCGTCCCTCAAGACTATTGAAAACACAAGATTTCTGGCCCCCGGTTGGACCTGGTAGCTGATACGGTCTAACTTTTAATTCCAAATTTAACCCTTCCCTTAGCTTTCCTGGCTCTGCCCCCGGTTTTTGTGTCCTAAATTAAACTGAAAATTCTTTCTTAACGCTCTTTATCTTGAGTTCCTTTACTGCTTATTTTACCAATTTAAAATTCTTTCACGCCAAATTATTTTCAATCTTGATACTAAAATAATTGTTATTTTATGCAGTGCATAATAACTATAACCATGAGACTAACCGCAGTCATTAGATCAAGCATTGAAAAAGCAGTGCCGACTAATAGAAGGCGAACACCTCGGGCTTCGTTCAGACGACCTATGCAAGGAAGATATACTGATAGGAAAAAGGAGCCAAAACCTTGGGAAACATGTAAGTATAGAATAAAAGTTTAGCTGCATGCATTTTCTACATTTTATAAAGGGGTCCTGACGCCCCCTCTTGGCTACGGGCCTGCCTAAAATTATTCCACACGTGAGTGCTCTTTCCATGTTTAGTATATGATTTAGAGCCCTAACTTGAAGTAAAATGACAAAAAATAATTTTTCTCTTTCTTACAGCGATGGGTGAATTGGATGAAGAAGAAGTAAATGAACTTGGTCAGACTATTCCCGTTCGAGAAAAAATTCCGATGATAATGGTTCCGAATTTGAAAGACTTTAATCTTAAACCTTACGTGTCTTACAAGTGAGTCAATGTTGTGTAGTTATGATAAGATTTAAAATTTATCCCGGTGGAGACGAGAGACAAGAAGATGGCTTAATCATATGGGAAACCACTGCCTCTTGCCCGGTTACCAGTCCATGCCGGGCATGGGATTTGTTAACAAGGGTGGGTACACCTGTAGTTGTTATTTTGTATTGGACCAGGACTTTCCAAACTGGGGGCAAGACCCTGCAGGGGAGGGGCAAGATATTTGAGGGGTCGCAAAGAATACACCAATCTCACATAAAGTACAATATATACAACTAGTGCAAAAAATAAATTCCACCGGAATACATAGGACATTGGCATAACAATGCTGACTTCACAATGGTCGTGAAAAATTTTAATATATTCGAAGGGGTCCAGAGTTTAAATGTTTGGAAATTCCTGGTGTAAGTCATCGCTGGGAGTTTCATTTTAAAACTGAAATTGGGAAGAAGAAAGCCACTAATTCATGCTTATGAAAGCGATAATTGAAGTTACCTAAAAAATTAACAATTTTTAAAGTGTTCCTAATTGACAGTCTATTTTCATATTTATTCCAGTTTATCCAAAATTTTAGTTTTTTATAGTTCTTATTGTGCTTGTAGTTCTTATTTATAATACAATAAAATTTATTTAAACTTACAATTGTTATTATCATAAAATTGGGCAAAATTATTTGGACACCCTGTATATAAGAACGAGGCCTGCATAGTGTGCAAGACACAAGAGTAAGACCGAATCAAGTTTGTGTATTCAAACTCTTTGCTGTCGTAGGGTGGTTCATGTAATCGCTGGGCGGTAATGGCTTCCTCCACCATCAAGTTCATGTTTCAAAAAACAAACAACTGGCTAACTAACCCAATCACCTAACATGGACTGGTAATCGGACGAGTGGTTGTGGTTTGTCATTATTCAGTTATATCGGCTTTCCTTTTCCCGGGGTAAATAGGAAAATCCTTTCTTAATTAGCGTCAATGCTTCAATAATTTAAAGGTAAAAATTAGGTGCTCCAGAAGTGTGCGTGCCAATGTGGAGGTAACTAATTTTGTTCGTCTACTTTACATCAAGTTGTGTGAAGGGACTGAAACATATGGCTAGGGGGTTTATCTACTTGGCTAACACAGACAGTCCCGAATTCGTAACTAAAATAAAGAACATCAGAATAAAATTATGGCCTAATCCTAACCTGGCACACACACTACGGTACCAAACATTATTTTTGTTTTTCGCAGAGCTGAAAAACACCACGAACCTCCACTTCAAGCTAAAGAATTATTTGACATGTTCTACGCTCCACAAATAGAAGCCGAAATGAGTGGAACAAAACTAGAGACAATCCCTGAACCGGAGGAAAAAGGACTTTTAGGGAAAATAAAATATATGTTTAAAATGCGGAAAGAGGCCAAAATTATTGATAAAACAGAACAAAGTTAATAATGTGTGCTTTGAGGGTTAAAAAATTACCTCATCTCTACTATTTTCGGGCTTGTGTGGACTTGGTTGGGAGTGTTTCAAATATCACCTTTATCAACATTAATGATATGGTTTCACGAAATCAGCTGCTAGTTCCCGCTTGTTGAAAACAGTCTTTCTCAAAAATTTAGCTTGTAAATTTTCCTTTTGAATGCCGCTAATGTTTATTGAGTTTTCCAACTCATGTTGGCACGAATGGTTTATTTCCGATGCGATGAATGTTTTTCGTATCAAATGCCATGCTGTAACTGCAGTTACTTTTAAAAATAATGATCTTGACTTCCATTCTGAAACTCTTACCCTGGGTGAATTTGAAATTTTAACTAGGTGTCTTAATATACGAGTTATATACGCATATGGAAAAGGCTCTGTATAGATGGTAAATCTAAATGATCCAGAAGGCTTGTTGTGCACCAGTATACTTACCGTACTTTTCTGTGAAGCTTTTTTCCGATCAAATTTTGATCCAGACTTTCATTTTAAACTATAACTCCGGGTTAGATCAAAATTTTACTTCAACCTCATACTCTCTCAAGCGCACTGGAGTCGGTTTGAAGATCGGACCGCCCTCCCACTTTTAAAATGTAAAAAAGCTTTTTTCTTTATCCTACATAGCAGAAATGATTTTTAGATCCTAGAGTTGCTTAAAAACCTGATGTCTTTCGGCCGTATCCGCTAGCTATGACGACCCAACTTGGTAATTGGGAATGACAAAATTCCCCGCAATTTGAAATTTCCGGCTTTGCCCCTGTCAAGGTAGTTTCCTAATGTACCAGTTATATATATTTATATGATAAGGACGCTGTAACAAACATATAGATGCTTGCTGTGCACCACCATACTTAATTTTCCTGTAATATTTTTTTCCGATAAAAGTCAGGATTCGCCTCACAAATGTAATTCAGTTAATTGAACTCCTGCGCCTGTTTTTACATTTTCTCTTTTTGCTTGCTGTGGAACAAACTATTTTTTGAACTTATTTTGTGAGTACACAATTCTGTACCAGTCTAAGTGTTTTTTTGTAATGGGATAACTATGAAACGAGAATATCGGTCGGAGACCGAAGACTTATCGATCGAAGGTTAGGGGATCCCCAAAATAGCGCTCTTACTCCATAGTGACACCGTGTGTCCCATCACTAATTAATTAATAACTCGCTAATTATACGACATAAATCATCGAAAATTAATAGGCTTCTGATCCGAGCTGTGATGAATGCACATGCAAAATTTGGAGCAGATTCAACCTCGCTTTCGTGAGATATCGCGTGCATCTAACAGACAAATACCAATCAATCAAATCGTTTTTTATTTATCATTCCGACAAAATGAAAACAAGAAAAAAAAATATTTGTACAGAATGACGGGATAACCGCGAAATGACCATTCGGTCTACTTGTCAGCGGCAACCTTAAAATAGCTTAAATCTTATGGCTACAAAATTAGCACAGCGCGAAACGTTTTTATGCGAGAACAGCATCGCCCCAAGATAGCGCTGCAAGGCAATAATAAACCTTGTTGTTTATAGAATTGGGATTTCCCCGTATATTATTTCGAAGCGGTGCTGTTCAGGCACATTTTGGTTGGCGTTTCTGGGAAAAAGTTGGACAATACATATTAAGAAAGGATTAGAAAGAGTACGAACATACTTGCATACTTACCGATTAAAATCGATAATTAATTACAGGATTTACATATTTATTCTTGGGGAGGAAAGCCGACGAGACGGCTTAATCATATGGACAGCCACGGCATGAAGCAAAGCTTTAAATCAGTGCAGTAGAATGGATTAATCCAGCTACTATATTGTCCAAGTGCAGTTTCAAGTATTTTGTGGCGTCTAAATATGCCGCAAAATCATGGCGGGATTTTCCAAACCATGGCCGCTATGGTCAAACCCGTGGCGACTGATTTTTTAGCTGCCACAAAGGCGAGAGCAAATTGAAAACCAAAAGCGGGTAAAATTTTGCTGCCATAACCACGGCATGTCGGCTGTAATAGCAGGGCTGCCCCTGATGGTGATAAATATTGGGTAAGTACAGTTGATACAGTTTGGATGGATTTGGGGTTAGGTTTAAGTAGATATAATTCTCATGATAAACTAAAATCTGGTACATGACTTTGTGAATATCCGGTGCTAACGCCATAACTCATGGCAAGAGCCGCCATCGGTTAGTTCGTGTCAGGAGCTGCCATGTAGTGGTAAGAACTGCGCCTCATTTTGTCTGTACCAAAATACTCCGCTATTCTGTATGTGGTGGATCTAAATTAGGGTAATGTGGACTGGCGGAACATGCGACGATCGAACTACCCCCTCAAAAATTTTGTATTAATCAAATGCTTTGACTGAATTTGTATAAAAATAAAGCTATATAACAAGTATAACACATCAAAACCTGCTTTCCGGTCCTTGAAATCCTGTGCGTACCAGAGCTGGAAATACAGTTAAGAAGGTAACGAAAAATTAACAGAAGTTAAGATGAAATACTACTTAAAATATTTAACGACAGACAACGTCGCCATGACAAAAAAATTCGCGCAACTTTTTCAACACCCTGTAGTGACACAAAGCTACAATATTTAGATATATATATGACGTATAGTTGAAAATCCACCACGCCAAAAGCGCGATAAATCCGACGTTCTTGAAAACATTGTTACTTGAAATCTAATTTCTCATGTGCCTATTGCTAATCAAGAACTTCTAGTATAAAATAATGGACGCGAATCGTTCGAGATGTCAGAAATTCAATTTCTTTCCTTCCGATACTTGACTCGCATCGTTATTTGAGAGCCCAACAGAAGTGTATGTACCAATATAGAGGTAACTAATTTTATTCGCCTACTTTGAATCAAGCTGTGTAAAGGGACTCAAGCCTACGGGAAGGGAGTATATTTACTTGGTTAACACAGACAGTCTCCGAACTTGTAATGGAACTAAAGTAAGGAAAATGGGAATGGAACTATGGCCTAACCTGGGTCGCTTCCGTAGTATGTTTACCAAGATGGCGCGCAACCTGATAACCCCAGCCTGGAACACATACTATGTTCAGGTTGTGTGCCATCTTGGTGCACATACTACGGGAGTACCGAAAATTCATGCGAATGCGTTCTACTGATGACGTCACAGATTTTTGTATACTTTAACAAGATCCTGGGTACGACACTGTCTACCCTATATATACACGAAAACACTTTTAATTAGTAATTATTTATTTAATTACTCGAAATAAAATATAACAATGGTTTGGTATATTGGAAACGTTACCTAAAAATTAAATAGATAATATAGAATTAGTTAAATACTATTAGTTGATGATTCCCACGGCAAGTGATCGGTACACACTGTTAATCGCAAAGCATATTCAAATCAAGAGGGCCTTGACAGGACTATTGCAAGCCCTTAGCCAGTGACAGCATTTTAAAGCATTCAGGAGAAAATTGCACTCCTTTTCGTCGTATTAACATTGCCATATTTTTTGTGACAGGGGGGTGTCGGTTCATCGAAAGTTATCAATCAAGGATTACGTAAACCATGTTCCTGTAAAACAGGTGTGTGTAATCTTCAATACAGGAAGGCCAGATAGAAATAACTGGGTAAAACCGCGGGCCGCACCTAAATAACATAAACTTTCTAGTGGTTGCAAGCCCAAAACTGCATTGTGACGTCATAGGCATTGATAATAAATTGGAATCAGGTATATAATTTGCAACGCAAAAGGATTAAAATTACTCTCACGTACCAAATTAAACTAAAATAAAAACTCATTTTGCGGGCCGCACACCATTCAAAATTGACTCTTATCCGCGGGCCGCACTATTTTTCCTTGTGGGCCACAATTGGCCCACGGGCCACTGGTTGCACACCCCTACAATGTAAACCCATTAATCATAAGTGTTCGTCGTCCACCAAAGAATTGAGGCCCAGAAATCCCAATTGTTTCACCATTTGCCCCAAACTCCTGTTTACTCTGTTAGGCTATATATAAGTGTGAAATACACTATTTGAAGGAAGTCGCAAACCAATAATTCGCAAAAAATATAGATTAGGCATAATAAGGTTATTATATTTTTAAATTAGTAAAACGAAATTATTAAAGAAAGTACGCATAATATTCAAATAAAAAGAGGTCGCTTCAGTCGTTCGTGTCCACCGGTTTACATGCATGGGTGGGGCGGGTCTCAAAGGACCGCCTGAAGTATACGCACCAAGATGGCGCACAACCTGAACTCAGGTTGTGTAACAGGTTAGAGTTCAGGTTGTGCGACATCTTGGTGCGCATACTTCAGGAGTACCCAAACTTTTGCATCAGTGACGGGAGTTTGTACAAAATATCCCAATCATTATCTGAGCTTAATCGGTAACAGGAGTTATCCGAATGGGAAGTCAGAGTCAAAATTTTTATCAAAGCTAGGTCGGATTTGGATGACTTCGGGCTGAATCAAAATATCAAAATCCCCCCCCCCCCCCCCCCCCCCCCCCAATTTTACTGCCTGGTTGTCAGTACCAGGAGTGTAGCCAGGAATTTCCAAAGGAAAAGTTCTGAAATTTCCAATTTTCAAGTTATATCGTAACAGCTAGCGGACCCGGAAAACGTGGTTTTCAAGAGTCTTGGATGTTAAAAAAGCATTTCGAACTACGAAAAATTGTTATGTATAATGGATACAAATGCTTTTTTTACATTTCGGAAAGAGAGTCCGACCAGTAACCCTCCTTGGTACTACCTGGGCCAGGCAAGAGTTTCATGCAAGTAAACCGTCAGACTTGAAGTCACAGAAGCTGTGGAAATTTTATAGACAAGGCCAGATCTCGAAAGGTCATCAATCAGGAAATATTTGATTCCGTGTTGACATACAAATAGTCATGTCTAGCAAAAGTTTTTTTAAATATAGCAGTTCAAATGGGGGTATCTAAAACATGTCGTATCCCATGTCTCGTTTCGTATGTATACTCAAGCTGTCAGCCAAAGTTTTGAATCTATTGCTACCAAAAACATACAGGGTGTCCATGAAGTCCCTTTACAATTTCAATTTTGTTATGAAGTCAGTTGTCAATATATCCTAACCAGGTTTTTTTTTTTTTTTATTCAGTAATTGTTTAAGTATTTTTAATTTATTTAATACATCTGTGAGGGCCAAAACAATACATGGTATCGATAAATTCCCTTTGCAATTTAAAAATAAAAATTAAGACATCATGGACACCCTATAAGCCTATACACTTATACAGTATATATATTTCATACCCCTTCATACGCTTATTTCATTTGTCCAACGTTTTTATATTATCTCATCCCAGGACGTAGCTTGGATCTGATTTTATATACCAATTTCCCAAATATATGTATTTAACTTCAAGTGTGACAAAATAGGACAAGGTTATAAAAGGGGACAAGTGGGACACACATGTTTGGGAATTTTTTAAATGGGAAAGCACTAAGTGCTATTATAGAATGGTGACCGTACATTTGAACCCATGTACATTTGAACCCATGCGTATATCCACGGGTTCAATCTATATGCGGGTGCTAAAACCCATGGGTTAGGGTTAGTATGGGTTTAACTATCCGTGAAACAAAAAAAATTCCATAGGTGCAATAGCATACAGGTGCAATTGTCATGGGTTCAAATGTACGTGGGTTCAAATGTAATGGAACCTTATAGAATATTAAGGTACACTTAGCTGCCTACGGTTAAAACAGTTGAAATTGTTCCTAATTTCACGCGGTAACAATTTAAAATTAGAATGTGTCAATCGAAGGCAGCTAAATTTGACTCATTATCCACATGACATATGCTATATTTTTTATGTATTTATGAGGCAAAGAGAAATACAAGTAATAGTTGAAGGTAGGTATTGGCAAACACGATGAAAAATTACAATAGTGCATTTGAACAAATAGTGCTGTGATTTTAGGCAGACGATAGTTATTTTAGAAACGTCACGCTGTAGTGAATCTGTTGCTTTTGCGTTGGGTTACGTCATAAATGCTGTTTCTTCATCCATAGTGACGTCATGGAAGCCGCCGTTCGCTTTTCTGAAGATTGGAAGAGAGATAATTCAGTAGGAAGTCGGGCTAGCTCGTTTTAGGATGGAAATTTTTGTATATTTATAATGGAGGATAAGGGGTAGAAAAGGCCATGAAAGGTGCTCAGATGACTTAATCAGGTTAGGCAATGCGTATCATGATAGCGAGTGTGCCGCTCCAGAAATATCGTCGTGGAAAATGTAACCAGACAGCGATTACATGAACCATTTGCTAACCGTCAGGCTAAATAGGCCTACTGATATATCGCTGGTTTTTTTTCGGGGGAGGGGAGGGGGAGTTTCAGTCACATACAGGTAAATATGCTAGAAATAAATTTTCCCAAGATTTAGATATTTATTCCAAAGATGTGGAAAGTTGATAAGACGACTTAAATAAAAGGCAAACCACTACGCGGCCTCTCATCTAGTGTGATCAGTGACCTGTCTATTACGGGTGCATGTTGTTAACCAAATGCATGGAATTATTGGCGGAGGTGTGGTTACTAACAGGCAGTTAAGTGAACAACGCAACGGCGCGAGTCAAGCAATGATCAGCTAGCTATTAAATCAGGAGTACGATTGCGCACCTCTTTACGTTTGACGGCAGTTGCCGGTGAAGCTAAGCAGTAGCCAGTCCATGACGGGTCTGTGTGTTGTTAACAGGCAAGCTGGGTACTATGGTGCACCTTCTTACGCTTGATAACCAGTCGTCAGTTATTTCATCTCATTTACATCAACGACAATGGAGCGTAAATACCAACATTAGCAATTACTTTACTGTAATCTTTTTCTGGAATTGGTTCCGTCGAAATCGCTTCTGAATGTTCCACCGTTCGTCGAATCGTTGTCGTCAGAATGTGATGGCATGCAGCATTGCAGCTCTGAATTATCAATTCTTGAGTAGCTGGAGCTGACTCGGTACTAAAACATAGTTACTATTATTGAATTTGTGATTTTTTTCTGCAAAGTCAATGAATTATTCAATAATGGCAGATTACGAAGAGCCGGAGATCGGTAGGACAAAGACCCAAACCGTAAGTACTAATGTTATTAGGTTTGCAAAATTTGGATATTTTGTACGAAGTTAATGCAAAAAAGTGAGATTTGAGAAAACGCTTTAATATCCCAAATTCTACGCGCATAAGTGTATTTAATGTAATAGATTGGCCACTTTGGCAATATCCCACAATAGCTTTTAGCGCTGGTATCGTTAGCGTAATATACGATCCCGGAACTTAATCAATTGTGGACCAGCGCTGATAATAATTTTTCAAGTTTAATTGATAGTATTTGAGATATTATGCCGAATCAGTGGTTTTGGCGATTTCCAGTATTGGCAGCTCCGTAGTTGACAGGTATTTGTTTACAGCTTTTTCTGTTTGGAATTCGTAAATACATTTTCCATCACGTGTTGTTGAAATAAATATTTTTAATTATGCCACCACTTTCACGCAACAGGCAGGTATTGCCTTAGGACTTACGGTAGGTAAACAGAATATGCTACCAGATGGATACGTGACAAATGTAGAGTATCGCAGTCGTCTTCTGATAAATAATGAGACACTAGTTGGCACTCGTGTGTTACTATAAACTTTCAGGCGGCCGCCTATGCGCGAAATAAAAGAGAAGCTATTCCATTTTAAATGTTGTTTTTTGGTAAAATAAATTTAGTTTACGGGATCTTGGTCGATGAAAAAAATTAGCTTCACTACCCACCCTGAGTTTAAAAAATTGACTTATTTCGACGCAAGTTACGACTCAGAATATGATAACAAAAACTTATGGTTTATTTGCAAGGCCTTTCTTTATCAGACTATTAAAAATGGTTCAGTGAATCTAGATGCTATCCCAGTTTAAAGTATGGGCCTTGGAAAATGTGTACAATATTCGGCATGCATCACGGTCAGGAATCTCTCATAATAACAATTCATCTAGGCAACACAAATTTGCAAGACCAATATGCAAAACAATTCTGCAGTCTTTTCCCCGATACGCTAATTGCAAGATGATAAAAAATGTATCAAAACACTAGTTTTCCTTATTAAACATATAGGTACTCAAGTATCCCGAGGTTGTTCGCTATTTTCGTGTCAAACAGGTTCAAATAAAATACGGGACAAGAACGTTCAATTATAACAAATTTTCATGTTGACGTCTTATTTTAAAACCTGACAAAATGCAGATGCATCAAGGCAAAAAACGGCGCTATTATAGGGTGGTATCTACCCCAAGCTTGCATAGGCGTAGCCAGGTTGGGGGGGGGGGGCATGCAACTTTTGCGGCATTTGCAGTGAGACGTAAGTTCATACGTCGTTCTCAACACTATTTTCCTGGCTTGGTATCAATAATTCTTCCACCAAATGAACCAACCGAGATAGATAAAAAAGGCGCGCTTGTATACCTCGGATAACTTCCACAGCGAAGTAAATCTGTAGAGAGATTCTTTAAGATATTGTTAGAGATCAGCCAGCGACTCTTTTTATCTAGCATTGTTCGGAGCTAAAGGCATGGGTAAGCTTTGTATCACGTCATTATACCAAAACAGTTCGGCCCTTGCACGCTATTACTGTAGCTTGAGGTCTCACTTAGGGTTGAATCCCTTCTGCAACATTTTGAATTGCCCTCAATCGATGTCAACTATTTGAGGCGGAATCTGAGACTGCACCTTGCTTGGAGGCAACGTATTACAGCGATAGAACTCACGCTATAGTAAATACCAAAGAATATACATTTATAAATTCAAAATTTGATCGTATGTAAAATGTTGTGAAGTACGACTGACTAAACAAAACTGAAAGCTAGTTTATTCGTAGGACAATATTATTTAATCATAGTCAGTCTCGGAATCCAGTCTCGCATTTGGAAAATAATTGTACGCGCACTTTAACATTTATTTTCGAAATTTTTTTTTTTTTTACGAAAAAATTGCGCTGCAAGTTGCAACCTAATAAATCCTCTGTGAACTAATAAACCGAGGTGGCCTTAGTTTGTCTTATTTTGACAACTTTGAAGCAAGTTATGTGATTAACATTTTCGAAGTAGCGATAAGCGTCTGTTACTAACGCCTGGATAGCGAAGACACTGATGTATGAGGGCATTGTGTCATTGTCTCATCGATCATAAGTTGCGCGATTCGTTGAATATTTTACGCGTATGCTCCGAACTGTGCTCTAAACGCAATGAGTTGTTATCTTTAATCGATCTTTAGATCGGTAAGTTATGTTGATAGTGTGGTTTGTCTGTTCTGTTAAGATTGTCAACGCGAATATCTCTAACGAATGGCGTGGTTGATGTTTCCGCATGTGCAAATCATTCATATCTCGGACCAAAAGCCTGTTGATTGGATGATGAATTATTGTTGGTATAGATTTAGCGCGAGTTGATTAATTTAGTAATTAGTGATGGGACACGGCCAGGTGTCACTTGAATTAGGAGTCATGAAATCGGAAACCCGCAAGTTTTCGATCGATAAGTCTTCGGTTCGCCGACCGATACTCTCGTCTAGTATTGTTTAGAAGCGAATTAGAAATCAGGTAGTGACTCAACGCCCCGATGATATTTTCCTTAGAGATCGCGGACTCCAGTTTAGAACCACTGTGCTAGGGGTTCACATAGCTTATTAGTTTCCGACCTTTTTGTTAAATTTCTCTTTGGCCTATTTTTGCTTCGAATTTAAATACAAATTAAATGCGAGGGAAGATAAAAAGGCGATATTAATGGCCTCCGATTTAATATCGATCACGGAAAAGTACCAATTGGGTAGTGTAAACCAGGTATAATATATTAACCCAAATATTACTGAGCTTATTAGGATCATGTGCAATGCATTATGAGTCCCTTCTCATTACTTATCGATTTTGATCGGTAAGTATGTTGATAGGTATTCGTTTGTTTGTCTGTCTGTTTGTTTGTTTGTTAGACACTTTCGTATTTTACGTAATATCTCACGAAAGCGAGGTCGAATCTGCTCCAAATTTTGCACGTGCATTCATCATATCTCAGACCAGAAGCCTATAGATTTTGGATGGATTATGTCGTATAATTAGCAAGTTATCAATTAATTAGTGATGGGACACGCGGTGTCACCATAGAGTCATGAATCGAAACCGCAGTTTCGATCGATAAGTCTTCGGTCTCCGACCAATATTCTCGTTGTTTCCTTGCTACCTCGGATTTGTTGCCACAGGGGTTAATTTTGATAAAAAAATTATTTGAGTTTGAGATGAACTTGACAGCTGATAAAAACATGACCTTTTAAGCTATTGCGCAATACTTTATTTGAACTGAAGTTGTTTAAACTTCACGAATGTCACGCACGCGAAGGGGATAGAAATATATTACTTAATTGAATTTTGGCGTTTGACAAGTCAATAAACACGAGACACAATTTAACAAGATTCTGTGATTGGTAATATGATGGACCACGTCTTGGGGCAATATTTTACTTATTATTAGGACAGCAATTACATTCTAAAGCAGTGGTTCTCAAACTTTTTTCGTACCAGAGCTGCATTTCAAACCTCAAAGTTGTGAAGAGCCGCACACAAACAACGAAAGGTAAATAGGCAACAAACCTTAAGCGCTTATTTAAAATACCAAGTCATCGTAACAACAACACACGTAACAACTATGGCTGGGCAAATATTGCGAATAATGAAATATTCGAATGCCATTTTACTATTCGAATATCTGGTACCACGTGACCTGAGTATGACCTCCGACGTTTCTGGATCATTGTTATGTATAAAAAATATTCATTATTCCACTATTCCGGTATTCGTTAAAAATATTCAAATTATTCGATTCGAAAAAAAAAAATCGATTTTGCCCACCCTAGACACCCTAGATAGCTTTGATTTCTAATAAGTTTGTCAAAGCGAGTCGTAATCGTGGAGAATTCAAGGTGCAGTAGCTGCTTGAGATGATCGCCAGATATATCGGGACTATTACCGATTACTGGGACAAAATTGAAATAATTATTGAGTTATTTGATTTATATATAATATTCGCAAATGCAACAAAAACTTGAAATCCACGAAACCAAGCCAATGATTACAGCTATGTCTAAAATCTTTCCAAGTGAAAAGTGTCTGAGTGGCCGCGGAAACGGGTGTATTTTGAAATATATATTAACAGGCGGCAAAATAGACCTATATGTACACACGGTAAGGTTTAAATCAGCGGTCCCCAAACCGCGATCCGCGTATCGATTTAATATGGCCCGCCGAACTTGGGTAAAATAGTTTAACAATTTGTTTCTACTTTTTTCGTTCTAGATATCGCCATTGGTACGTTATTATCAGAGTTTAAGAATGTGTATATTTCTGACAGTTCAATTGTACCGATATCTTAATAATACGTAGCAGTACCAGCATCTCTCTTTCGGCCCGCGAATATCCTTCCGCTTCTAATTTTGACCCTCGTTTAATCAACTTTGGGAACCACTGTTCTACGTCGTAAATGAAGTATATTGAGCTGTGTTTTTTTAGCCGTGTTATGCGCGGGCAACGAACTGTTGCACCATCGTGAGTTAGTTGTTTTGGGTTAGCCATTACCATCAGATATGTGTATTTAGTTAATCATTATATTGGGCGGAGATGTTATTAACGACAAACTAATAATTTTCACACTGCGCCATGTACTTTACCGATAAATATTTATTAAATATTTAGAATGAATAGGTCAATTGATTCCGGAGCATGCCCTTGTGAAATATGGCCAAGTGGCAAATATTTCTCGACTGTGTTCAGAACGAGAAGTTTTATGAAATTTGGATCCGCAATAATTACCTAATATCGGTTATCTTAACGCATAGATATGAAACCAAATCGGAAAAAATGATCGTCCAACCCGGCCAACGGTCCGAAGGTCATCTTTCACGCGCTCAGCCACGCCTGGATACGCCGTTTTGTGTGAAATATGAAATGTGCTATCTCCCACGTGTTCATTCTTTATGATATTTACTTTGAACAAATATTTATGAAATGAGTAATGCTATACGACCACAAGAATAAATCGATTGTTGTCCATTTATATTTACCTAGAGCAGTGGTTTCCCAACCTCTTATGGCTCGTGGTTCCTATCCGGAGGCTTTTATCACTTATGTCCCCCTGTTTATTATTCCAGTGGTATTTATAGTGTTAATTATTCAACAATTCATTCTCAACAAAGTGAAAACGAGAATATCGGTTGAAACCGAAGACTTATCGACGATAGTTAGGGGATCCCCCCAAAACAGAAACTGCAGTTTCGATTCATCCGCTCTTGTAACTTGCGCACTGCGCATCGCACACACACTCGGCGGGTCTCAAAAATCTAGATCACTTCATCAATAATTGATTGATAACTCGCTAATTTTACGAGCTAATTCGCCCAAAATCATGAGGCTTCTGGTCCGAGATAAGATGAATGCACATGCAAAAACTGGAGCAGATTCAATTTCGCTTTCGTGAGATATCGCGTGCATCTAACAGACAAACAGACATACATACATACAGACAGACAGACAAATACCTATCAACATACTTACCAATTAAAATCGATAAGTAACAACCTCTGAAATAACCTTGTTAAGAAATGAAACTGGGGAGAACGGGGAGTTTTCTTGTAAAGGACAAAAGTACAATCAGTTTTGCTCCTAGCATTGTGATACCCACCCCTGTGGGAGCTAAGTTTGCAATACAATTAATTTCAACGCTTCAATCGCTAGGCCGGCGGTTTTCAATCGGGTGGCACGAGGCCCCTTAGGGGGGCACATAGCAGTTAGAAGGGGGGACAGTGCTCGGCGCAAAACTGGTATTATTATTCACTTTATATAAAAAAAAAATATCCTGTTCTTTCTTTCTTGATAAGGTCATTTCACAGGGTGTTTTTACTTTGGCAGCATGAATTGTTTAAGCATAATGAGATTTGGAATCTACCAATCAAAATAACACTATAAATACCGGTACGGATGAAAGTCAAAACAGGCCATTCACAAAAAAATGAAATAACAGTTAAAACGTTGACACATTTGATTCACGGCTTTCCCTCGGTGATTTTCCGCGTCTTCGTACGTGTCAGGAACATTTCTCTTTTAGCTGATAGGAAATAACCGATTTACTCTATTTGTGTTGAGGGTATATAAAGCACAGCCGGTTTTATAAAAACAATTTCATTTGCCTCGATCCGAATCCGATCTATTCAGATCATAATTCTTATTTAATTTCTGTCGTTGATGAATGATATTTCTTTTCCAAAACCATTCGGAGCAATGCAAAATATCCTGTTTTTTTTTCAGTTTTAAGAATTCAATATTGTTACATGTCTGAAGTCATTGTTCCGGACAACTCAAATCATACTTTTTACCATTGCGAGTCGTCCATTAATATATTAGAGTTAGAAATGGAATTTGTTACTACTTGTCCACAGACTTGCTCGAAGCAACGCAAAATATAACGAAGTGCTTTTACCGTTGCAAGTCGTCCTTGGGTTAAGAAATGACGTTTGTTACGTTACTACATGTCCAAAACCGTGTTCGAAGCAACGCAAAACACGCCACACCAGTGGCTGCAAATTGCGGCACTCGAGCCAAATGCCCGCAAACAAATTTCCTGTGGTCTTTGAGCGGCCTCACTTTCAATTCATGAAGACAAAGAAGGGTTGCTTACAAATTTTTTATTATCTGCGCTGTTGTATGGCGTTTGTTTTGTAGTAATTAGCTAAGTATGCTTACCGTTAGATATAATCAACTTAGGCATAAGGCATTGGCATTGGCCATTGTCCATGAACGAAATTTAGTTCGGCCCGCAAGCTACCGGAAATGTCATTATTTGGCCCATAATTTGAAGTATTATGTGGCGATTGTTATTGGGCGGAAATTAGTGCGAATTCCACCGAAAATGTCTATATTTGGGCCAGTGTTACCTAACAATTGCCGACCACTGCGATACACGGTTGCAAGTCGTTATTTTACATCCCAGGGTTAAGAATTGAAATTCGTTACATTTGTATTATCATCGTTACGGATTACGCAGACTCATGACACAGGTGGTTGGCTATGAATGAATGATAAACCTTAATTTAATCGGACACTGAGTAATAATATGCCCTATGTTTTACTACAAGTTTGCTAATGCCAAACCCCACTGATACATTTTAAAATTCCTTTTTTGCGGCAATCCGGTAGCTCTAAAAATCGAGCGCATCTTTCCCCCACGCCTGTCTCTGATGCTTCACGAAGTGCCTTGGCGATATTTATATAAAAATAGGCAATAACTCACCCTGTAGTATATCCAGGTCAAGACATGGATGATTCCCATCACCGTGCAGTTCAGGATTATGTGCCAGCTGTAGAATATCGGGAGTATCATCAAATTGTGCATGTTGTTGGAATCCCATTTCTCCCCGCCGATCGGTCGGAATAAGATGTAGGCCAGATGGAATAGCCAGCTTCCCATCTAAATGCAAGAAAAGTTATAAATTTTAATCTTCACGTTTCCTCGATGTAGAGATACAGGCAAGCTGCATGTCGAACCCGGAAACTCATCCGCCCGGAAGTTGCATAAATTTGACCCCGACCCTGATTTCTGATTCGCGGTTAAAAAGGATACGAATTTTCAATATTTTTCCTCAAAACTTTCATCTGACTTTCCTACTGATAGCTATTCAAAATAAAACGACATCACAAGCAGCGGATTAAAGAAAACACACGTTTTTGCAGAAACTCTTGTTATCAAAAGTTGTTTCTCGGAGTTCGGGGTCAAAATTTTTGTAAATTCGGAGCCGATTTTTATTTGGAACCGGATGTTGAAATATCCGACTTCTCGGCCCTGCATCATTTACAAGAATTCTCTTAGGGTTACAGTCAGTGATCTCTCTGCATCGAACATAGTGGTTACAGCCGATAGTCTGATCCGACTAAATCCGGGCCTCAACTCATGCAAACCCATTTCTATAATGAATCAGCGAATTTTTATAATGAACCCGTTCCCGTTTTTAAAGCTATAAGTCTGGCGTAGATTTTTGAAACGAGGGAACCAGTTGTTAGTGAGTGAAGACACAGAACACAGAAAAGAATCCGTTCTAGAACTTTTGAATTAATACATGTTACATCAGGGCTTCCCCAACTTTTAGTCTCGTTACCCTTTCAAATATATTAAAATTTTTCACGACCCCTTGTCTTGCGATCTAAGTCGGCATTGTTACGGAAGCACCTCGTCTCTGATCATTTATATTTGTGTTTCGCACTACATTGGCACATTAATATATGTGTTTCGAATCAAAAGTCAAAAAAAGTACAATAGATATAGTACTTTATGTCACTTGGTCTACTCTTTGTGACCTCTAAAATTCGTTGCTCGCACCCTTGCGGGGTCGCGATCCCGAGTTTGAAAAGCCCTGGGTTACAGCCCTTGGTTTGAAAATATTAAAATTCAATTAAACCATACCTGCATGATCAGCAATGTATGCAGCCATATCAATTTCTGATCAAACGGTCTCCATACTTCCAGTGTTAACGACGCACACACAGCAAGGTTTGCGTACAGAAGTAGGCCATGTGCTTCCAGTTCTAATTCTCCCTAAAGAGAAAGTTGATAAATTGGTGATTTTTTGTAAACGTAACATTATGTAGAGCAGTGTTCTTCAACTTTTTTGTGTTATTGCGGAACCCCTGATATCATTTTTCATTTTTTATGGAACCCCAAATAACAAAAATAAAACACGAAATACTCCGTAACACAAAATATTTGTAAATCAAATATTTCTACTTCAACAACGAAACAGAAAAAGGTAACAAGTGTGAAATTCAATGACTAGGTTGTTCTTGCATTTTCTTTGCAATTTCTTGAATTCTCATACTCATGTCTACACTCTTTAAACAACTTCGCAACGACGCATCAACATGCTGAAGCAAGAAATGATTTCCCCTAAAAAAAAAAACGTGGAACCCCCAAGGAACCCTATAAACTCACGGAACCCCACTGCATGTATTGCGGAACCCTAGGGTTCCGCGGAACCCCTGTTGAAGAGCACTGATGTAGAGTGTATATAATGCGGATTTCGAAATTTCAACGCCCCTTTTTTGTCACTATTTTTTTCTGTTTAACTTCATTCTACATGTTATAAGTACAGGGATGGCGAACCTTTTTTCAATGACTGGGTCAAAAATTATATTTTATCACGGAACGAAAGAGTGTGGGTCACAGATATTTAATCAATGTTTAAATCTATGAGAAACTTTCTGCTGCATATCATCTTACAAATCTTTGTAAGATCTTTGTTTTGTGTACAAAAACACCCATATGAATTACCAAAAGCGTTTAGGATGATGCGGCAGATTATTTTATGGCGCTAAAGAGTTTGGAGGGAATTCCACTCTGATAGAGTTATATTTTTTGATCGACTTTCAAACACATTCAGGCACTTTCACACTGCCCCATTGTTATTTCAGATTTTTAGGTCTTTATTTTAAGTCTAAAAGATTTTGTTTTCTCAACGGCATTGCAGTCGAGAAACTCATAAATGCAAAGTGGCATCTAGTTCTCGCAAACCCCCCAAAAACAATCTGCAGTGCAGTTTGGTTCCTGTTTTTCTGAAGGGGAACGCTGTAATAAGATAAGGCAACCGTATTTCGAAATAGACAATGACCATTTACCTTCCTAATACCATTATGGAATGGAAAATGCTATTTGTGTTTCATATTTTAAGCTGAATGATATAATACTATACTTTTAATTGGAACAGAATTCGATATGGTCCAATCGTTATTAAGATAACCGAAAGCATTAACAAAGTGTTCGCAATATTTTTCACCATTAACAAGACAACACGCTTTTTCATAGGACACGAAATGTACGTATCGATCGTTTTATTAATTGATATGTTGTTTCTTTTTAAAATAAAGTAATTCGTTCAATACAAGGGCATGCGCACTCTCTCAGAAATAAGGAATACAATATAAAATCATGACGACGCAATATACGTTAGTAAATATTGATTGAAGTCCGGGAAAGGATCAAATTAAACAGGAAAACTGAAATCATTAGCTACTCCTAATTTCGAATTTTAAAATACGACCCATTGGTAGGGCTGGGCATTTCGAATCGAATAGTAAATTATTCGAATCGGTTCAGAGCTGAATTTCGAATCGCCGCCATCTTGTTTTCATTTTCCCGCTAATGGTCGAGGTGAATTCCCCCTTTATTTTTTCATTAGAGTCATATTTATTCAACGAAATTCTAACATATGACTATTTTCTGTAGTGAGTTATTGATCTGGGTGATTTATTCTATGTCTTCAGTAATTCATTTGTTGAGAGGATCAATTACTATAATAAAGTCGCTTAAAATTATATATTTTCAAGTATTCGAGATTCGATTCGAAAAAATTATTCGATTCGATTTACCCTTCACCCTTCAGTTCATACATAAATCTCTTGTAGGCGAACGCTGAAGAATAACTGTGTGTGAAACAGAACCCCCGACTGTTATTAAAATATCACTAAGAAATAAAGGAGACACATCTCCGGGCAAAGTTACGAGCAATCAGTGAAAATTCAGGAGCTAATGAAACTACATAAGGGGACAGAGAAGGTTTTTCTTTACTTTCATATAAGTAATTATGACATTTATGTGTTGTGTTTTTGGAGATACATCCCATAAATTTGGATCTGCATTGCCGGTGCTCTAAACTTAAAACAGTACAAATACGGGTACTCCCGTAGTATGTGAACCAAGATGGCGGACACCGGAACGTGGTACAGGTTAGGGTTGGGCCATAATTTTATTCCAATTTTCCTTATTTTAGTTCTAATACGAATTCGAGGACTAGCCAAGTGACTCCCGTAGTATTTGTACCTGAAATTATGGCCTAACCCTAACCTGGCACACATACTACGTTTTGGTATCCGCCATCTTGGTTCACATACTACGGGAATACCCTAATACGACCCATTGGTCACGTACCATTGTGTAATGCGGTCAGAGTGAACTGCCCTTTAGTTCACATATGAAATCCAACAAGTCTATTATGGATCTCAAGCAAACACGGAATCTTGATATATTCGTTCTTGCGACCGCCCCTCAAACATCAAACAAATGATAGCGCCGTTTTCAGTTTGAATGACAGTTCATAAAACTCTTATGTGGTAGGAAAGCGAAAACCATAAACAAAATCTCGTTGAGGGGAACGGATTACGGAATTAAGAAATTGATAATGGATTTTTTTCATATTCGCATTGAAACTATAAAATTGCAGTTAACAGTGAATGAATGAATGTTGAATGACAGTTCATAAGACTCTTATGTGGTAGGAAAAGCGGACTGTATGAGAATTCGCAACGATACATTGCGATTTCTGCGGCCGCTTGTAAAAAGCCTTGTTCGTAGCGAACGCGTGCATTAGCTTCGTATTATAAAACGAATATACGTAATAGTAACCGTGCGCAAGATCTCGTTGATTGGGGGAGGTATTCCATTATCAAGAAATTGATAATGAATTTTTTCACATTCGCGTTAAAAAAATAAAATAAAATTGCAGTTATCAGTGAAATATCGATGTAACTCAAACCAGGTATATATTGTAACTACTGTATGGCGAAATGGTCGAAAGCCCCCCTTAACCGCCTATTCTCGTTCGATGAATGTCTGCAAAACAGGAACGTCTCCGACAATTCTAAAATGTCACAAAAATAAAAATTCTCCATCATGCATTCCGATTTTTTGTAGCTTGAAGCGCTTTTTAGTCCCTAAGGACTCTTGAAATACCCAACGACCGGATCTTAAGCAAACACGGAATGATATATATTTGTTCTTGCGACCGCCCCTCAAATATCAAACAAATAAAAGCGCTGTTTTTAGTTTGAATGACAGTTCATGAGACTCGTCCGTGATAAGAAAGCGAACTAATGAATTTCGTCACGATAAACTGAATTTATGTGCCCGCTTGTAGAGAGCCTTGTTCGTAGCGAACAGCGCGAATGAGCACGTATAATAAGACGAATTGACGCGATGAAGTATTGTACGCAAAATCTCGCTGAAGGGGAAAGTATTCCATAATTCAGAAATTGGTATTTTAATTTTTCACATTGCATGGTCGGACCTCCTTCCTCCCGATGAACCGCCTACGCTCGGTCGATGAATGATCTCGAAACAGAGCGTACGATAAATTGGGTTCCAGTTTCTGCTTATATAGGGCGTTGTTTATAGGGAACATCGTCAATGAGCTTCGTATAAAAATAGCGAACATACACAGTCTATTTTAACAATTAGGGGGGGGGGGGACTCGACTAAATAGATAATCGTATTTTTCATATTTGCATTAAAATGCAAATTCTATTGGTCAAATAGTGGAGAACGATTAAACGAAACGTAAATGATTTTATCCTAAGTTCGAATACTTTCTCGTTATATTTGTTAACAACTCATATCCAATAACAAGTTAACAAGACAAGAATCACAAGCAACCAAGCGTAACTCTCGCATCATGATGAAAACTTAATTGATTTAATTTCACACAAGCAGACTCGGAAGTGGGCCAACCTCACACTTCATTCATAAAACCTATCGTGGGTTGAGAACAAACATAAGACAATTGAGAACTATTTGCCTGTGGTATCGAGTGTAAAAACTCGTACGGACATTGTTACATAATAAAAATATAAGAGATCCAAATAGCTGGTTGTTCGAAATTTTTAATAGCGTTTTGAAGACCCTATTTGGAATCGCACTATCTATGACAATGTATAAAGCTATATATAGAGTTCTTAATCAGTTAGTGTCTTCTTGCAGCCCTTGTATTAATTATCTAGTTAGCAGCAGTATTGTACTCGGGACCTATATCTGTCATCTCCATGAGAAACTTACATTGAATTTTCGGTGCTCCCGAAGTATTCCTACCAAGATGGCGCACAACCTGAACATAGTATTGTACCAGGTTAGAGTTGTTCAGGTTGTGCGTCATCTTGGTGCGAATACTTCCGGAGCGCCGAAGTTTCTCACAAGCAAACTTGAAAGTGGGCCAACCTCCCAATTCATTCATACAATCGTGGGTGCTTGCATTCATTTTAAAGTGATCTATATAGTCATGTTAGGGTAGGGTGACCCTTTTAGCATATTTAAGAAAAACTTTTATTCATCAAAATGTAAATCTAACTGAATTTTCTCACAAGCAGACTCGGAAGTGGGCCAACCTAACAGCTCATTCATAAAACCGATCGTGGGTTGGGAGCAAACATGATACGATAGAGAACTGTTTGCTTGTAATTTCGAGTGGCAAACACTGGGTACATTGTTACATAATATAGTGTATTTAGCAGTTCGATGATGGGGTCATTGAAATTAGAAATTACAAAGTATGGCATCATCGGGCAGGAATTATGATGTCATTATGTCTATTGCTACACAAGACGGACATATTTCACAATGCCGTTTAAACGCTGATCTATTCGGGCCTCAATTGGAGCAAAAAACTACGAAATGTGACGTTATAATACAAAATGTCGTCATAATTCATGTGTGACGTTATAATAATGAAAAACTTAACCTAGTATTGTTTAATATCTCACAAGGCGGGAAATTTTCTCGTAGCTTTTTAGTGCAAAAATAAGTACTCTCCTAGTATGTATGTATACAATGTTAGGGTTAGGCCATAATTTTATTCCGATTTCCATGTTTATGGAAGAACAGCAGCAAAGCAGTGATATAAAACGCCATGGCAACTACCCTGAAATCGCCCCTCGTCGAGAACCCCTAGTCTAGCTAGAGCCCTCTTTCGAGTGAAAATATCAAAGCAATTCTAAATCATCCATTGACTAAATGCAGGTACTAAATTAACATCCTGCGCCAAATGACAAAACGTAGCTTCCCATGTTTATGAAATAATAGCTGTAGCGCAGTGATAATAGCGCAAAAGTAAAATTTTTACTAATTAGAAAACGTACCTTCCCGTGCTTATGGAAAAACAGCAGTAGCGCAGTAATATAAAACGCCATGGCTATTATTGTTTTCTCGAGAGTTGTTTCCCGTTCTTTAAGAAGTTTTTGGCTGATGATATCGACAATTCCGCTGATCATGAATGCCGAATACATCGTGAAGTGTTGCCATTCGTTCATATGGACCCAGTTTCCGTTGCTATCAAGGAGGATTAACTTGTTTGTGCCTGTAATACAAGTCGCATTAATTATATCAGTTAGAAATGTGGAACTATATGGAGGAGGCCAGACTCCCTTCTCTAACGGCGATACAATCACTTTATCCATACCTATTTGCTTTTGCCTATTGTTGTAATTGTAATAAAATGAGCAATGTCGAACTGGGAGGATTCCGGTCTTTTTAAAATTATTAGCCCACTGAATAGATAGGACCCGTCTCCGGCCTTGTTGTCAGACAAAATAATGGCTTTTTATGTATCAGTTGACGCATGTATACAGCTTTTGGAGTTTTACCTAGTTATGTTATATAAGCTGAAATATTTTTTGAATTAAAATATCAAAGTCTTGATTTTTCCAACTTTTTAAGTAAGGATTCGAAGAAGTTCTGATTTTGTAATTGTCTCTTCAGGCATGAAGATTATTGCCAATCTATAATTCATGAACTCAGAACGAGCCTACTATACCTGGTGGGTAAAATAGTTCCGCCATTGCAGCCCCGAAGCCGTAAATGATCTTCATGAATGAATCGAGTGGAAACTGTCTCACCCTGTAGAATAAGAAAAAATAATTAGCAGGTAATCCATTAGGTTTCCCAGCAACAAAAATTGTGGTTTTGCGGAATGTGGAATTATTAAATGCTGTTTCGGCTCGTGTCAAATTTTGGAGAGTTAATTCCAATTATTTCCCAATTATTCAAAAAAAAAAAGTTTTAAGTTGATAGTTCTCGGAGTAGAAAACAAATTTGGCTCATAATAAACCTTTAAATGGCTCGGCATCTGATGGGTATTTCAACTCCACAGCGTCTGTGGGAATGTCAGACTAGATATACCAATATGTGAGTTATTTAATTAAGTAAAACATTTGGGGTAGTTTGATATCCTTCTTCACAAAACTATCGTGATGCCATTTAAACGATTGTATGTGTATAACCAGTAAAGAACTCGCAGGTTAGGGGGATGCGAAACAACTCTATAAAGGAAACATCGTCTATTTTTGCGTACTTTTGTTCAAAGCAAAATTACGAAATATTTCAATAAACATGTACTCACTTAGAATATACTTTCCCAAACTTTGTATTAGTTTTTGAAGGCATCCGATGAAATTTACGGCCTCGTGTGAAATAAGCCCATGAGTTTTGGACGCAGAATACAATCCCGAATGAGTAGAAAGCTACTCCCGGTGATATATGGCCTTCCCATGTACCCATGTCTATTATTAGAGATTAGGCTAACTCTAAGATAACACTGTACAGGTTTAAAGTTTAAAATAGTGAAGTTTTAAAAATAAAATTTCTGTCTACTAGAAATTGTTGCTTTAAGACGTAACAGGTCTGCAATTGCAGCATCGTATGTGCAACACTTTTGAATTTTAAAATCATAGAAAGACACTGCTCAGGTCAAGGGTTTAAAAAGTAAAATCGGATCGGAACCCCAGGCCTACGACCCAAGTCCCCCCCCCCCCCATTCCAAAGGTAACAAAAAAAAAGAAAATTTTATGTATCATACATAGCAACATTTGTAGCTTGAAGATTTTTGAAAACCCATGTCCCTGATATTTGAAGCCCATGTTTTCTGGTTCCTCTAGCTGTCACTGTCTAACTTGGCTGTTAGAAGATTCAGAATCCCCTCCTCCCTATCTGACTGATAGATGGGTTACATACGACTAATAACGCATGAAGACTGATAAATAAACGAGAATATCAGTGGGAGACCGAAGACTTATCGATCGAAACTGCCGTTTCGAATAACTCTATAGTGACACCCATCACTAATGTCCCATCACTAATTAATTAATAACTCGCTAATTATGCCACCTAATTCATTCAAAATAAATACTCTCCTGGTCCGAGCTATGATAATGCACATGCAAAATTTGCAAAATCAACATACTCACCGATCTTAAGATTGATGGGTAATAACTCGGTCTTCTCGAAATCCTACCAAGATAATTGAACGCGTTGTCTGCCCGCTTGACCATTTATTTTTCGTTTCATGTTTCGTTGACGAGCAGTGACCATAGCGAATGTAAACAGACGACGTAACTTTGATAAGGAATACTTTCCGTGGTCATGTGACCAATTGCCTATTCTTCGCTCCACGTTTCCGCATATAACCTGGGCCAATTCTCAATACATTTTATAACCCAATTTGTGATAGTTTTTGGTCAAAAACACCAAAATTGATAAAATAAAAAAGGTAGGGTCAGAGTGGAATTTTCTCTGGGTGAAATCTTTCGTGAGCAATGTATCTTTGACGACAAGTGAACATAGCAAATGTAAACAGAGAAAGTAACTTGAACAGGAAATAATTTGCGTGATCATGTAACTGTCTATCCTTCATTTCTCCTTATACTTTATAACTTAATTTGTGATGATCTCTTTGGTCAGAAAACACCAAAATTAGTAGATTTATTCTTTTCTCAATAATTCCGTCAATATAGTAATTATTTTATCACTAATTATCTTATAACCATGTGAAAAATTAATTGTCACCTTACGTGGCGTCTAGAAAATTCTAAAACAAGTCGAATAGGACAATGTTTGAAGCAGGTGTAGGCAAGGTTTTTTGGACCAGAGGCCAAAATTTTCACCCATCTAGACTGGCGGGATATGTTAGTGTGGCGTGAAAAGTACATTTTATGAACAATATTTACAGTAATTTTGAGTTGGGTTGCGCGAGACTAACTTCCTATCTTTTCTCTATGCCTCTATGCTAGTGGATCCGTATGTGTATACTGCAAGGATACTGTAGCTGTAGCTGTAGATTGTTGTAAACTGCTTGTCTGAGGAAGTCTGGCTCTGGTCGGACGAAACGTTACAGAAACACATTTGTGTTAGTGTGCAGCTGGACTCTTTAATTGAATAGAATATTTACAATGTTACAAAAGAGTGGAAAACAATAAGTCTCGTGCCAAAACTAAATTCAATCGCAATCTCAACAATTTTCTTGGGCTATTTTTTTTTTTAGCTGAAACATCGAAATTTGGTTTTAGTTTAGTTGTGGCATCATCAGACGGGCCAGATTGAATTACCCAACGGGACAGATTTGGCCCGCGGTCGTATTTTCTCCATCCCAGTACAAAGCAACTTTTGATACAGGAGGGATAGATACAAAAAGGTCGCACTTTTGTTGGCATTAGAATATCCGTACGTACCAGACTTAAACTAAATCAAAACTCTTTTTGCGAGGCGCACACCGTTCAAAATTGGCACTTCTCAGCGGGCGGCACATTTTTTTTGTGAGCGCATTTGGCCGGCGGACCGCAGGTTGCACCCTGGTATAAAAAAATTATTTGAAAGTTACGGCTAGTTTGTAATTTTCTCTGGATAGAATATTTCGTCATCCCTCTCTCGTTGACGACAAGTTATGGTTACCATATTTTTTTGACTTCAAAGAGGGACGCCTCCAAAGACACGACCCCTTAGCTGTGATCCTGTAACTTTACAGTTTCCGATTTTACTACGTAGGCCTACATTTAAAGCCATCCTGGCTGTCTTCATTGACCATGTTGTCTTCGATTAGAATTGATTTTACATGTGATACGTTCGCTAACACTGTTAGCGGGAAACAACGAAACAAACAAAATAACTCATTCACCTTCAGTAAGTAGGCTAGCGTTGCGCTACACAGCAACAACAGTAACGAGAACATGTTCGTGTAATATGCTGGATGGCTTCAGCCAAAGCGGGACTTTTGGCTGACTTGTCGGGACGGCGGGACAAGACGCTAAAAAGCGGGACTGTCCTGCCTGAAGCGGGACGTATGGTAAGCCTACAACAAGTGACCATGGCAAACGTAAGGGGAGAACGTAACTTTGAATAGGAGAAAATTTGCGTAGTCATGTGACCCAAAACTGCCTATCCTCCGGTCCGCGTTTGACCGTGTCCCGGGTCATAAGATTGCTTGAAATGGCCTATTCTCCTTACACTCTGTATATCAGAGGTATATATTTTGCTTATTCCAACAATTTTTAGCTTTTTGAATTTGCCCAAAGCAAATTGCACGCTCACTCACATGTGATGGAAACTCTCTCTGAGCAATATAATATCACTTTGGCCCGAGTCATACGATTGCTTGAAAAATAGCGATTCTCCCTATCTCCGTGTATCAGTGGATCTCATCAATCAGGAATAAAATCTCTTTTTGATAATTTCGAATTTTTGAAAAAAATTGATGATCAGAGCAAAGTTGCAAATGAGGGAAGCAAACCCACGCCCGAGTGAGTTCACGTGCAACCATTTTATAGTACCAAGAGTGGCCCATATTCAAACGAGAATATCGGTCAGAGACCGAAGACCTATCGATCAAAAGTGAGGGGATCCGTCAAAACAGAAACAGTTTTGATTCATCCGCTCTCACTCCACAGCGACATCGTGTGTCCCATCACTAATTAATTTAAAACACGCTAACTATACGACATAATTCATCCAAAATCAATAGGCTTCTGGTCCGAGATACGATGAATGCACATACAAAATTTGGAGGAGATTCAACCTCGCTTTCGTGAGATATCAGAAGCCTATCTATTTTGGATGAATTATGTCGTATAATTAGCGAGTTATTAATTAATTAGTGATGGGACACGCGTAGTCACTATGGAGTAAGACTACTGTTTTGGGGGATCCCCTAACTTTCGATCGATAAGTCTTCGGTTCCCAACCGCATTCTAGTTTTCCACCTTTACCAATTTGGCCACTAATAAATACTACTAATCATACGGTGTTTATTCTAACAATCGCGGTATTTTCTCAATCACGTCCTGCGGCTCGAATCAGTTCGCGGTATAACTGTTTAAACCAGGGGCCGACAACCTTTTGTCGTTCGTGGGCCAAAATTAAAGGTTGCAGGTCATTGGCGGGTCGCACATATTTTTAGAAAGTTAAAAATCGAATGGATGACCGATGAATCACATTTTATCACACAGATCAGAAGTTGAATTTTAAGCAGCGCGCAAAGACTGACCATTCGAATAATTTTTGCGCCATCAAACCATTTGCACTTAGCATCAACTTTACTGCGTTTTGTTGCCATTTGTCTAAATTATAATTGAATTATAGGCTCATTAAACGAGTAATGTGAATTATATACTTGTTACGTTATAATATAATTTAGTCTACACGTAAATTCTTTTTCGTAGACAATATAATCGACAAAACAGCTATATTTTGTTACTACAATTCAGTAAAGCGTCGCGGGCCGGATTATATTGCTCCGCGGGCCGTAGGTTTCGACCCCTGGTTTAAACCCTACTAAACTGGTACCGTGTTTTAATTTTCTTTCGAAAAAATACCACTGGGGCTTATTTGGGGAGATGTATTTTATTTTCATTCATCAAAAACAAAATTACAATGAAGAGAATTCCGAGATTTTTAAATATACAAAATGCGAAAAAATTTATCGATTAGGTGTTATTTTAAGAAGAGGTCTTACATTAAAATCATTTTTAAAATTCAGGATAGGTATTATTTTCATGCTTGTTCTTATTATCAAAGAAACACGACCCAGCCAACATATTACTATGCCGCATTATCGACTTTCATCTCCTTAGCAAACATGAAACTTCTATTCTATTCACTTATCCGGCAACTAATAAATACTACGAGACTCACGAGTCCATCCAGCTATTGCGTTACTTTCTCCCTGGAGTTTGTTTTTTCTCAAAACAATTCAAGTTTACATTTCGCAATCTCATAGTCACGTGATTAAGTATTCCAAGCGAAAGAGTGACAAAGCACTAAAGTCGGTTCGCTCAGTTGTATAGTTAAAATAACGGGGCCACGCGGTTATTGCTGCGCTGCTCCCCGCCAAAATGTGTTATCGATCAAATCTTTATGAGCGCGATGGCCCAGAGCAGCTGTCCCGAAAGAGGCGAGTTGCTAAGTGCGCCATCAAAATTAATAGAATTGTGTTGAACATAAGTAATATACGATTGGATATTTTGAATAATTAAATTTAACGGTCATAAAAGCACCACATGTCGTTTAGTGTTTGCGCACATTCTTTGGTCACAAAGCAAAATCAATTTTTCAAAAGTTTTGGGTCGCTTGAATAAAAGGTTGAGAATCATCGAATCACTAAGCTAGACGATGTAGCAATATCATCACTTAACTTGAGCTGGAATAAACAGAAGCAAATTGAAACAGGTATTCAAATTTGTGGTTTGCTTATTTGCTATCAAATAAATTATGCGAACAGTAATATGTACATTAAAAGAAAGCCCGGGAACGTTGACCCACGTTAGGTCACGTAACGCAAACATTAGACTTGCTTTTCTATCGGGAAAAATAGGAACACTCAATTTTGCCGTGATCCTATTTTTAGACTGTTACCAAGAGTTTTGAGGACCTGATAAGCGTTTTAAGCCACGAAAAATTGCTATGATTGATACAGAAAAATGCTTTTTTTCACATTTTGAACGGGGGTCCTTCAAACGTCTCCCTTTTCAAAGCTAAGTCACTGGCTACAATACCATCGCTAAGTGAATGAAAATGATGAATGAGGGGCTAATTCCGATTACTGAAATTCGCTAGAATCGGTCCGCAAACCACTAATGAGAAACCTAAGATTATCACAGCCACGATCTGTGACTCACAAAATACGATGTTATCGTAATTTTTGGTCTTTTTTTATCTGTATAATCCTCAGTGCAACTAAAAAGCATGAGCACTAATTCAAATTACTGAAACTTCGAAAATTTGGGTCAGCAAGCCAAAAATTTACCAAAGAAACAACACAACAACATGCGAGAAACGCTGCCTCGAAATAGGCTATACGAGAGGTTCCTTATAGTTTTCCGCTTATTAATGGTTTTAAGAGGCAACTCAGTTACTAAAATTTGAAAATATGGGTTGTCAGGTCAAAATATAGCGAAGAAACACTACATTCAATATATAACATGCGAAGAAATTACCTTGAAACTAGCTAAATGTTTTTGAAATCTCTGTTCCAATCTCTCTGTATTAGATTTATCTTACTCACAGAAAGTTGTAGGGCGGCAGATTACTCATAAACATCGTTAACTTCAAAAGAAGCATCGCTCCAATTATACAAGGTGATCGCTAGAAAAACAGAAAATTAGTCAAACAGCATTTTGACAAAAAATTACTTTTACAAAGTTTTTTTAAAGGCATTATTAGGTCATATTAGATGCTCAAAATGTCGTCTGTGAACTTCAGAGCAGTGTCTTAATCTAGTAGAACCTAAAAGGTATCAACCTAAAACAACCTAAAAACTAAAACTAGAAATAAAAACATATCGAAAAAGAAATGAGTAGACACGCATTTTATTCGTGATCTCACCTGGCCCTCAAATTTTCGTTACTCCCGAAGTATGTGAACCAAGATGGCGGACACCGGAAAGAAATATGTGTACCAGGTTAGGGTTAGGCCATAATTCCAGGTACAAATACTACGGGAGTCACTTGGCTAGTCCCCGAACTCGTAATATAACTAAAACAAGGAAAATTGGAATAAAATTATGGCCTAACCTGGTACACATACTACTTTCCGGTGTCCACAATCTCGGTTCACATACTTCTAGAGTACCAAATTTTCTGCTTTTCTAGCGACCACACTGCATATATAAATAACAACCACATGCGATACGGGTACCCTCGACCGCTATTACATAACATGTTCATAATTTCATCAATATTACGAGCCTTCGTATCTCGAAATATTTTGGCTAGGATTAACCTTGAGCCATGTATAATTCGAGTATAAATTAACGATTCTATGCAATGTCCACAGTCGATCAAAGAATGATGATTATTATATACGAAATTAAATCGTCAGCGAGGTCAAACATTAACTAATGTGAATTCTAGATTAGCGGTAAAACCGTGTTCCCAATTTGTCAAGATTCGGTGTAGCGTGTTATTTTGTAATTATAACATCATCTCCCGTGTTTTTTACTCCACATTTCTTATTTTTTTTGCGGTGGAAAATATTTTTCTGAAAAGATTTTAACTTAACGTTAATCTCTAGATTTTAAACTAGGTACGTACTCCCGACACCGGAGCGTAGTATGTGTACCAGATTAGGGTTAGGCCATAATTTCAGGTACAAATACTACGGGAGTCACTTGGCTAGTCCCCGAACACGCAATAGAAATACAATAAGGAAAATCGGAATAAAATTATGGCCTAACCCTAACCTGGTACACATACTACGTTACGGTGTCCCCTATCTTGTTCACATACTCCGGGAGTACCAAGAAAGGTATAGGCGGTGTAATTTATTGAAGAGAATATTAGTAATAAATCTGTTCGAGTTAGGAATTTATCTTTTTGTTTATGTAATATATTTACAAGAATTGTTTATTAATTTTCAAAAGTTATGGATTTGCCCTAATGCTTTATCTTCTGCGGGAATAACCACTTATCAACGTACCGGTGGACCCGTATGCATATATTGCAAGAGCCTTACTGCACACTAACAGAAATATATTTGTGTTAGTTAGTTAGTTAGTTAGTTAGGTATTTGTTATATATTTGTGAATTTTTCGCCATGCTCCAATGCTTTTTGGAGCAGTTCCTATTCTTGGCAAAATTTTTCAACTTTCTCCAAAAGCACCGCCATGATTTGCTAGTCATATGCTGCCTTGGACACAGCAGCATAAATGGCCGCAGAAGGACCCGAACTAACTCTAAATATAAATTCCTAAATTTAACCAATGTGAATCATAATCATGTATGAGTCAGCATTTTTATTCTGAAAGGTGAGTCAGCGTTATCATTCCGCAAATTTAGTTTAAATGTGAAGGCTAAATTATATACACAATCCTAATTTTTGATTGCTATCCACATCTTCACGCAAACGCAATTCATTTCACGTATGGCCCCTCATCGGCTCTGCACTGAATCTTGTAATTTATCGCGCATTTTATTTGCTTACTCGACCGTTACAACGGTGTTTTTCTGCTGTAACCTGGTCCAAAAATATTTAGCTCATTAATGCGCGAACGAGTAGGTCCGTTGGTGTAACGGGAGCACAGTCTGTATCCATTCATAAACCGGCTCAATAAAATTTTTGTAATTTTTCATGTTGGCGCTTTTTTATAGCGTTTCCTGAATTTTCTTGGTTAAATGCCACCCCGTTGAAATATATGAAGTTGGTCAATTTTTAGATACAGAGCCAACGATTGTATTTCTACATGTCACTTCTTCACGCCATTCACTCCAAACATGGCGCTGTACAAGCAGCCAATAAGAACCTGAATCTGTGTATCTCTAGAGCAGTGGTCACCAAAGTGTGGGTCGCGACCCCAAGTTGGGTCGCCTTGAATATTTCGGGGGTCACCGAGTGTCCGAAGTTGTATTCTTGTTTTATTTTTCACTATTCTATTACGTGCATTCTACACTGAGCTAACTAGCACTACATAGCAAGTTTGGATATTCTGAATTACAGTGATATCTTTTATAATAAGGCTATTATTTGACGGCAATAATTGAATTCTAACACGAAATCTAGAGCGTGTGAAAAAAATTTGGGGAATGAGATTTTACTGTGATTAGTTTTTAGTTGTTTGATTTTTTTTTCCTTGTCAAACCTTGGGGTCGCAAGCTTATCATACGTCATAATTTTTAAAATGGGGTCGCGTTTCAAAAAGTTTGACGACCACTGCTCTAGAGCATACAGAGCCAACGATTGTATTTTTTACATGTCACTTCCTCACGCCATTCACTCCAAACATGGCGCTGTACAAGCAGCCAATAAGCACCTGAAGCTGTGTATCTCTAGAGCAGGGTGGTCCAAACCCAGGCCCGCGGGTCACATGTGGCCAGCGTCACATTCGGAGAGTAATCAAAATATCGCATATTGTGTTGTTTCGTGATAAAATTATTCAGAAAATTCTTTTGACATATTGTTACATCACTAATGTCACTGATTTTACCAGTGTTACGGCTAGCCGAGGCAACTAGCGAAGTTGAATGATGTGCTTGGCAATCTAAACTATTATCTGGCTTTCTATCTTTTTGGTCGGGAATATATGCTAACAATATAGGCATCATAGGAAACTAAAAATCGAATGCGGATTCTATTAGCCTGGGATGGCTATGTCGGATAACTATGTGTTCGCACAATAAAAGTGTTTGTTTTGTATTGCACTGTTTACCTATTCTTGGCACTATTGTGGCCCGCGAACAAAGCAAAAATATTTTTGTGGCCCGCGAAGCCGACAACCTTGGACCACTCTGCTATGGTGGTGCGTTGCACTCAGAAGCAACAAGAGTCTTCCCTGAAGAGCTACTGAAACTGTTCTGTTCTGTACTACTGTACCGAATTATGATGGTGCAATTAGCGACAGTAAATGGCAATTGACGAGACACTCCAAACAGTTCATATAAACAGAAATACTTATAAAACACATAAAATGAAAATGCACAGATGTTTTATGCAATCGCTTTAAATAAGGCTCTGGAAAAGTAAACACTGGTGCCAGAGATGCTGTTTAAAATTTTCGGAAGCCTATAGATTTATACATATAGAGTGTCTATAAAATCCTAAAATTTTTCAAAATTCGAAAAGGAATTTGTTGATGCCATATTTGGTTTTGTACCTCACAGATGTATTAAATGAAGTAAAAATACGTGAACAATTACTGAATAAAAAACAACAAACCTGGTTAAGATATGTTGAGAACTGACTTCATAACAAAATTGTAATTATAAAAAGATTTCATGGACACCCTGTATATGATAATAACCCACAGTATTAAAACTAAGCTATCTACTGTACCCGTTTCTAATCTTATTCCATGTTATGATACGTCTCTATGTCGGCATTCCGTTTCCAATTGGAGAAAATCATTAAATATTAATTTTATGTTCCAACAGTCCAATAACTTAAATTAATACAAAATACCCTTAATGGAGCCAGCAACTGCCTCTGCATGATATAACCGTCTTATCGACTTTCCTTTTTCATGTTTGAAAAATTATTGATTTGGCGAACACTGAAATGATAATATAGAAATGCTCCTTACAAAACTAACTACTTTAACTAATATTGAAGTATTCTTCGCGTTTTTAGTATACCTTTATCGACACTACAGAAGTGTGTGTACCAATATGGAGGTAACTAATTTTGTTCGCCTACTTTATATCAAATGGTGTGAAGGGACGGAAGGAGGTATATTCACTTGGCAACACACAGACAGTCACCGGACTCGTACTAGAACTAAAATAGGAAAAATCGGAATAAAAGTAAGACATAACCCTAATATGTTACGCACACTACGGGAGTACCCCTTTTTTATCATTATAAAATACCTGTTACAACACAAAGTTGAAAACAAGTCTCCCAGGTGTAGAAAAGTTTGTCTTCCTAGCTTTAAAAATTATCATAAATTCAACCATAATTTACTAGTAAACCAATTTCTTTACTAGCGATAAATCTATGGGAAATAATATTCAGTCTATAATACTCTAAATTAAAGACTTAGGTATCCTTGGAGATCTATTTCTAAGCTATGTTTCTTTGTTTTGAAATACTCAAATTAGGTTTTATTTTACGATTTTTTTAGCATCGCATGAGAATGTTTTAGCAAAGTATCTCAACCATGGAATGAGTTGACATGCCTTGAATATTTTGCCGCCATTTGTTGTCTTCGGTCGATCACGTCGTTCAATTAACCCTGTGGTTACCGGTCATAATTATATCAGTAGAAAATACAAGAGATTTGGCAAATATATATGGACGCGGAAGCCAAATGAAGCAGTACGTGTATGCAATTTGTCACAGTAGAATACCGGTACCAAAAACGTGAAACCGACACAAGGTGTGCAATTTCTGACACATAAAAAAACGAATCCAATAGAGCACACAGATATTTTTAAAATAAAATAATAGCATTCTAGAAAAGAATTGAAATATTTAACCACTGAAAATATCAAAGAAATTGGTCCATCGATGAATGAGAAGAGCGATTTTTTTTCATAACAACAACAATAACATAATAGCATGACGATTCCCGGATAGTACCGACATATTTTTATTGGGAACCGTCGTCGTTACCAAACGTTATACTGAGAGGAAGCGACTGTTTATGTTTGTATATCATGATTTAGAGAAGGGTTGTTTGTTGGCGGAAATTTTCCAAGTTAGACTGTTACAGTCCGGCCGGAAAACGTGGGTTTTCAAGAGTGTTGATGGCCTAAAAGCGATGTATAAAATGCCTTTTTTTTTTACATTTAAAAAGGGGGGGGGGTCCGCCCTAACGTAGAGTAAATGTGTGAAATAACCTGATCTTATTATCGTAATCCAACCTTAAAAAAACAGAATCAACAAAAATTAGCCGTAACCAAATTACAGGACGGTACCGACTTATGTTTTATTGGGGAAATTCGTCGTTAACAAACATTATATCGAAAGGAAGCGGCTGTTGATGTTTGGAAATCATGATTTTGAGCATGTTTTGTGTTGGATTTCACATTAAATCGACGTTATTACTTTCATTTATCGCCTTTTGAATAAACATTTGGATTAGTATTATTGATGTATTAACAGATGTAATAATGAGCACGTAAAATTCACTTACGATTTCGACAAATGAGAATTTGCGACGATTTCACGCCTCCGCTTAGCACAGTGGTTCCCAACCTTTTTATCTCTCTTGGCCCACGTTCGTTTTATTATAATCCTGTGTCTCACTAACTTTCTCATGCAAGGAAAAAACGACAAAAAAAAAGACTCTTTTTGCAAAAACGAATACTTTCACTTTACCAGTGGCTTAGAACAAGCATTTCCAAATGTAGTCCTTATTAAATTTGGAAGGACTACATTTTCCCGGTTTTTTGCTTTGTCAATGAAAATTTATTACACCCTGAGTTTGAACATAAACTCGCTACCCAATATTTGATCAGATATTTTCGAAATAGGGTCTCGGCTACTAAATGATGGTCAGGTTTTGTAATTTTGTAGGCGAGGATTATTTCCACAAGTGCCTGTGGCACTTTCACGATGACTAGATTTTATTCTGCTTTCGGAATTGCCTTTCCAATTCATTTTACCCTGGCACAGATATACGCGGCCCAATTGTTAATAGGCTACGGACATTTTCGGAATAGGCGCCCGACTACTAAATGATGATCACTAGTACAGAGGCGTGGCAAGAAGGGAGGGAGGGGGAGGGAAACTGGGGGGGACTGGAATTTTTATTTTCCAAGTTGGACCGTATCAGTAAGTGGGTTGTGTCTTTAGGTTCAGAAAGCACATTTCTAACTACGGAAAATTGCTATGTATGTTATGGAACTTTATTTTTACGTTTAAAAAGAGGGGGGAGGCTATTCGACATGCAGCAAAAAATCAATTGATAAACGACAATATCGTTCAGAGACCGAAGACTTATCGATCGAAAGTTAGGGGATCCCAACACAGCGCTTTTACTCCATAGTAACACCTTGTGTCTCATCACTAATTAATTAATAACTCGCTAATTATACGGCATAATTCGCCCAAAATCAATAGGCTTCTGGTCCGAGATAAGATGAATGCACATGCAAAATCTGGAGCCGATTTAATCTCGCTTTCGTGAGATATCGCGTTCATCTAACAGACAGACAAATACCTATCAACATACTTACCGATTAAAATAGATAAGTAATAATAATTATCTTTTATTATTTGTTTTATTCTATCGCGAGAAGGGCCGATAAGCAAAAATAGGATTTTCAAATTTCCGAAGAGATTTATAGATAAGATTTAATCAACCTATATATTTATATTTGTTATTCTCACGGTGTATACAATGTGTTTACTCAACCTCACTGGCTACTACGATGTCTTAGCTATCGTGCTGGTAAATATTGTACTGGTCAGCGTTCTCCGCGCATTGTTTACCAAATTACCGTTTGGCCTCGGCAATAAAAATTAATTACCTAGTTTTAATGTTTGACGTGTGAAGACGTTGATGTGCTTTAAATATTTATTGCGTTTGCTCATAACAAGGCGCGGAAGAAGCAAAGCAGATATTAAATCTATACTTGGATCTTTTGTACGAAGTCCCCTCCAGCTGTTAACTCAAAATTCTTGTTTAAAAAACTCGTTTTCTTGTTTACAAAGTATTATAATAAATTTCAAATCGGCTTAACTACGCATTTACAATTTGAAAGCGGGTTGGAAACGAATGATAATTCAAAATCAAATGTCGAGATCTCTGAGGCTTCAGGCTTCTATGTTCGGCCTTCTTTGCCTAAAGATAAATATGGCCCTGCCTCTGTGTTACAACAGAGTTAAACCAATGCTTTGATTTGCTCTGACAACGATTTCAAACCAGAACAAATTATAACACAATTTTTTTATTTCAAGCTCAGCCATGTGAATCAATCACAAGACCAAGCGTTGCTGATATTCTCGTCACAAAACTTATGCAGTAGGCCCGCTTTTTGGAGGCTGAAGCCGATAAAATATTTAACTTGAGGGTACTCCCGTAGTATGTGTACCAGGTAAAGGTAGGGCATAATTTTATTCCGATTTGCCGTATTTTGATTCCTCAGCCAAGTGAATATACTCATAGGTTTCAGTTTCTTCACACAACTTGATGTAAAGTAGGAGAACAAAATTAGTTACCTCCATATTGGGACACATACTTCTGGAGCGCCAATTTAGGTCCTTGGGATAGCACTAAATCTTGAATAATCAGATGAACGAAAATATCGGTAAGAGACCGAAGACTTATCGATCGGAAGTTAGGGGATCCCCAAAACAGCGCTCTTATTCCATAGTGACACCTCGTGTCCCATCACTAATTAATTTATAACTCGCTAATTATACGACATAATTTGCCCAAAATCGATAGGCTTTTGGTCCGAGATAAGATGAATGCACATGCAAAATCTGGAACAGATTCAATCTTGCTTTCTTTAGATATCGCGTGCATCTAACAGACAAACAAACAGACAGAAAAATACCTATCTACATACTTACCGATTAAAATCGATGAATAATTAACAAGAGCAATGCTCAAAAATATGGACACGGAGATCGCGCACTGATAACGACTTTAAGACTTTTGATAACGAATATTGCGGTAACACTCTTGCTGTTTTCAATTCTACACTAGGAGATGTTCCTAGCCCATCCAATTTGAGTGACTACCATACTAGAGAGATTATAATCGCATTTTTAAACTTATTTACTTGCCCAACGTTGAAATTCAAGGCGAGTAGTTGGTAATCCTATGTAATATCTTAACTAAGATGAATTGATCATTCTTCGAAAAGCGAATAACGCGTCGCCTTCGCGTACTGTAATGGGCCAAACACGCCAGACCATTGAATCGTGTGCAGCCATATGTATTACTGTGGCAAGAACAATTGAGAGATTACCTTCCGCCCATTTTGGAAAAGAATTGTAAAACTGAAATTATTGTATCTTATTTATTTGTCACAACTCACGCAGTAAATTGCTTTTGATCATAAGTACTTATCGATTTTAATCGGTAATTACTTATCGATTTTAATCGTTTAGTATGTTGATATTTGTCTAAAGGTATTTGTCTGTCTGTATGTATGTCTGTTTGTCTGTTAGATGCACGCGATATCTCACGAAAACGAGATTGAATCTGCTCCAGATTTTGCATGTGCATTCATCTTATCTCGGACCAGAAGCCTATTGATTTTGGGCGAATTATGTCGTATAATTAGCGAGTTATTTATTATTTAAAGATGGGACACAAGGTGTCACTATGGAGTAAGAGCGCTGTTTTTGGGAATCCCCTAACTTTCGATCGATAAATCTTCGGTCTCTGACCGATATTTTCGTTATATTATTATTTAGAAAATATGACAGAAAACTTTTTGTATCATGAACAGCCATTTTTTTCTTAGATTAAATCTCATTTAGACCCCTCAAGGCGCACGTTTTTCGGACTCGCTAGCTGTTGCGGTCTAATTTGGCAGTAGAACAGGGGTCGGCAAACTACGGCTCGGAGCAATATAATCCGGCCCGCGACGCTTCATCGAATTATATTAACAAAACAGCAGTATTGACGATTATATTCTTTACGCGACAGAATTTTGTTTTGCGACACTAAATTATATTATAACCTAACAAGTATATAATTCACGATCACTCGTTTAATGGTCCTGTAATTGATTATGATTACACAATTTGCAACAAAACGTGGAAAAGTTGATGCTAAGTGCAAATGGTTTAATGACGCCGAAAATATTCGAATGATCAGTCTTCGCGCGCTGCTTGAAATTTACCTGAAATCTGTGTGAAAAAATGTGATTTATTGGCTATTCCTTCGGTTTTTGTCTTTCTAAAAATATGTGTGGCCCGCCAATGACTTGCAACTTTTATTTTGGCCCGCGAACGATAAAAGTTTGCCGACTCCTGCAGTAGAGGTTTCGACGTTCCCGTAGTATGTGAACCAAGATGGCGGACACCGAACGTAGTATGTGTAGCAGGTTAGGGTTAGTTTTATTACGAGTTCGGGTACTAGCCAAGTTACTCCCGTAGTATTTGTACCTAAAATCATGGCCTAACCTGATACACATACTACGTTCCGGTGTCCGCCATCTTGGTTCACATACTACGGGAGTACCAAAATGTTAGCCCCGCCTTAGAAAACTATTGGTTATGCCCCTGATAGTAGCATTATTACTTATCGATTTTAATCGGTAAGTATGTTGATAGGTATTTGCCTGTTTGTTCATCTGTTTGTCTGTTAGATGTACGCGATATCTCACGAAAGCGGGGTTGAATCTGGTCCAGATTTTGCATGTGCATCCATCATATGTCGGACCAGAAACCTATTGATTTTGAATAAATTATGTCGTATAATTAGCGAGTTATTAATTAATTAGTGAGGTGTCACTATGGAGTAAGAGCGCTGTTTTGGGGATCCCCTAATATTCGATCGATAAGTCTTCGGTCTCTGACATTAGAAAACCCCTGGTTACGTTCCTGCTAGTAGCATTATTCATGTTTCATGCATTCATGCAGTGGGGCGCGATATTTCACTCCAAATTTTGACTTATTTTTGGTAAATTGACGACACGTACTTATACCAGATAGGATAGGATTTACATATTTATCCCGGGGGCTCCCGAAGTATGCGAACCAAGATGGCGGACATCGGAACGTAACATGGGTAACAGGTTAGGGTTACGCGATAATTTTTCTACAATTTTCTTTATTTTAGTCCTATTATCAGTTCGAAGACTAGCCAAGAGCCTCCCGTAGTATTTATATCTAAAATTATCGCCTAACCCTTACCTGTTACCCATATTACATTCCGATGTCCGCCATATTGGTTTGCATACTTCGGGAGCCCCTTATCCCGGGGGTGAGGACAGTTGACAAGACAGCTTAGTTATATGGCGAACCATGGCCTCTCGTCCGGTTACCATTCCAAGTCGGATATGGGATCAGTTAGCCAGTTATTCGTTTTCGGAAGCCTGGACTTGATGGTGGAGAAAGTCGCAACCGACCCGCGATTACGTGAACCACCCTACGGCGGCGAGGAGTCCAGCAATCTTCTCGCACATGATCATCCCCGCATGAGATTCGAACCTGCGATCCCACGAAGGGTAATCAGAGATGCGGCGGCAAGCGTATTCCTAATGCTCAGCACAATGCGCCACACCGCCGAGCCATTGTTTCAAATTTACCCATTCAAAAACTACTCCGATTCCAACTCCTGCTTGACTCCGATAACATTCAAAATTCAAAAACTTCGTCACCGACCTCCCGAAATTTGAAAATTCTACCATGGATGCAACTAAAAAATTCCAAACTCCTGCAACAATGCCGTGCTTGAGAGTCGCACACAATCGTTAGCTTCAACCCAAAAAGGCAAATCTTTAAAAATTTGTTTTGGAAAAATTAGAAAAAATGTATTTCGATTGGTGACTTTTCATTGATATACTTTACTGCATATTGCTCTGATCTCCCGTCTTAAGTTTCAAACAATTTCTTTTAATTCCAACATTCGCCTTTTCCTAGAAATACCCGAATTGTTGGCGTAAAACAGTTTTAAAGAGCTTGTGTTTTTTATTGCAACAGGTTTTAAAATATCACGTGACAGTGCAGTGCAAGGTAAACAAATCGTCACGACGTGTAGTTGGAAAAAGTCTACTGGAACAACAATAAAAAGTCGTCACGACGTGTAGCTAAAAATCCACCCAATAATAATTGTTAAAGTTTTAAGTATGGACACACGGGAAAATATAATCAAGCAATGGAGTCGGTTTTTATATAATCGGAACGTAAAGTTTGGTTTTTAAAAAATATTTTAAAGCTTTGAGCAATAAATGATAAAATATCTGAAAACAGCAGCTGAAAAATGTCATATATAGATCGAAAAGTGAGAACTACATAAAATACATTTCTTCTCTTGCCTTTTCTTGTTATTTTTTGTGTAACTCAGCTAGATGTCCGAAGCTGGTTATATGGTCCACCGACAAAAATCTATGACCCAATCGCTAACCTTGAGTAAAAGTACTTTTGCTGTTATTTTTGCGTTTTGGGGGGTTGAGTTCCAGTCAAACACAGGTAAATAATCTGAAACTAAATTTTTCATAACTGCAAACTGAAATTTGAATTATATTAGTGGTTGAAATGAAACTTATGTTTCAGCAACAACAATTTTTCCAGGAAGTAAGACATTTTGTAAACAAATTAATCTAATAAATGGAAAGTTCTTAGAATTTCTTCTAGAATTTCAGGTCCATCAGTGAAAAAAAAGCCAAATTTTTTATCCAAGTATTTCAAGTAACAACAATAACAATTTTTCAAAATGGCTCAAATATTTCTAAAGTTTCTAGCACCGTCTGCTACAGTAAAACTAAAACTAATCAACGTATTGCACGTTTCACTACAAAAAAAGCAAGAAATAGAATAAATTTAAAATTTATACTTCTTAAAAAAACAATTAAAAATAATGTCGAGTTTTACATGATGAGGAACAAAGTTGTGGTATTTTGATTTGGGTTGTAATTTCAAAAACATTCCAAATTTGGAGTCAAGTTTCTAAATATCCGGAATTGAAATTTTAATTTTAAAAAATCATTGTGGGATAAAAATTTAAGATAATGGTGAGAGGTGCCAAATTCATAGGATTCAGAAGGTTGTGGCTGGAGTCGAAATTTTTAATTTAAGTAGTCGAAAAATTAGGTAACTATCCGGAATCGGAATTAAAAAATTCAATCGCCAACACCTAATAAAGATAAGAAAACAGAATAGGCAACTGCTGGACTCACCAAAGAATTAAATAACAGCACAATAAATCCAAGCTATAAAAATAAAAAGCACCGCCGTAATATGTGACCTCCGGAAGCTTTTCTATTCTAGCTTATGGTTTTCAATCCTTGTTGCCAGTGGCGTACGGGATTTTGGGAGAGAACTATTGAAAAATGGAAACAATATGACGTCATTCTATGATGTCATATTTTTTCTACGTCATAGCACCTAAAAAAACAAAACGTCATAAAATGATGAACTATTTTATATTTACGTCACAGTAACAAACGTGACGTCATATTAGCCGTTGTTGTTTGTGAGAGGAAGGCGTGACCCAATAACCCTCATTATCCCGGTATAGTTCTTAAGACATTTTGATTAGTCGATGGGTGTTGGTCACATACTACACCGTAGCTAAAATATATATTAAAGGGAAATTTTGAAATCTATATTATATTATCTAAAAACAAGCAGTATCTAAAAATTGCACTGGTGCCCGATCGCGCCAAAAACAAATAAACATTAGAAATTGATTATTAACGAAAACGTCATGTTTTCGAAATTAGCAAGGGGCCTGTTCGCCTGTTTGTCGCCAGTTGGGAGAAAATTTAACACCCAGACTTGCAGAAGTACGACCGAGATCGCCACGACGATCGAATTTCGGTTGCTGTTTGAAGAAGCTCGCGGAACAGTACTCCTGAAGTATGTGAACCAAGATGGCGGACACCGGAACGTAGCATGTGTACCAGGTTAGAATTAGGCCATAATGGTCAGGGACTAGCCAAGTGACTCCCGTAGTATTTGTATCTGAAATTATGGCCTAACCCTAACCTGGTACACATACTACGTTCCGTTGTCCGCCATCTTGGTTCACATACTTCGGGAGTACACACGGAACAACAGTGTTTCTCGGCGCTCAGCTAAGCTATAATAATCCCGAAACGCCAAGCATAACAGAACTAAAACTAAAAAAAATTAAAGTCATGGAAATTTTGCGTCTTTCAATAAAAAGTTCGTGCATTTAGATGGATTGTTTCGTCACTGTATCACGTCCCAATGACGTAATACTTACGTTCAATGACGTCATGGTTTGTGGACGTGCTCTTTTACGGCATTATTTATGACGACTCAGTCCGAAGTTAGCCTGATTTGCTATTGTTGCTGAATAGTTATATTTCCGACACGGATATCCCGCCACTAGTGTTTGGATTCGTTATAGGAAGTGACGATGACTCGGAATCGGCAAATAATGGATTGTGAATTTCCATCGGCTCGTCTGTAGTCTGAAAATATAAGAGTAAGTTTATTTTAAACAGACATTTTTATTGGTGTTTGGACATGAAATGGAGACGTTTTTGTTGTTATTTGGACACTAAATGGAGACATTTGAGAAACCATTTTGAAATGATGAAAAATCATTTTTATGTCATACATAGCAATCTTTCCCAGATCGAAACGCTTTTGAGACATTCAACCACTTTGAAAACCCCCGTTTTCCGGCCTACGGTCGAACCCGCTAAGTGTTTCGATCTAACTTAGCATTCAGAACCATCTCCTTCGAAAGCTCCTGGCTACGGCCCTTACGCGTTCATACGACATTCGGTACAGTTAACATTTTATTGGAATTTTTGCAACGTTCACAACGGAGTCAACCCTTAGTCACAAAAGCAAATGTAGGAAACAATAAGTCTCGTGTGGTTAAAACGGAAATATCCAACGATTCGGATTCTGGCCACGGGCCCTAGTGTGCTAATGTCAGCCTTAGTCGTATTTCTATTTTGTATCGTCACTATGGGTCTTAAAACTCAACTTCAAAATTTTTTGGTCAGAATCAGGAGCTCTCATCGACTTACCGAAGCTAATCCAGGGCATTCATAAACAGTGTATTCTCCATCACTATTTTCCACGACTAACGCACAAAAAGATCACAAATTTTTAGTATTTGGAGATAAAAGAAATTCGCTTAAAGTCTAATATTTGTGTTTTTTCATCATCAATATTTGTTTAAACGTCGATGTTTTTCAATATTTAACGGGCACACCTTCATATGATATTCGGTACAATTAACATTTTTTTTGCTAACAACGCACTGATTGTCTTAGTAATATTGCTATTTTGTATTATCCTTATGGCTCTTTTAACTCTCATCGACTTACCGAAGCTAATCCAGGACATTCATACACAGTGTATTCTCCGTCGCTATTCTCTTCGTCATTGTCATGACCGTCTGACGACGTTATGGGGTCGTTCAATGTATCGCTTGTGCTTTGGCGTGATCGTCCACTCGTTTCGCTTGATGCGCTAGAAAACGGGGGATTACTTGTTAGTTATCTTCACATATTCTACAGCACTTTTGCATATTATGCATACGGATCCGCCGGAGCAAAAGTATAGAAGAAGAATAAGTAGTTAGTCCCGCAGAAACCGAATTACTAGTTAGTTGTTGTAAAAGATGAAATTTCTCCAAGTGAGAAGGTGATGGGTTGGGTAGGCAATGGTAAACCGAAAAGTCCAGGTCCTTTCAAAACTAGTTGCAACTTGAATATCGTTCAATATCAGTGGGCTTTAGCACAGGGGCGATTTAGTGGTGAAAAACGAGAAAAAAAATTACAAATGAGGGAGAATAAATTGGTTTCGTCAATGCGGAACCGGAAATATTATGGTCCTCCTGAATAGTGCTAGTTGAATTATGCCAGAAGTCAGTACATGGCATTGTTCAAGGGGAAAAGAGTGAGGGAGGGTCGTTCAATATAGGTTTCTTGACGGTTTGAGTGATCGTCTATTTCTAGTCTGTTTTACCGGAGTACCAGATAATATTTTTCTTGACTCGATGCGCCACATACCTGCTTATGGCTTTCAACTTTTGCTTTTGTTGTTGGTAATGGTAGACTTCAGCACTTCGATTGAGGTTTCCGTCTATCGGCTGAGAAAGACAAACAGCTTTAATACGAGTTCTAACAGTTTTCGCGGATTGCGAATGCTGAAGCAGGAGTCGCGTTTTTGAATAAATCCGGTCGGGAATTAAAATGAAATAAAACTCCCCTTCATTTGACTCAAACGGAAGTGAGTGAAACAATTTATTAGTTGCCAGATCTTTAAGCGTCGAAAATTTGAAAAATACAATCGTCCATTACTTATGGAGAATAGAGATTTGGGTACTTCCGTAGTGTGTGTACCAGGTTAGGATTGAGCCATAATTTTATTCCGATTTTCCTAATTTTGATTCTATCACGAGTTCCGGGACTGTCTGTGTTAGCCAAATGAATATACCCCCTGCCCATAGGTTTCAGTGTCTTTACAAAACTTAATGTAAAGTAGGCGAACAAAATTAGTTATCTCCATATTGGTACGCACGCTTCTAGGGCGCCGGGTTTGACAGAAGAAGAAATTGCCAACAAAAACAACTTTGCAAAATAGTCCATTACGTGTCCGAAAACTTATCAACTTACCGGTCCTTTATTATAAGACTGCCTTAGAGGATTCGGCCCTGTCACTCCATACGCTGGGTAATCGGTCTTCTCTGCTAACCTTGACATATTGTTGTTCCTGTAATATTGAAATTGTCTATGAAAGGTTCCGCCATTTCAAATCATTTCTCGAAAAATAGAGTTATTTGAAGAATATGCCGTTACTTGCGAATACGATGAATTAAATCTACTAATTATTTGGTCACAATTATAATATGAAATTATAGATGCTTGAGCTATCATTATTGCACGTTGATTGGCTAATACTTTGAGATTTCTACCGAGAAATAACCCCGTTTAGCCATTTTTATTCAAGATGTCGTCAAATCAAAAGACACAAAAACAGACATTGGCAAAGCATGAATTATTATGAATTAAAATACAAGGCTCATAGCTCAGCACAACACATTAACTGCGAATGTCGAGGATAAATAAATTCGAATTTCTATTCAGAATTTTTTTATCAGAGCCTGATATGGAAAGGAGTCTAGCGTATATACATATAGAAAGAAAAGAAATTCGAAACGTCGGCAAATTATATCGTTTTTCTAGCACCGGTCGTGCTTTATTTATCTTCGACATAAAATTACATGGTGGCAATCATGCGCTATATTTGTCTGGTCCCTTCCAGAAATATTCACAAATGCTTAATTCCGCTAACGTTTCGAATGCTCGTACATACACACCACATGAGGAAGATGAAAATATTTGTATTTTTCTTTAATTTCATACACATTTGCCAGATAGAAGACAAAAAACGGAAATAGCATTTGACATATTAGTAAAGCACATATCCTTTTTTTCTGTTGCGCATTGCTTTAAGTTTTTTTCACGTCTTTCACTACTAGCAAGGCTTTCTGTGAGCAGCCAGAAATATACAAGAATCCACTACTTACTACGACAACATTAGTAATTGCAGACGAACGACATAAAACAAACAAACAAACAAACCACACTTACGGTGTCACGTGACTATTCGGTTCACTGGTTTCTCCCATGGGTCGGTATTCATTGTGAATTAGAACACTCGAATCGGAAGTCCGATAAAAAACACGACGTGCAGCTGGAGACAAGCCCGCGTGCCTACGATCATGCAGTGTGATGAATTAGAGAGATAAAAATGCATTCAACCATGAAGTATAGAAATCACTCAGCCGTAACTAGGCAGAATTACTTTTGTGCAGACAAATTCAATTTTTGGCAAATTATATCGAAATATTTCGATGAGGTAAAATAATACTACGATATCTAAATTCGAATTTACAAATAATTTATTTAACAAATACTTTTTATGACGTCATCAATTTTTAAACACTTGCGTCCTCCAACAATTCAAAATGCCAAATTCTCCACAAGCTATGCCTGTGCAGCACAAAAAGTTTTTCCGCCTAAGTCTCGGCTAAGTTGCACAAACAACATTGAAACTACATTGAATTAGTTGGGATCAATGTCGGTGACTAATCACAGGAATACAGGGTGTTCATAAAGTCCAAAAAAAGGTTGGAAAACTGCAAATTTATCGAGACTATATATTGTTTTGGCCCTCACAGATGTATTGAATGAAATATAAATACTTAAACAATTACTGATTAAAAAGCAACACACCTGGTTAAGATATATATATTGAAAACTGACTCCATAACAAAATTGAAATTGTAAAAGGACTTTATGGACACCCTGTATTTAGGTATGATATGAGCAATTTATAGATATGTTATTGCGATAAAAATTGATCTACGCAGTAAATCTAGCCACACAAATGTTTATCACAAACGTATACCACAGCTCATTTTTGTTACACATTTACACAACAGTGAAGATAAGCAACGTAGTTTAAACCTATATATTCTTAATTAGAAGAGCGCTAAATCGAAGGTAGAGGTCCCTAAAAAATTAACCTTGCTAGGTTTGAGCAAGCTACATCTCCTTATTTGAAGTGTATGTTTGTAGTATATGTATAGACAGTTAGATAGCGCCAGGGGTCATTTGTACTGTTCTATCACCGCCTTTGCTCTTATTACTTTTAATTGGGGTAACTCTGCTTTGAGAAAACTCAAAAGTAAAGCCATAATCCTCCGTTGCTAGCATAAACCTATTCAAGGAAGCCTTGCTATGGTCTGGCGAAACATTCAAATGCCAATCATATATTTATTTCATATATATGGAGCCCCCTATCCGTCTACAAGGGGTTGGGGTTCCCCCATCCCTGCCACTAATTGTTGTCGATTAAAAATCTTTTATCAGAACTGTTCCAACTCTTAGTTCAAAAAGGAGAATTGTTTTGAACAGAAATTGCGATGGGGCTATACCCAATGGTGGGATTCAAATTTTTTGTCAGCCGGTTCCATTCATACAAAAGTCATATTTTTCAGGCGGTTCTGTTACAAAAAGTCATAATGCTAACCGGTTCGCTGATTTTATAAATTCCGTGAGACAGCTCTATAGAACCGGTGCGAACCGGCTGAATCCCACTACTGGCTATCACCTATTCCTATTACATTATTCATACAGACAAAGTCCACGAAAAGACCTTTACACAACAAAACACGCCGAAGTGAACAATTTCTCCTGAGCAGGACTTATACAGTGAGGATCAGGAGGTCAGTTATACTTGCAGCAATGGTTACACTTTAGAAGAGTGACAGACGGGATCATGCAAACCTGACATATTTTGCAATGGGGATATATTCTATTCCCATCCTTATCAGATCATTCATACAAACAGAGACTGCAAAAAAGCTTCTCACAACAAAACACGCCACTCGTGCAGAAGTTTTAATCAAATCATTCACTTACTTGTACCAGCAATACGCTCCACCGATGAACGCAATGCAGCCTACGACGCATATTGATACAACGACGGCTGAAAAACAAAAACAGAATAGAATATGTTTTTTCCTTTTATTTTATGAGAAGCGGGAGAGGAAAGCTTGTAATAGCATTAGCATTTGATACACCATGGCATCTTGTCCTGAGACAGCAAACATATGTGAGCATAAAAAATTGGTATGTATATATATATATACAGGATGTACATAAAGTCCCCTTACAATTTCAATTTTGTTATGAAGTCAGTTCCCAATATATCCTAAACGGGTTTGTTGATTTTTAATCAGTAATTGTTTAAGTATTTTTACTTCATTTAATACATCTGTGAGGGCCAAAACAATATATGGTATCGATAAATTCCCCTTAAAATTAAAAAAAATTATTAAGACTTTATGGACACCTTGTATTATTACTTGCGTATTTTTTCCAATATACTAACAGCCCAAAAAGAATAATAACAAAAGCTCAAACAGCTGCCGAGGTGAAAAAAACTAACATGATGATTCGAAATCAGATCTCAATGCCCATAACAACCGCTAGTGGGCGTCGAAGGCACGCATTCCTATCTTATTGGTGCACATTTTCTTCATTCGTCTCAACAAGCCTCAAGCACTCATTTACCCGCGTACGTGCTGATTTGGTAATTAAGCGTCGCTATGATGGCGCGAAAAGGTAATAAATAACATAATAGAAGTTCTTTTATTTCAACGTAAGTCGACGCAGAGTCGAGTTACGATGAACGCAAATGAATTAAAATGGCAGTTCGCATCGGCCATAGATTGAATATTTTACGCAGCAGAAAAATGGTTATTTGTTTTGTCGAATTTCGCAGGCGTTCCTGAATGAAACTTGATATTCCATTTGTAACTCTGAGTTTCATTTTTAACCGAATTTCCTTCAATGTGTTAGGCTGGCCAATTGTGGGGTACCATTTAAAGACGCGTTTACTGTACTACCAAATATCGGTCGACAATCACAGTAATTTTTAAATGTCTGTAGTAAAATTATATATTTATGACAGAATTGTTTTGTACTGCAGTGTCTACATATCGCCCAAACTTACAGGACAGGCTGTGGTTCGCCATATGAAGCCGCCTCACTTGCAATCCTCTCCACTAATACCCCGTAAAAAAAGATATGCTACCCGGAATCAAATTCATTTGCGACTAGTGCTAAAAGGTTGGTTGATTTTAATACTTTCACATTAAAAAAAATCGGCTATTTTAACGAGTGGCGTAATCGGGTCGCCTGTTTTAGAAGACGTTGCACGGGAATTTTCGATTTCAATTTTTGAACCTCCCTCTCCCTTAAAAATCATGGTTACGCCCCTTTCCTGCATCGATGTACTAAGTTGTTGTTATTGTGAAAAAGCGCGGTAATAATGGACTAATCAATATTATAATTTCAGTTCTTGAAGGTAGAAAAAGGCTACTTCTTTGTTTCGCTGTCAATTTTATACAGAGCCCCCGCGGCTAATGCAAAATGTGAGCGGAACGTTTTGAAATAACAAATTAGTAATTATCCATTTGGGGTTAGATGTAGGGTTAGAAATGATTTGAAAATTTGAATTCCCATGAGTGCTGAAAGCCACCAGAAGGAGGCCACGAGCTATAAAGGACTGGGAACAACTGTTATGGACTCTACCTAACTATGTTTGCAAAAAAGAGACAAGAGTTCGAAGTATGATTTCAAAATTCCCAGCGCGAACTACATTCCTATCCCTCGCCTTAACCCTAACTAGATAATTACTATTTTTGGACCTTCTGAAGTATGCGCACCAAGATGGCGCACAACCTGAACTCAGGTTGTGTACCAGGTTAGGGTTCAGGTTGTGCGACATCTTGGTGCGCATATTTCAGGAGTATCCTATTTTTTTTTATTCTAAGCGGTGCCGTGGTTGTTTTTTGGCGGGGGATTCGTACAAAAGATCCTCATTTTTATTATTCAATCTTACAAGGCCCGATAGATCGCCACACGTTTTGCGTTTTGCTAAATTGCCATTGTTGTGAAAACATCGCTTTTCAAATTATCCTCATTATTTTTATTTGGCAATAAATATATTCTGAATCCAACGTGGCTCGACATTCCAACGTGACATTTTGCTGGTTTTTATAACATCAGGCCTCGATATGATTCAGTACAATTCTTTAAACATTTATTGACATTTTGCCTAAATTGCGCGGTGATCATATTAGTCATACGTATTAACATATATTTAAGCATATCCAGTGATTTCTCAAGGGGGGCATAGTTCGTTCCCCCTAAAATTTCTTCAATTTTGAGATTTGACACCGAACTTTAATTTCTAACTTGAATAAAATCATATATGAATATCGAGAAAGCGGCGCATGTACCGATGCAAATGATCAGCCAAATACATAACACGTTTTTATAAGTTACAAATAGTTTCATCACTAATACCAAAATATCTACTACACCCTAAAGCAGGGGTGGGCAACATACGGCCCGCGGGCCGCGTCCGGCCCGCGACGAAATTTTGACCGGCCCGCTGACTGTACATCAGTTCATTATGATTTTACATTATTACAGTTTTAGTAGATTATGATAAATTCATTATGTGTTTTTTGGTCTCTATTTTTGTAAAGTTTAAACTTTACTTTAAACGCGATTTATAATTTTCGTTCATGCATTAGCGAATAAGATATTGAATACAATTCATGTTATAATCCGGCCCGCCGAGGACTTCATTTTCCCACATCTGGCCCGCCGACTAAATAAGTTGCCCATCCCTGCCCTAAAGGGAACATACTGAGTATATCTAACCCGGATGCGGGTTGAAATATTGAAAAAGAGGATAAAAAAATCGTCATACAGCCAAAATGCGACCTCGTCAGCGATGTCGAAAGCCGAGTTATGTACCATTTTTAAACTCGAAGCATCAAATATATTCTAAATTGAGACGCACTCAATAGACCGGGGTGTGCGACATTTTTTGTCAGTGTACCATATCAGACATCTGGCTTAGGGTCACCATATTTAAAGAAGGAAAATTCCGGACAGTGCATGACTATTTTCATGACCTTGTAGTACAAAATATGCGCACGGTACGAAATAACAATGTTCTGTATTAGCAGTGTTCACAGTACGATTGCAGTGCAGTAAAATTTCGGATTCCGGACATTTAAGCATTTTTTAAATTCTTCCCGGACGCAAAATTTAACCCTAAATTCCGGACATATCCGGAATTTTCCGGACGGTATGGCAACCCTAACTAGCTGGGCCGACCACCTAAATTTGGGTCTTTCTTTGTTAAGATAAAAACCTGGTCGAAAAACCGTGACCATCCTTGTAATAACTACTTACCGATGAACACTAAAGACGCGAGAGCTTGTCCCGTGTTACTTTCCCCATATGATCCAGCAGGCGTCGGAATTGTGGGCTGCTGTGTTGTTGCTGTTTTAAATTTGATTGTCGCCATCGGAATGACGGGTGTTCCTATTGAAGAATATAGTATTACGTTAGATGAATTGTTGATAGCGCGGTGGCCATGCGGTTAAGGCAGAAGTGGGCAAGGTTTTGGGACAGAAATTTTGCCCACCCAGACTGGCGGCCATCTAAGTGTGACGTAAAAAGCTACATTTTACGAACAATATTACAGTGTTACAAAAGCAAAAGTGGAAAACAAAAAGCCTCGTGCCAAAATTAAATTTAATCGCAATCTCAACAATTTACTTGAGTTATTTTTAGCTAAAACATCAAAATTTGGTTTTAGTTTGGTTGTGGCGGCATCAGACGGGCCAGATTGAATTACTCAACGGGTCGGATTTGGCCTGTAGGCAATAGTTTGCCCGTGTCAGGGTTGGAGCATTGGACTTAACTGTGTTGGCATCGCAGTTTACACATCTTGGGTTCAAATTCCAGGAGGATGTAAAAAAGTTGCTTTACGAGACTTTTTCGTCGCCAAAGCGAAAGCTTTGTGTAAAATAAATTTCAGTGAAATTTTGAGAGTTCCTTTCATATACGGGTATACACACGGTACCAGGGGGCTCGACACCTTTATCTAAAGCTCTGGGACGATTCTGGATGTTTCTCATTAGTTCATCGTCGTATGTCATGCAATGCGATATAATACATGTTTCAAGGGCCATGTAAGTGTGACGTTTAAAGTTACATTTTATAACAAATATCTACAGTGTTAAAAAAGCAAAAGTGGAAAGCAATAAGCCTCGTGCTAAAACTAAATTTAATCGCAATAACAAGAAATTTCTTGAGCTATTTTTAGCCAAAACATGAAACATGTATTATATCGCACTCGCAAGGGGCCGCTATTGAAGGATAAAAATATTACGGAATTTCTATAATTACTCTCAGATGAGGATATATACACATAGGCTTATGTCCCGTCGAAAAAATTCTATTCAATAATAATACAAAATTGTTTTTGTAATGGCGTGTGAAGTGGGGCTCAAGTGGAATTTCGCAAATCCAAAGTTTCAACTAAGTAATAAGACAGCAAATCATCCAACATGCAAACGGGAAATTGAAAACAAGATGGCGTCGATTCCGAATTTTGTTCGAACCGGACAGATATAAAATGGACAAATATGGCAGCTCAAGTAGAATTTTGCAAAGCCAATGTTTCATTGGAATAATAAGACAGCAAACCATCCAACACATATGCTTTTACGATCTCTGGCTTAGATGAATCACGATTGTAATAAACTATGCAAACAGCTGTATCAACACAGTATAGACGTCAAGTAAAATAGTCAACATCGGAAACAATAGTTGTCACTGTCTTTATGGGATTGAATTATTTTATGACGTGTTTTATAGCGAGTACTTTTTTTCTGGTTACTCCCGCAGTGTATGTACCAGGTTAGAGTATAATTTTATTCCGATTTACTTTATTTCTGTCCTGTTACGAGTTCTGGGACTGTCTGTATTAGTCAGGTGAATATACCCCCTGTCCATAGGTTGCAGTCCCTTTACACAAATTGATGTAGGATAGGCGAACAAAATTAGTTACCTCCATATTGGTACATTCACTTTTGGTGAGTTTTTTTTTATTTTGTACAAGTCTGCTTAAATCAATGCCAATCAATATATTTATTTTGGGCTCCTTTAAACAGAACCTCAGATAAATTTAAAAAATTTGTATTTGTTCGAACTTGAACTCCTGTTTGTGTTTGTACCCAAAGAATCAGAAATCTTGAATGTTTTGTTCAAAAGTTATGCTTTTTCTACAAATATGTTCCAAGTAATCTCCTTGGGGTTAGAGACCGACTCCGTTGTGCAACAACTTTAAAGCTGAAAGCAACTGTCCTAAATGGCCCGAAGTCCGAAACCAAACCTTCATCATCGGTATCTATTTAGGACGAAGTATCTTTGATCAATTATTCAAAAGGTCGTGAACTTTTTGGAGTCAGAGATAACGAGTCACAAATTTACACATAGCCGGGCATTAGTGACTTGTCTCGTTTAAAGATGATTATCTAATATTCTAATTAGAGAATTTAGTTCATGCCGGTGATGTCGGAATAACAATAATTCAATAATTCAGAAAAAATTTGATTTCGGGGTCTTCGAAAATATAAACTCCGACTCCGGTGGGTAAAAAAAGATAGAGTATTATCGAGCCTTTGAACCCAGGATGTTTTGCTTGTCAAGTAGTGGCATACCAGCCTTAAAATTCAATAGATTAGGAGCACCAATAGTAATTGAGACTATCGGATATACTAGTTAGTCATCGAATTATTGCTTGGGCGAGATCTACGCTTGTGGATAGAGCGTTTAATTGTGTTTTGTGGCTATTGAGGAACTTCACATCGACTCACTTTAATAGAGGAAATAGCATTTTCCTGTATCACACATAGCAACCCCCCCCCCCCCCCCTCAATAAAAAAACCTGGCTACGCTCTTGTATTCAAATTAACATAGTTGTAAATCACGAGCCTAACTCACCTGTGGGAGTCTGCTCCGAGTCTACATTTTGTCTTGGTTGCGGTTTGACGCTGGCAGGATTGACATTTGTCTTTCCTGAAAAAAAATATCAAAATAAATTACTGAAGCAATTTCTTCATGATCCATACAAAGTGTATTAAATAGTTTTATGCGGTTTCAGACTAACAGCCACTGAGGAGTTACTATCTCATAGTTCCCAACGGGAGACCCGTGGGACAGAGCAGTTGAGGAGCTATCGCTTAGCCTTAGCCCTGTTGTAATAACAGCACCAGGCAAAACATGTACTTTTACTACTTATGTGAGCGCCGTTTTAAACATAAACTGTCTGTTTAGGATTTTATTCTTAATGGGGAAAAAAGCTTAGCGTTAACACGGGCCACACTAAATGGCTTGGCGGGCCGTGCTGTGGCCCTGCGTGACGTTTTTTGAGCAACCCTCCGGTTCTTCCAAAATCTAGTCGTTTAAATTTATCAGTGGTTGTTCTGAATTATTGTCTGGAGATTAAGATTTGTTTTCGTCGCGAAACAAATATTGTGAATTTGAACAAAAAAATAAAATACATTGAAAACATAAAGTACAATATTTCAACTGCAATGAACGAGAGGTCGTCAGAGACTATCGAAGTCATCGAGTCAGCGGCACCATTTGCTGAGTTAGCAGCAGATGACGTCAAGCAACTTCAGACAATACGGAAGTACATTAGCATAAGTGAATCAAACACAATTTGAGATTGAAATTTGAGAAAAAATGAGAGATTCTAAGAAAATATATATACAGGGTGATAGAAAATTACGCAAAATTAAGGGAAATTATTCGTCATGGTAACGTCAAAAAGATTGACTGTCAAAAACCGTCAGTCGTGAAATCTTTGCATAGCATTTCACTTGATTTAATACTGTTAAAAAGTGTCAGTCGTTAAATGTTTTAAGTAGCATTTCATCTTAACTTCTGTTACTTTCGCGTTACTTTTTTACCACCCTGTATATATACTGACGAAAAGTGTGAACATAGCAAGTAAAGCAAGTAAAATTGGTTGCTTATCTATAAACTTGTTAGGCGTGAAGAACACGCATACAAAATAGCGCTCTAGAAGTATGTGTACCAATATGGAGGTAACTAATTTTGTTTGTCTACTTCACATCAAGTTGTGTAAAGGGACTGAAACTTATGGGTAGGGAGTATACTCACTTGGCAAACACAGACAGTCCCCGAACTCGTAATTGAACTAAAATAAGGAAAATCGGAATAAAAATATGGAGTAACCCTAACCTGCTACACACACTACGGGTTCACCTACAAAATATAACTTACCATTTTCATTCGGAGGTTCTTGTCCATTTGCTTGTATAAGTAAAGTCGAGAGGAGAAGTATAGTCCAATTCATATGAGATTTCATTTTGGCAACACAAGTCCACGAATTTTGGTTGAATTAAAAAATTCAGTTTTTTCAATCCAGATGTCTGCTCGTCGTTTCTCGTATGCTTGCTTGTTTTATGCCGTCGAGAGTGGTGAAGTGTTATTTGCCAGTCTTTATTGTAGTTAAGCTATGTCTCTTTAGAAGTGATAAAGTTAGAGTACTGTTTGTATCTTTTACACACTTATCTGTATTTCGAAATTTCTGCGTTAAATAGATCCTGGTAAGGTGTGAGAGCCTTCCCTTTTCTATTTCAGTTTATTTCACGTCTCTTTAGTAATGATAAAGTTTTGAGTCTTATTCTTTTTCACTTCACGAAATTTTTGCTCCTTCTTTGTGCCTGTTTCAGTCCGTTGATTGCGATAAATCGCAGCTTCTATTGCAGATATTTAGCGTTATACAGTCTCTTTGAAAGCAGCAGTCTGTGGTCCCAAATAACTGAATCTTTCGAAAGAATATCGCAAAAGAGTCAAATGCGTTTCTTCGGAAATGATAAAGTTTTTAACACTTTTTTACACACTCCGCACACTCTACAAAACTTTTGCAGTTTTTGTTGCAAATATGTTACGTTTTCAGTCTCCTTGAAGGCGGCAGTTTGCGGTCCAAAAGCGTTTAATCTTCGAAATAAGACACAACTGTAAATCCCAAAAGCGTCGATTTTTTTTATATTTTTCTTTGAAATCCCGATAAATTTTCGTATTTCAGTTTGTGTTACTTTAATCGACAGTTTACTCGTCTAATTTACCAGAAAAAGTCAATATAATTTTCAAAAAGTCAAAATTTTTAACATTTCCCAAAAATTTCGATCAATTTGAATAAATTCACTTCGTTGTTTTATTCCATTTATCGGCGCTCAGTATTCATTGTCGGTCCAACCTTCTTGTTGTCGTGAAGTCATGAAATATGCATGTCCATATTCCTTAATGCGCTAAATATCTCGCTTTTAATCTTTAAATTATAAATAACTGAAATGAGTAAAATTAACATGGATTTTGAAGTCAATACACAAAAATGTCGTCCATCTTGCACGGATTTTTCTTGTTTTTTCCTATTTAATGACAGGTATTCACGACTTTAGCCCTGTGCAAGCAGTTTTAAATATCTAACTGCATAAGGAGAGCTGCTTTAATCTTATTCTATTCATCTTTTAATCTAGTTTCTAACACTAAGCAGCGAACGTTTTGAAGTTCTTCAGCTGTGGTTCGCAAGCTTTTATGGCTCCGCCCTTCTTTCCAGAGGCTTCCAGCACCCATGGCCTCCTGGTTACCATTCCAGTGGTATTTATAGTGTTATTTGAATTGGTAGATTCTAAATCCCATTACGTTCAAACAATCCATGCTCAACAAAATAAAAACACACCGTGAAATAGCCTTATCAAACAATGAAACTAGGAAGGGAATAGAGTTTTCCTTCTAAAAGGAAAAGTGAAGTCGTTTTGCGCCTAGCATTGTGCTAGCTATGCTTCTTTCGTATAAAATAAATAGACAGTCGAAAAACTGGCAAAATTATATCAATCGCTTCTCACCAGTTACATATTTTACTATGAATAATCCGTATAGTAACCGATCAAACTTCGCGAAAGGTCCCTTATTCATTTCAATACGATAGCCTTTAATTTCCACCTTCGTGCGTTGCCTTATTCAACGTAATTGTAATTATACTTTCACGCACACTGCTTTCTTAATTCATAACACAATGGTCATACGATCTCTTGCTATTAGGGCCGGGTCATGACTTCATAGGCCCTAAGCCAGAAGCGAGCAAAAATTACTTTTCTGAGTGGTCCAGTTATATATAATAATCTTGGTTACTGGACTAAAGGCGCAAAACTCAATGAGAAAAACTAAGAATGAAACACAATTTATTTACAAAAGCTAGACTAATAAGAAGCACAATGTAACAAGTAACGTTATTTTCATCAATATCTCCAACAGCAATTTATATTTATAAAACTATAGTCGTAATTCAGCAGAAACAACAAGTGGACCGGATAAAATACTCTACCCTAAGAACTCAAGATCTTGATGCTTGTAATAAAAAAAAAATAAAATAATGAAACTAGTGTTCCAACACATACTCGAGTTTGATACAAAAGAGAACCGTTCTCAAAGATTTGAATCCCATTACGGCTTATATACGATTTACAATCTAACTCCGGCGCTTATTAGAAAATAGGTTAGTTGAACACCATCGACCGATACTGCTATTGGTTGGTGTAGCAAGCGTGAGGCGATTCGTTTACGTTTACGAGATGACGGTATGTAGTGACATAAAAAAAAAACGTATCAAATTAAACGTATTGAAATCCTGACGTAGTCATAAAATGCGATGTCATATAGGTGCATTTGTTACATAGCTTATTTCGAGACACACATACGTTTTCTGATACGAGGGAAGTAGGGAACCCGTTTCTAATGAGAACTAATAGTGCTCCAGAAGTATGCGCACCAAGATGTCGCACAACCTGAATCCTAACCGGTACACACATACTATGTTTAGGTTGTGCGCCATCTTGGTGCGCATAGAGGTCCGAACTAATTCTAGTGGGAATTCCGTTCTTACAATTTTGAATCACCACTGATCGTAAACCACCGATAATGTGCGAAACAAACGAAGTGAACCCATGGAAACCACGCCACAATTACCATAAGTCGACACTGAGATTTGCGCGAATCAATTAATTTTGAATATCCATTTGAATACAATAGCTTCATCGCTACGCACATAGTGTTCTCTATTCAGGCATTGAATACTTGTAATATGTTGTTATAGTAATGTGATATGTATTGTATTGTTTACTCAAACGCGAGTTGTTTAGCAGGTGGTATTCACATCAGTTTCCGAACTATTTCAAAATCCGGATGTTGACTACGGATAGACAATTTGATTCCGACATTAGCTTTTAACTAGTGAGAAAAAACAGACATTTTATATTAAAAGAGAGGTGTGAAGTCGGAGGTGTTACATCGGCCTCCGAGCTATTCAAAAAATGCGCTTCACTCCGGATAGACAAAAATCGACTCCGACATCATCTCCTAACTCTGATATAACGAAATTTTTACCACAATTTGCAACCTAATCGAGTGCCAGTCTTTATATGTTTGATTTCGAAATTCATACTCGCGAATTTTGGAAGCTCGAAAAATGATTCTATAATATTCTGAGTTATAAATTTATACTTCGACTCCGATGGATTTAAAAATAGCACTCCGACCACAACACCCGCTCAATGCTGGAAAACCGACTCTTGATTATAAAAAGTTGAGGGTTAAATACCTCCTACAACCCCCAAGAGAGTGAACACTTCCACTAAAATTTCAAGGTGTGACACCGCACTCTAATTACTAACTTGAATAAAATTGTATATCCAGAAAGTGGATTATACGCCAATGCAGATGATCGATCAAATACATAACACAAGTTACAAATAGTTTAATCGGCAATAGCAAAATATCGGTGACCGTACATTTGAACCCATGTACATTTGAGCCCATTCTTATATCCACGGGTTCAATCTATATGCGGGTGCTAAAACCCATGGGTTAGGGTTAGTATGGGTTTAACTATCCGTGAAATAAAAAAAAATTCCATAGGTGCAATAGCATACAGGTACAATTGTCATGGGTTCAAATGTACGTGGGTTCAAATGTAATGGAACCCAAAATATCCATCACCCCTTTAATGTGAAAACAACCTCTTAAAGTAAAAAGCTGGGGATATACTGGTCTGGCCGGTATGAAAACTGAGAATCTATAATCAAATATCTAACATGAATATTTTATGCTGTCAAACGATACCACAATACAAGAAAACAAGCTTAATGTGCAAGAGGATTACTGGACTAGACGTCGAACTGGACCCAAGCTAAAAATCCGTAGTTTGACACAAGATTAAGCCGCCTTGCCGCAGGGCTGGATTAACCATTAAAAGCAGAATAAGCACGTGCTTAGGGCACCAAGGAAAAAGGGCATCACAGAAAATCGGATTTTCAATCGCGCATTAGTGTTTTATCAAATAATTCGAGTTGGTCAGACGGTCAAGATTTCAATATTGGCCCGTTTGGTAGATATTTGCTTACTTTTCTTCCTGAAATAGAATTAATCATAACTTGGCTTTCAATACTGAAACTTACTGTTTTCAACTTCAGATAACATAAAAAACTGGTTATATTTTTGTTGTTATTGATTTTTTTTATCTGTAGGGCACCAAGTCTCAGCTGCTTAAGACCCCTAAATCAATCAATCAATCATCATTTATTCGTCAACACAATTTAAACATGGTACGATATATGAAAAAATATTACAAATACAAGTGGAAACTAACTTAAATTGTGTGACAGGAGTCGCGAGGGCCATGATCCGGCCCTGACTATACACACGTCGAACTGATATCCTGATATCCGTGGTTCGCCACTTGGAGCTAATCTGAACTAAATATAACGGTATTTACCTCTCTAAGTCAAAATATTGGCGCACTATTGAAAACGCTTGTTTGACGCCTCAGGTAGTACGCGAAACTTAACTTTTTACATATTCTTTTATTTCGTTTAAATTCTATATAAACTCCTTAGTATTACCTATCTCATGATGTGTTAAGTCAACGATACCTCCAGCATACAACAATAAAAACAGCGTGACAGATATGAGTATAGTATTACATTTCGTATGCTTCTAGTATTCAAGCCCGGGCGAAAAATAAAACACGTCATAAGAGTCGACCGCTTTAGATATGCATATGATATAAATACAATTCGCTGTACGTATCATAAGAGCCCTTGAAAAAACGGTGAAAACACAAAAAAGTTACTTGTATTTTGCTGTAAATATTTCACAATTTTTTTCAAAATACAATTTGAAAGTTCGTGTTGTGACAAATAACTTTCAAAATTCGCGTCGTGGCAAATCCCTTCGGAAATTCACGTTGCGACGAATCTTTCCAAAACTCAAAGTTGTGGCGAAAATATTCTGAAAATCTGCGTTGTGGCAAATCTATTCGAAAATTTGCGTTATGGAACTCGAACAATGACAGTGTAATAAATTGTGTAGGCGATGCCGAAGTGGAAAGATTCCCGATTTCCCAATAAATAGCATATCTTCTCTTAGTATATGAACCAAGATGGCGGACACCGGAACGTAGTATGTGTACCAGGTTAGAGTTAGGCCATAATTTCAGGTACAAATACTACGGGAGTCATTTGGCTAGTCCCCGAACTCGTGATAGAACTGAAATAAGGAAAATTAGAATAAAAATATGGCCTAACCCTAATAAACACATAGAATGATAAAAACGTTCGAAGCGAACGGCGCGCATGAGCGTCATATAAAAACAACATCCCTACTTAAGCCTTTGACAGACCATTGTGTGATGTCATACATAACATAGGAATACATTATAAGTACGAGTGTTAGTAACAACCTAGCAAAAACAACAATAACCAAATGTAACGATTGTTAGCTGAATCACAATGTAACATAAAAGACTGTTAAAAAGCATGTTGCAGCAACGTATCGTTTCAAAAAAGGCTCGGAACCTCGGAATAATATCGTGTATCAAGTGTTTAGATCGGAGCTTATAGGCAAATTTTGGAAAAACTGTTTTAAAAAGATTAGCTAAACGTATATTTTTGATTTTACCATGCTGTAACTATTCGTTGTAATACTTATAGCGAGAATATCGGTCAGAGACCGAAGACTTATCGATCGAAAGTTAGGGGATCCCTCGAAACAGCGCTCTTACTCTATTGTGACACCTTGTGTCCCATCACTAATTAATTAATAACTCGCCTAACTAACTATTAATTCGCCCCAAATCAATAGGCTTCTGGTCCGACATATGATGAATGCACATGCAAAATTTGGAGCAGATTCAATCTCGCTTTCGTGAGATATCGCGTGCATCTAACAGACAGGCAGACATACAGACAGACAAATACCTATCAACATACTAACCGATTGGAATCGATAAGTAATATTAAATCTAGCTTCAAATTATGATTAGATACCCGCTCAGTGAGCACTTATTTTTTGCAAAAGTTACAAAAAAATTCCAAATTTTTAACAGTCGTCTGCTTGCCTTGATACTTGACTGGTTGTCCCCCAATGAAAATCCCAGTACGGATCAAGAAATTTGAATTGTAGAAATTGTGATTCATTGACTTCTCGAATTACCTAAGCTGCTAAATACCGACAAGACTTCGTGTCATACCAGCCCATGCAAATTCACTGAGTTAATTGTTTCCGGCCGTGACCGCTTTAAACTAATTTCCAGAACAAGGTTGTTTCGCCTATAACTGGGAAAAGGTGAATTACGAACGTAGTTTATAATATAAGCATTGAATAGCTTGGTGGTTCCCTGTCTCTCATTCTCAATACTCGGTATCGCATTTTTTTTGTATAAAAATACCTTTTTTTTAACGGGTTTTTCATCGGGTATTTTATTTGTCACGTTTAATGGTAAAATGTCAACGTGGTAGAAGGATAAATGCATTACAGTCTAAGAATTGAATAAATAGCAGTCAATTCAATTAAAATTATTGTAACTAACCGACAATACCTCGTACCATACCAGCCCATGCAAATTTACTACGTTGATTGTTTTCGGTCGCGGCCGTTTTAAAACTCAAGTTCCAGAACAAGCTTATTCGGCCTATAACTGTGAAGAGAAGAATCACGTGTGTAGAGAATATAATCATTGTATAGACCAGGGCTACTCAACTGGCGGACCGCGGTCCGAATCCGGACCTTCCGGGTATTTGATTCGGACCGCGCCTAATTCTTTATTTTCGATCATTAGCTCCATTTTTGAAGTTTATTTTTATAAAATTACTTCTATAGATTTAAATCTAAATGAAAAGAACTATAAAGCCATAACAAACAATATTGATTAGCTAATAATCATTAGTCGGCCGAGGAATTGCGTGTTTAAAGATGCCGAAATATAATTTCTGGAAAGACCGGCCCCCAATATTTTTGAAGTTTTGTATGCGGACCTCCGGAAAAATGGTTGAGTAGTCCTGGTATAGACTATTGACAGTGCTTCCCAAACTTTCGTGACTCGCGGCCCTCTGCTAAAAGCTCTCAATACTGGTATCGCCTTTCTTTTGTATAAAAATACCTATTTTTTTAACGGGTTTTTTATCGGGTGTTTCATTTGCCACGTTTAATGGTATATAGTCAGCGTGGTAAAAGGATAAATGCAATTCCATTCCCACATGCCAGCCCGATTCCTGGCCTGTTGCCAACGTGCCAGCTTAATAGCGCTCTACGGAAGAGGCAATTCAAATTTCCATTTCTAAGCTGCAAGCAGTTCAATGGAGGCAGTCATTCAAAGAGCGATATATGTCCCTACTGCTATGCTGCAGTATTATGGCAAACAAATAGTCCCACAGAGACTGCCTTTTAAATAGCAATTGCATATTCCTAACCATTCATTTACTAACCGTGGGCAATAGCCCAGAGGTCCTCAAAATTTTGTTGTATGGAGCCCGTAAAGAGGCCGACTATTATTAATGTATAAATAAATGTATAAACGCAATAAATGTATTAAAATAAAAAAGACATTGTTACTTACCGATTATTGTTCCTGAGTAAACTAAAATTACTTTATTTATTGACTCGGATATATTTGCAGCTTTGTATTCAAAAAATACCCGGTATTTTAATAAATAAACAGATAGCTCGCGGAAGGTTTCTCTCCCTGAACCCTGGAGCTCCGTACAAAGCACTTTGAGAATCTATGCAATAAAAAATTTCAATACCAATGGAATGCCCGGCCCTATTCTTAGCCTGTTGCAAATGTGACAGCATAATAGCGCTCTATGGAGAAGGCCATTGAGATGGCGATCACGGTCATATGTCCATTCTACATGCAGAGCAATAAAGGTAACAATTCAAACACAATATACGAGTATATCAGTCCCTAACCTGCAGTCTTTATGGCAAACAAATAGTCTTCTACAAATGGAGTCTTTCAAATAGCAATTGAATCAATTACCATCATTATCCAATGCACTTGACAACCTTACAAATATCACGACAAGTCCTGACGATTTAAAACACTCAAGCCTACTATGAGAACATAAACTCCTTTGACGATATTTGAAGCGTGGAAACGTAAAACATTTAGAACGAAAACAAATGATATTATTAGGATTAAATGCGTCAATCACGTTACGCATTTTGCGTGATCACGCAAGCGTATAAGACAGGAATTATGCGTTAGCACAATGTTCATAACAGAATGTTAACCATACGCGGCGTAGACTTGGATTGAAACTTTCGATGGCCTGGGACCGTTCGATTCATTGCGCAAAAATCAAAATAATAAATACATAAGTAAACTGCTTACTTAGACACTGACTAAAATAATCCCTGAAGTTGATTTAGTTATATAAGATAGTGAAATTAAATTTTTTTCAGTACATTGTTTTCTGCAAAGATCACCAGAAGGTCTCTCAGTAAGATGGCAGCGAGAGACCTAGTTTTTATGGTTGGCCTTGGGCTACAGTGCATTACCGCCTAACTTAACCCGAACCTGACATATAAATGCTATATTGTTACTTTCATGTGAATTGTTCGGTACTCCCATAGTGTGTGTACCAGGTGTGTGTATATTTTCACTCCGAGTTTCCTTTTTTTAGTTCTATTACGAGTTCTGGACTGTCTGTGTTAGCCAAGTAAATATGGGTTTCAGTTCTTTTACACAACTTGATGTAAAGTAGGTGAACAAAAGTAGTTACCTCCATATTGGTATATATACAGTTTTGGAACGCCAATTATTCAATTAAATATAAAGCGTTACTTTTCTGTAGTCTTGTTCGGAGTCTGCGGGAAATTGCTATTGTCGCCACGGGTATCTATTCTGCGGTATCTACGGTACATTCTGAGATCGAAACTAGCAAAAAACATTTAATAATTAAAGCAATACTAGGAATACAAATAAATGATGAAAAACAAACCTGATAAACTACACAGAGAAAATTATTCAGAAATATTATTCAGCGAAACGTCGGGAAACTGGAATAATAATATTTTTGTCTTCGTTCGTGCATAAATTCGCTACTCCCAGAAAGCAAATAGAAGGGATATTGATTTTGTTCTTTATGCGTCAACTAACGCACATTCCTCGACATATCTTATATAATTAAAACCAAAGTTTGGTTCCATGTACTTTCCTAGCATTTTCGCTCCGAACGAGGGTTCCACCAAGCAGGCACCGATAAGTAGGCTCACCATACGTCTCGCTTTAGGGGGGGGGTCTCGCCGTTCCGGTCGGTAGACCTAAATGTCCCGGCTATGCGGAATGGCAGTTAGGATTACTTTATTTTTATTTCATATTAATACAATTTAGTTTTTGAACAGATCGCTTCACTAGTTCAGAAAGCGAAAAAAATTATAGAGAATGCTTGTCCAATCCGTAGCGCCCCGTTTTTTTTGCTTCGGATATATGATAAGTCTACCGGTAAGTCGACTATGTTACTACTTTTTGTAAATATACTTTTCCATCATTTTCGCTCCGAACGAGGGACCGATCAAGCAGGCACCGATGAGTGCGCTCACCATACGTCTCGGCGGGACCATCACAATTTCAGTAAGTTGTTCCGCCGTTCCGGTCGGTAGACCTGAATGTCCTGACTATGTTGTATGAAAGTCATTAATATTTTTTGTAATACATTTTTGTTGGTTTGAACGCTTCACTACTTCAGAAAGAGAATTGTGTTGTCTACACTCTACACTGTATCGTTTTTTGCTTCTGATATATTGTAAGTCTACTGATAAGTCGACTATGTTACTACTTTGTTGTAAAGGTCGGAATAGCAGACTACCCGTTTCATCAAAACCTTCGGTTTGAACGCGAGAAGTTTTTACGATCAGGAACACTATGCAACCAATTCGGATTTCTATGACTCGTTCACGAACTGACGCTGTAAATCGGAAACTAGGTAAGCGATTACTAATGAATATAAGTTACTGTGTTTTGGAGAATTTTTCAGTTGAAAATATGATACTCCTGAAATATGCGTACCAAGATGGCGGACACCGGAACGTAGTATGTGTACCAGGTTAGGATTAGGCCATGATTTCAAGTACAAATACTACGGGGATCATTTGCCTAATTCTAACCTGATACACATACTCTGCTCCAGTGTCCGCCATCTTGGTTCACATACTTCGGGAATACTGAAAATATGAGCTATGAGTTGTTTAAGCGCACGATTGCTAGACATGCCACGTCGTCTTGACGTATTTAATGTTTTTTTTTTTACATAACGTATATAGTTGGACCTGTTTAGTATTATTTTCTGTTAAACTTTTTTAATTAAGTGTGTCGCTGCTTGATTGAGATAACAAATTTTGTTTGCCTACTTTACATCAAGTTGTGTAAAATGACTGAAACCTATGGGCAGGGGGTATATTCACTTGGCTAACACAGACAGTCCCCGGACTCGTAATAGAACTGAAATAAGAAAAGTGGGAATAAAATTATGGCCTAACCGCAACCTGGTACACATACTACGAGATTACCGAAAAATAACTACTGATTACTACTCAATTTATCAATGAAGTTTGAACTAAGGATGTTGTTTATAACTCTCGCTAATAGGTGTTTACTGACTACTTCTATGCGATAATTCATTACAGCAGGGATCGGCAACCTTTTGTCGTTCTCGGGCCAAAATTAAGAGTTGCAAATCTTCGCGGGCCGCCGGGTGGCTAATGAATCACATTTGCACACAGATTAGAAGTTGAAATTTTAGACTTTAAATAGTGAGCGAACACTGCGACAAACGTGAACCCAAGTTGTCTTACTAGGCAAAAAGTTTACAAACGACATTTGTTGTTGCATGACGCTTGATAGCTTTCCGACATCAGATGACACACTGGACGACGCCAAGATTAGAACATTTTCTAAATGTTCATCATTAATCCTAGTTCTTCGCATGGCCTTTGTAATGTTAAATATAGTGATAATTCGCAGCCGCCGTTTTGTCGCTAAATTACAGTGAAGCATCGCGGGTCGGATTATTTCACATCGCGGGACATAGGTTGCCGTCCCCTGCCCTAACGTCCTAGTAGCTTTCGGCACTCTGGTGATCGCCTGTAACTTTCCTCAGAGATGAATCTCCTAGCTTCTAAGGTAAAGACACCTTCCTTCAAAAAATCTAACAAACAAAAAAGATCCAAAGGTCCAGTTCGTTTTTTAATACTGAAACTATTTAAATTATTAAATTTTTTTCGTACTTGAACGCTCTGACCTTTGCTGACATCCGCATCCTTGATGACACGCCATGACGACCTGGTCAGGCGAGTACTTCAAAGCGCAACAAGTGACATTATATGTTTGAGATATCGATTTTCGAGTGTCGTATGAGAGTACTTCAACAAAAACACAGTAAAAATAACAACGATATGAAAAATATTCTGTAAATTTAAATGCGTTCACGGGTAAATTTCTAATCATACGAGCATGATAAAGAGCGTTTCGATTTCTCAACTAAAATGAGTTTGAGTCTTGTTAAAAAAAAAGCGAGCGGAAGGAGGTATATGTGTTTCTGTCAGGCATGTCCATGGAACATATTTTTCTGTCCCGTTCCCATCTCATCCCATAGCAATTATGTCTGTCCCATCCCATGGAATTCCCATTGAAATAAAATTCATAAAAATTGTTAAATTTAGGTTTAGCGTCTACTAAACAGGACTACATGTACGAAGAAACATGCAAAACAACAAAATTTACGGACTTTGTTCGGTCTATGCTCAAATATATGGACACGAAATCCATAACATAATGTTTTACCATTATTTCCCCAAGAATCATACTGTTTTCGACTTTCGTGTCTCATGTGTCCCATGGGAAATACAAATGTGTGCTGTCCCATCCAATAGGACGTTTCCCATTCCCATGGACAAGCCTGGTTTCTGTACTTGTGAGAGAGAGTTGTGCTTTGTCTTTTGTATAAGTTTCCTCAAAGCAAGCACAGGGCGTTAACTAAATGTGGAAAGAATACCAGTATGAATATCAGCGCTAACGATCTCATTTCATATGTTCAACGTTACTACCATTGATTTCCTACACCCTAAAACTGTAAACAGCATCACTAATTTTAAGGTGTGACATCACACTTTGTAAATATAATTATTGTTGATATCCAAAAAGTGGCTTATATATACCAGTATAGATGATCAGTCAAATACATACATTTTTATGAGTTACAAATAGTTTTATCGCTAGTAATAAGATAGCGATGGCCATGAACTTGAAGTGATTATTGCGTCGAATAGTGACATAAACCCTCCGTTAAAAATAAGCATACCAAAACAGATCAAAATTTAATAAAAATATAATAAATTAGTAACCACTAATTGATATCATTAGCTAATTTCGCTGTCGAGAACACTAAAAACGAATCGAACGTTTCGACATAATTGCCTCTTGAGTTAAATCTCTCTACTGACTAATGGAAGCCACTTTTGTCGTCATAATTATGCCTCAGATTGTTTTAACTCACCAATCATTCGGCAGTTTATACTCGGCTATGAACGAACTTGCCAAGGGATAAAAACGAAATTTGCGATCCTATGCAGAATCGAATCCCGCGGTGTGTAATTATCGCTGCTCGGTTTCAGTTTCCTACACTAACTGGTTCACGGTTCAAATAGGCGCAATGGATAGTTGATAAACTGTCCCAACCTTTTTCGTTAAATTCTCCGCTTTGCCTATTTAGGAACTCTTTATTCCTCCTTCAGTATACATAAAAAGTACTTAATCTTTAATGGGTATTCACCGCCCTAGTGGTATGCTTGAGTCGCACTCCCGTTTTTGTACAGTTTGAGTAGTTTACAAAGCGTCCAAAATTATCAGCGTATTATTATAAATAACTAAAGAATATAAAGAATATTCGTAATGCTACATTAAACATGAATTTTCTCCCCAAGGACGACTATATTTTTTCCTTGTTGGGAAAGTGGGGGTTAGAACGTCAGACTTAACATAATGAGGGCACCGCAAGTGTATAAATATGTGGACGAGTGGTGAATGGTAAACAAATAGAGAACGATATGTCATTCCTAAATGACCATCAGTCGACGTACTGACGTACGTTTTCTTGACAGATGCGCAAAAACACGTTTTCCGAGGTGAAAATTCGGGTTTATAGTCGTAGGGTACCACATAAAAAAAATTTAAATGCAATATTGCGACATTTGCATTGAGACATAAATTCCTACGCATATCCAAACACCATCTTACTTTATTCTTGAACGATTAACTGAAGACTGACTTTTGCTGGCTTGCTATCAATAATCTTTTCACCAAATTAATTAAATGAGGTAGATAAAAATGTATACACTGGATAACTTCAACAGCAAAGTAAGTCTAAAGAGAGACTCTTTGAGATGTTGTAAGATATCAGTGGCTGCTTTATCTAGCCTTGTTCGGAGCAAATGTCACGAGTAAGCGTCGTATTATTTCATTATAAAAAAAACGTTTGCACACATACCCTAATTTTAAGATGTCACACCAAAGTTTAATTCCTAATCTAAATATTTAGAAAGTGGCGTACGTATGTGCCAGTGATCTGGTCAGTCAAATACATTTTTATAAGTTTCAAGGTTCTGAGATGAATGACGAGCAAGCACTGAAATATCATGAGCTATTGGAGGAATTAATTATGAATATAGGGAGTCATCGACTTAGGAAGTTGTTCCGTTCTTGAGACGCGGTGTAACCCGAATTTCAGTGTAGGAAAATTATACTGTACAGTACATAAATTACTCTATACATATCGTACTGTATTGTCCACGTCATTTATGATGTAAATGACGAAAACCAATAAGCCCGAAGCACTGATTTTCTTGATCAAAATGATCCAGTTTAAGGGCTTAGATATTACAGTACAGTATTATCTTTTATATTTTTATGGAGTGCGTTTGTAACCTCGAAACAGCGTTATGAAGTGCGCGTTCGTAACCTCGAAAGAGCGTAAGTCGCGACCGTCGTAACCCGAAGACTCCCTGTAATAGGGGAATTAAATGTGAATTGTGTGCAAGTGAATGCAGATTTGAAAGAAGATTTTAAACAACACAATTTTATATTGTTTGTGCAGCTCTTTGGCATTTGAGGGACTTGCGCGTAAATTTGTTCAGAGATGAGTTTCGTTCGATTTTTAGTGAGTTCGCATGACAATGTTTTAAGCAAATATCCTTCATAAAAAATGTATGGATGTTTTGGAAGATGAAACTCAATTATCACGACCTCTATGACGTCAGAAGGCACATTGTGGTACAAAATTCAATTATGGATATTAACAAAATTTTATTACTTCGAACAAATTGCATTACATTCTGTTTATTACGTTTTTATGACTAACTAGCAGGAATCGTTGTCAAATTTTGTAATTGAAGCAAAAGACAGTCATTTTGGCGCCAATTTAGTTAGCCTGCGTTCGAATTTTAACCGAAAACGAAGATCTTTGTTCTAGACGTGTTCGGAGCGAGAATCCGAATTTTCAAATTTCTTGTCCGAATAGAAATTTTGTAGCCGAAGCGGAAGATAATTCGAAAAATATCTTCGTTGTCTAATCTTTGTCTGGATTTGAAGTAGATTCCACAAAACCTTTTAACTTCAAGCAAGAGCCTAGAGCTTTACAAATTTTTAAACCCGATACAGCGTGAGTCTAATTTTCACACTAGCTCTATGATTCAAGTAAAGCACGTCCTCCGCTCCTAAAAAGCACTAGTGTCCAGAGCCTACAATTTCGCTCTTGGGCTTAGATTGTATTTATCCATATTCCTCAGTATTTATTGTTTATACAAAATTTGGTACTCCCGTAGTATGTACACCAAGATGGCGAACACCGGAACGTAGTATGTGTATCAAGTTCGGGTTAGGCCATAATTCCAGGTACAAAACTACGGGAGTCACTTGGCTAGTCCCCGAATTCGTACTGGAACTAAGTAAAATTGAAATAAAATTATGGCCTAACCCTAACCTGGTGCACATACGATGTTTCGGTGTCCGCCATCTTGGTGCACATACTTCTGAAGTCCAAATTTTGTAAGGAAACCATGGACCAGTAGTTTCAAACCTTTTTTCAAGCGACCCAAACTTTTTTTAAATAAATTTTGCAAAATCACACGACTCAAGGATATACTCGATTACTAATTGGTATTTGAGCTTTTGTGGCTGCAAAACTTCAAACAGTTATTATTACGTAATATTCATTTCAGCAGAGGTTTATTGACAGTAATTTGCGCTTGCTTGCCATCAGCGAGTTGAAATTTTAGCGTGGGTTCACTCAAGCCAAGTTTTCATGCTGTGATATTTCTTAAGCATAAAATTACCATTAAGCAGTAATGCAATACCAAATATACAATAAAATTCACTAGAAAATATTTTTCGGAAAACAGGCTCTGCCATTCTATCACTTCGAATACACCAACCTCCCAAGCAATTCTCAAGTTTAAATTCACCCCTTAAGACTTAGACTGTATTTATCCATATTAACTAGTAGTTATTTCTTACAAAATTCCACAATGAAGGGCGACTGTAGCCCCTACAAGGGGCGTGGTCAAGGTTACAGGGGTCGGACCCCCCCCCCCTCTTTGGAAATGTAAAAAAAATAAAAATAAAACTCAAGACTCTTACTAAAACGCTTACTGACGCGCTATAGCTGCTATGGTCTGACTTGGCGAATAGAAATTTCGCCCCCCCCCCCCTTCAATCCTCGACTTAAAACTCACTCCTTACGACCTAGATTGCATCTATCCATATTAATCAGTAGTTGTTCTTTCTTAAATTTTGCTTTTGAAGCAGGATAAACTCAGTGAATATAAAACCGACTCTATCCCGTAGAACAGGGCTACTCAACTGGCAGACCGCCGTCCGAATCCGGGTCTTTCGGGTATTCGATTCGGACCGCGTCTAATTCTTTATTTCGGATCATTAACCCCAATTTTGAAGTTTTTTTTTTTATAAAATCACTTTTATAGATTCAAATATATATTAAAAGAACTGTAACTCCATAATAAACAATCTTGATTAGCTAATAATCATTAGTCGGCGGCCGAGGAAGTGCGTGTTCAAGGATGCCGAAATATAATTTCTGAAAAGACCGGACCCAAATATGTTTGAAGTTTTGTATGTGGATCTTCGGTAAAAAATAGTTGAGTAGCCCTGCCATTAAACACAGATATGTTTTGATGACGGATAGCCCACCGGTATTTCGCCCTAATACGAACCTACTGATTACCCCCAAACTGAGCGCAGCGCTAGTCTCACAGAAAAACAAATCTTAACCTTGTCGCGTTCGTCCTCAAGACTCAAGTAAGATTTATGACAGAACAAACGGATCTACCCCTCTTGACACGTCACAATACATAAAGCAAACGATTTAGGCTTCGTTCCCACTGTGAATAAGTTTTCAAAGTTAACTACAATTGTATAGTTATTTTAGTATAACCGCTCAAGCCACTAAATTCTCACCATAGTTTATTTAAGATGATTTAAGTTATTTTATGTGCAAATTGGTTCAAAGCAAGTTACTTAGATCTCAACTTGAAGTAAAATAGTACTGATATAAGAGTTACAAGTTAGCTCAAAGCAAGGTTCCAGGTCCTCAACTAAAAGCAGAAATTTTGCTCATAGAAAAGTTGGATGTTAGCTCAAGACAAGGTTTCGAGTTCCCTCAACTAAAAGGAGAAATAGTACTGATGTACGATTATTTACGTGCTATGCGCTATTCATAAGTACTGTATATTATTGTGAAAGAGTTGTGAGTAGTTCGCCTTTACAGAGATGTTTCGTTTATGAACCTAGCAATGAGCAATATAAAAGTCTAGCATGGGTACTGGCTTTCTATTTTCTATTCCTGATCTGGTATTCGAGGTAGATACAATTTACCTCCAAAATAAAGAAATAACTGCTTATTTTTAACAGCCTTTTGTGTCTGCTGTTTTCATAGAATTGTCGCTTTCCTAACTGTCAATTGTCACACGTCATAATACAAATATTGTGTTATCCATTTATAACCGAAGTTCAAACCATATGGTGGTTCCCAAGCAGACTTGAGCGTTTAATATGGGGTTATATTTTTACGTGTCCGGAAAATTCGCAACAGGAAATTTCGCCGCTGAAAATTTTGCCACATAGTAAAATTCGCTTCATGAAAAATTGTCGCAAGAGCATTTTTCTGTAAAACAAGTATCTGTGATGAAAACAATCAGGTTTATAGGGTGAGGGTATGCTCTTGAATAATGCTCTGCGGCGATTTTTCCTATGCGGCTGGATTTCCTGAGGCGAACTTTCCCAGAACCATATTTTTATGGAGGTGTTTACAATTTCGCTCAAAACAAGGCTCTCCATCAGTATCCACGTCGACTTAGGATATTATTAGACTAGCTTCCGGCACTGAGATAATTGAAAATACATTTTACGGCGCTCCCGTAGTATTCGTACCAAGATGACGCACAACCTGCTAACCCTAACATGGTACACATACTATGTTCAGGTTGTGCGCCATCTTGGTTCGAAAATTACGCGAGCACCCTTGGCACTCAAGAAGTATGTGTACCAATATGAAGGTAACTAATTGTGTTCGCCTATTTTACATCAAGTTGTGTAAAGGGACTGAAACCTATGAACAAGGGGTATATTCACTATAGCTAACGCAGACAGTCGCCGAACTCGTAAAAAAACTAAAATAAGGAAAATCGGAATAAAATCATGGCCCTAACCCTAACCTGGTACACATACTATGGAAGGACCACATTTTTACCACTCAATGATGGTATATTGGGCTAGGGTTGAGAACTCAGGTTTGAACGTTTGAACTTGTGATGCTAACAAGCAAACGGGTCAACGTAACTTTACTATAACAAAGAATTGTGGGCGCTCCCGAAGTATGTGCACCAAGATGGCTCACAACCTGAACCCTAACCTAGTACACATACTATGTTCAGGTTGTGCGCCATCTTGGTTATAGTTCCGAAATTGCTCCGAATTGTGAGTAAACGTTAACGAATTGTGATTTCCATTGATGGAATTCAAAATTTAATGAGGAAGCTTTAATAATTTAACGCTTTGCAAAACTTCGCATGCTAATAATTAGTTAATACATAATTGATTTAATTAGTGCAAGCCCTATTCCTGCTCATATATAGCGTCCTTATTTTAACATGTGTACTTATTTTTGTCCTATTTCAAGGGTTCTTATACCGAGTACTTAGTTTGGTCAGTTTAAATAATTGATTTGATAGGACTGATATTAGAACGTCGTTAATTGCTACGCGCATTTATGACTTCATAACAGCAAACTAATTGCCACAATGACAAAACAATAGACCACCAGCAAAGATCAGTTCGTGTAACTTGAATCAAAATACAACTTAGAGGTGAGATGAAAAAAAGAAAGTTTCTAGAAAAAAGAACTGCTAGAGCAAATCTTAGTTATCCCAACCTGGTACACATACTACGTGTTCCGGTGTCTGCCATCTTGGTTCGCATACTACAGGAGTACCATATATTCATTCACTTTTTCTCTAGTCGATCCAGATATTACTTATATTTTTATTGCCTATACTTGTCAACCTTTTCTACTAACAGTGCTCCTGATATTTAAGGCTGATATGAAGCTGCCATGTTTAGAGAGAATTTTACCAGTTGGTCAGTGCCCAACCAATTTTTACATCCTTGCAGGCATAGGCGTAGCCTATGAGAAGAGGAGAGGATTACCCCCTACCAAAATAAAATTGAGATAGATGAAAATGCGCGCTAATATGCCTTGGATAACTTCGACAGCAAAGTACGTCTGTGCGTTCGAATCAAAAGGCGCGTGTAAGCGTTGTATTACGTCATTTTACAAAAAAATTACCCCCTTTCTAAATTTGGATCTGACCAAGATCGTACTTGAAGCCACAAGATTTTGAAACCAAGATTTTTAACCCAAGTTGCCGAAATAGTTAAGTCTAACGCTCTAAACAGAACATCGCCCGCACAAATTCTTTTCTAATAACTGTCTGTACATAACTAAACATGCAATTCATGTATTATTTAAACGCGACAACCCGTTCAAATTTAAATACAAATTAAGTGGATGGCAGAAAGGTGCAGGAGGGTTCAACCACAAACTAAAGGCGGCATGGGTTTAAATCTCACTTAACACGCTCTAAACTTTGTTCAGAGTTTATGAATAACTGGCAAAGTGAAGGCTCGCATAAGGCAAAGCATAGCAGCACGGGATTTTTGGCTCGGCGGTGTGGCGGATTTTGCTAAGCGTTAGAAATACGCTCGCCACCGCACCTCTGATTACCCTTCGTGGGTAATGTGGGTAATTCGTGGGCTCGAATCCCATGCTGGGGTGGATATGTGCGAGAGGATTGCTGGACTCCTTGTCGCGGTAGGGTGGTTCACAAACCGGTGGAGGGTTACGGCTTTCCTATCCTCAGGTCCGTGCTTCTGAAAACAAATAACTGGCTAACTAATCCCATACCCGACATGGACTGGCAACCGGACGAGAGCCCGTGGTACATCATAGTATTAAGCCGTCATATCAGCTTGCCCCTCCCCGGTATAAATTTGTAAATCCTATCCTATCCTAAATCAGCAAAATGTAGAGCGACCATCCGCGATTCCGCTCAGAGATGTATGTTTAAATTCTCCTAAAAATCCAACCATAGAAACAAAAGATTGAATCGCGATAGCTCACCAAGAGAATACCCGATAACGTTTTTTTTTTCTCAATTTTTCTCGTTTACGCACATCGCGCTAATCATTTTGCGTGGTACCATTCTTTGACGCAAATTATATTTCAAAATCGACTATTGTTCTGTCATAATTCCCCGAAGGAATCAATGGTTACGTTCATCGATTGAGAAATGGATCGGCGATAATGGAGAGTGATTGGGACCTGATATTTTGAGCTAAGGTGGCCACTTAATTTCAGAATAATAAAGACAAGAAAGCGATGCTCAAATAGATGGACACGAGGTCCAAACTCCTTAGTACGGGTATGGTACCAGCGGTCACGATGTCATAAAAACGTAGAAGACAACCATCACGATATCATAAAAACGTGTTCCCATAATTAAAAACATACATGGCATTTTAGATGAAATATCAGATCTCACATAAAATTTAGGTACAAATAAAAGTAATACCGTTATAACGAAAAAACAATCTTCAACCACTGAAAGCAATTGATTCATTAGGTAATGAGAAAAGCGATTTTGCATAAATTAATAATATGAAGAGTAATAACAAAAACAAAACAAAATGATCCACATCTTTCGTGTACATTAAATGAGATTCCATCAGAGTTTTTTGCGTACCAGTGATTGTTAGTTTAATTAAAGCCTTGTTAAGAGTGACAGTGTAAAAGATAATGAACAATAGAGCGATGCTCAAATAAATGGACACGAAATGGTGCGGGTATGCAATCTGTCACAGTAGCCTACGGCAGTGTTTTTCAACCGGGGTGCCGCGGCACACCGGTGTGCCGTAAACTATCGTCAGGGGTGCCGTGGGAAAGTTTCCAATTTGTATGTTCATGCGGTGTAGCGCCCGGCAGAGTAATCATGTAGTACTGTTTTATACCAGAAGGTGACAGCAGCAGGTGGCGATTTGCCGCTATGTTTGCTTTTATTTGATTACTATTCAAGATGTCCAATTCAACATGTTTCTTCAATGTTTCTTCAAGAAAGCTCATATTAACAATTTAACACTTATATTGTGAACATCATGTCTTTTCCCCACATTTTCAGCTGGTGGTGTGCCGCAGTATTTTCTCAATGAAAAAAGTGTGCCTTGGCTCGAAAAAAAGTTGAAAAACACTGGCCTACGGTACCGTATCACAGCAGATGTGAACATACGCGAAATCGGAAATGTCCCAATAAGCGCAATTTTTTATTTTGATGGCACACGAAAAACGAATCCCATAATTGAAGCTCACAGAAATTTTTGAAATGAATAAAAGCTAGGAATAAATCCATAGTCCGCACATAAAAAAGTAAAAAAAAAACACTGCATGTAACCCCTTCGGTACAGACCGAAGGATCCTAGGTCCCGGATCTTATAGATGAGAACACTAATACCACTCTCAGTCCCAAATCAGAAAATAGCTGTCCTCCACGCCGCCAACCCGACACTTCGAATATTCTAAATCAGACACTCAATGCAGACACAAAATCATCGTCCTCTCCACCACAATACAAAATACTTTTGCCGGGGCTCCCGAAGTATGCGAACCAAGATGGCGGACATCGGAATGTAATATGTGTACTAGGTTAGGGTTAGGCCATAATTTTAGGTATACATACTACGGGAGGCTCTTGGCCAGTCTTCGAACTGATAATCGGACTAAAATAAGGAAAATTGGAAAAAAATTATCGCCTAACCCTAACCTGTTACCCATGTTACGTTCCGATGTCCGCCATCTTGGTTCGCATACTTCGGGAGCACCCTTTTGCCTTTTGCTTTTAATAGTCTCTTTATTATGAGTACAATAATAAACCACATATCTCTCAAAATAAAAAAATAAGAGGATTGCCCTTCGCATTTCAATGGAACAGACTTCCGTTTCGGATAAAATTCTAACGCTGATACCATACCAAATCCAACGATCTCACCAAGGGGTGTATGTAGCCAGTTTTTTTTTAGAATCGCACCCTTCTTTTGAAATGCCAAGAAAAAAAAAATTCATGTAATACATAGCAATTTCTTGTATATCCAAACGTTTTTAGACCTCCATCAAGACTCGATATTTTCCGGACTCGCTAGCTGTTACTGTCTAACCTGAAAATTATAAATTTCAGAACTCCGCCCTGTTCCTCTAAATTTTCATGTCTATTTTTTCACATTGCTAAATACCTATCGCTTCCCAACAGCCTCTTATGTGTTTATAATTTAAAACCTATACCCCACTGCGCACCACAAATCAAAGAATGGGCTTCACCCACTGTTCCGACCCAAAAACATTAGACATTGTCAGAGTCAAAATACCATTCCCTACGTGGTGTAATAATTACCTACTTTCTCATTAGCTGTCCTATGTTAGCTTGTCTTGATAATACAACGCCTATATGTTGCCATATGGTCTCTAGTTTTATTAAAAAACACCAATACGTAAAATTCAAACAAGGCAATTCCCACTGCGGGTACCATTTCAATCTCGCATAATCCTTTAATATATTTATAATTTACTTTTCTTAAAATAGCGTTGCCAGAAATTACCGATCGATTGTGTCAACACATCCTAACGTAACCATAGCAACGCACTCGTAAGTACCGAAATTCGCGCTTTTAAAAATCGATAACCCATTCAATTATGTTATCATAATATCTAGCGATGATGCACGTTTAATTCTGCGAGAGTCGCGTCACCTCGAAAGAAATACGGACGGGAATTAAAGAATGAAGCTCATAAAAAGGCTCTGTACAAGCGACTATTAGGGTACTCCCGTAGTATGTGTACCAGGTTGGGGTTCGGCCATAATTTTATTCCGATTTTCCTTATTTTAATTCTATTACGAGTTCGTGGAGCTGTCTGTGTTAGCCAAGTGAATATACCCTCTGACAATACGTTTCAGTCCCCTTACACAACTTGATGTACTTCTGGAGCGCCACTATTAGACCAAGGGTAGGCCAACTGCGGCTCACAAGGAAAAATTGTCCGGTCGCGGAGAAATGCCAATTTTGAATGATTTAGGCCACGCGAAAATAGTTTTTAATTTAGTTTGATCTGGTACCTGCGAATAATTCCAATACCTTTGCGTTGTGGAGCATATACTAGAGTCCAATTTATTATATATGACGTTACAATGCCTCAACAGCTATAGCTTGTGCAAAGTGAAGAACGAATGTCATAATCAAAATATTTGTGCTTGCAAGTTGCAACTACTAGAAATCCTATGTTAAATAAAGGTGCGGTCCGCGGTTTCACTCAGTTATTTGTATCTAGCTCTCCTGTATTAAAGGCCGCACATCCTTTTCTTAGACAAAGTGGTTCACACTATATTTGACGGGGTAAGTTTGCTTGAAGCAAAGTCCCGCGCTAAAAGTAAAAACAATACTTCCTCAAAGCAAGGTACTGAAACCTGATAGAATAGTTGCAAGGTTGCTCAAAGCAAGGGATTTCAGCCAAAAATAGAAAGAGTACTGATAAAAAAACATGCATGCAATCACTGTCTAGCTAAGGTCTAAAATATTTCGCCTATTTGAAAATAACTTATAAATGCTAGTAAATATGCTACAAGTTTCTAAAAGTGTTTACTCTGGTCATTCCACGATCTGAATAATTCAACGGACAAGAGTTTGAAGATTTTTTTGTCGCTATATCATGTTGACGAGAGCAACGTGAAATAATTGATAGTTTCGGTTACATGTCGACATCCACTATGGCCGCTAGGCGCAAAACTGATTTTATTTTCACTTTACAAGAAACTGCTATTTCTTTCCAGTTTCAATTGCTTGATAAGGTCATTCCACAAGGTGTTTTTACTTTGTTGAGTATGAATTGTTTCAAGCATAATGTAATTTGGAATCCACCAACAAAAATAACATTACAAATACCACTGTAATAACAAAGAAGGCCATGAGCTATAAAATATTGGAAACCACTGCTCGATATGATTTCAAATCTAATTTTATCATCGATTTCCAATACTTGAATTGAAATCAACGGATAATTTAAGTTCATACATCTGGAAACAAATACCTAGTCAACTAATTCGATACCGACACGGTAACCGGACGAGAGACCTTGGTATATGACCATATGATTAAGCCGTAGTATATGCCTTCCTACCCCCAATCGGGACAAATATGTAAATCCTATCCTATACTAAATTTGTTAAATGAGCTGTGAACGAGTCAGACGACGTAAGAATATTCTATGTCACAATGATTCGAAGATATGGTCTTGTGGTTAGAGTATGGATGTAAGTTTCATAATTTCGAATCGAAGCGATTCGAATCAACTTCGAATCGGTTAGAAGGAATTTCAGAAAATGGCTTCTATTTAAAAATTGTTTGTTCGTATGGTTAGCAGGTAAAGACTTATGTAATGAAAAATAAAGTGCTCTGTATTACAAAAATCAATTTTTCTCAGTCCTTTAATGAGACCGATGTGCTTGCATATGATCGCACATGAGATCGAATCGTGGCTCTATTTGATCGATCAAATTTGATCGATATTTTGTTTTAACATAAGTTAGTTTTAAAAAAATAGTTTACCGCATCACCCATTAAGCCTCTTCGCAATCGACCGGTGGGTCGGGGCCAGGGGCGTTTCTAGAGTGGGCCCAGACTGGCAGCACGCTATTGGGGTGACTTTGTTGCTTAGTTTGAATATTTAAATAATAATATTAATACGAAAATTGCACTTTTACTTGACCTTTAAATCATTTATTCCCATGTATAACAACATCTATAATTTGTTTATCCGCCAAATTATTTTTAGAGTTAGGTATATGGGGCCTCATTATCAGAAACTCGCCCCGAACAGCAAAAACATTTGACACGACCCTGATCGGGACCATCAATTTGCAGAGCCCTCGCCAAAGCCATTACGTTCACGGAATTTAAGTAACCACCAAATGACAGTAAACATGACGTATTTTTTTCACAGCGTACTTTATAAACATCCTTCTTATAAACCCATTGTAAACAGTTCCATTCAAACCCCGTCGATTCTCAAATGAGTTTTCGCGTTAGTTGTCTTAAAGTAAACAAATGAACAATGATTTAAACATATGAACACGTATAATGTACCGGCGCAATCATTTGCTAGCTAAAATAGATCAATTTTTTCTATTAATTTGCAAACTTTGGCGTGAAAACAAACGGCTCCAAGAAATCAAAAGAAATTATGAAAATAAGCAGTTGAGCCCAAAGGCGTTCAAATTTGATTACCTTTGTCTGTAGATGGCTATTAGGCTTTCATATTGATTGTAGTTTAGGAATAAGGATGACCATATTATGGTCCCAATCACCGCTGGAATGGCCTTCTCATTGAAGGGCTGTTTGGCTGCGATATAAATAGCAGGTTAGGTAAAAGATGGATCCGTGTTCCAAATTGCAATTTCAATAACCTTCTGCGAAGATTGGGCTGTGTATAGACAGCAAGTTAGGGGTAGAGATGAGTGTATAGTACCAATCGCAGTACGAACCTATCCAAAAACTATTTCAAAAGTTATTACTTATCGATTTTAATCGGTTCGTGGCACCTCCGCGGGCCACAAAATTAGTACCAATTGCAGTACGGACTTATCCAAATATTATTTCAAAAGTTGTTTGTATCGCACGCACCTGTGAGTCCTAAAATTAACCACTTTCGCCACAAAAAAGGTAAACCTATCAAACTGCCGACCATATCCAGGCCTACGACCCAGCTCAGGTAAAAGTTATTGCAAATCTTCACCTGATCATCTAAATCCGGTAAACCAATAAACCGATATACCATATCCGCACTAATCTAATTCTTTTTAACAAGAAGCAGCTAGAATGAATTACAAATAATCACCTTTGAACACACAAAAATCGATAAACCAATGAACCGATAGAAAATAACCGGAACAATACAATTTCCACTTCACAAGCACATTACACAAACAGAACTACGTAAAGTAGTTTTCAACTTACGACCTTCAATCACGGTAAACCAATTACCCGGTAGACTATACTAGAATTTATCCAATTGTCAACGGTCCTCAGTCATAGACCTTTTTTGACCTTCTTGTTGGGGCGTAACTCCAATGAAATATTCTACGGACTCGGGGAACCCCATGTGCAATAGTTTAATTATCTTTCATTGTCTGTATAAACCAGGGATGTGAAACCTGTATTGATTATAGCCCATTTAGGGGCTTGGGTATCGTTTATTTGAATCTTTTGTACAAAAATAGCCTGCCAACACTCAAAACGAGAATATCGGTAAGAGACCGAAGACTTATCGATCGAAAGTTAGGGGATACACCAAAATAGCGCTCTTACTCCATAGCGACACCTTGTGTCCTATCACTAATTAATTAATAACTCGCTAATTATACGACATAATTCATCCAAAATCAATAGGCTTCTGGTCCGAGATATGGTGAATGCACATGCAGAATTTGGATCAGATTCAACTTTGCTTTCGTGAGATATCGCGTGCATCTAGCAGACAGACAGACAGACAAATACCTATCAACATACTTACCGATTAAGATCTATAAGTAATAATGACAAATCTTGTGGTGTATTTAGAGTATGGCAGCTATGGCTCGTGTCACGGGCGCCGTTTGGATTGGTGCGCAAAACGGTTCAATCCGAATAAAATAATTTCAAATTGAAAATAGTTTGAACTCGTATTTTTACTTAAATAATATTGTACAGGCATCTCAATTTACCAACTGTCGTTAAAACTTATCGGTCAACGATCAAGGGGGCGCAAACTTTACCAAGGTGCCATTTTACTTAGATACGCCACTGTGGGTATTTGATTATATATATTTAAACAATATGGAATGTAACTAACAGTTGGGCATACGTGAAACTAATTACTTAACCTCGCTCTATGCCTTTGTGCAGGTGGATCCGTATGCGTATCACGCAAGAATGCTATCGCGAGAGTGAAAATGACTATTCATATTTAATTCAAGAGTCTAGCTGCACACTTGCACAACTGACAGTTGTGCTTGTCTGAGGAAGTCTGACCTCGGTCAGACGAAACGTTACAGAAATACATTTGTGTAAGTGTGCAGCAAGACTCTTGAATTAAATAGAATATGGAATGTACTAGCGGAACCACGGGGCGCCACGGAACCCCGGTTACTGGTACCACCGGTCCAACGTTTACAACAATTCCCGGTAAACCATCAAACTAGTAAGCCATACCCATATTCGCCATTTCAAGCATTTAAAAGCAAATACATGCCCATTGACGCAAAACACCATATCTAACAAAGAAACCGCTAATAAATATCGGTGCTTGGTAAACGAGCGTTTTGCTCCAAAAACTTTTGTGTTCATTTATATTTATGAAAAGACTTAGTTGTTCAGTTCAACTATACGGCTAAACGGAGTCGGGATCTTTGATTGAATACCCTTCTCGCAACAGCTCTTTGTAAAAATGTCTCTTGAGGTAATGTACTTTTGCGTGAATAAACTTTTACAATAGTCCGCATTTGTTTCTTCATTTCTCTTTTTGATATCCTATCACGTCTTATACATTAATTGAAGCGAGACCTATCGTACCGTACAGTGGCCTCTGTTTTCGACACTTTTATTTGATCGTATGACAGAATATGATTTTGCTACTTAACTATAGGGAGAAGAAAGTCGATAAGTGGCAGGTTCGAAAACAATGAGAGGATTGCTGGACACTTCGGCGTTTGGGCAGTTTCCGTAACCCCTAGCCAGTGACGTACTCTTCAAGCATACAAGATCATGTTTTTGGACGAATACCAGGTTAATATCATTTTTATATATTGTAATATTATACGGGCCATAACGCGCACTTTAAATCTTTTTTTTTTTCTTCTCAAAACTTGATTAGGCGCCTAGTGTATGAATCAAGTAGTGCTTTATTGCCTACAGTAAAAACCTGTTGCATCTTATAGTCCGATACTTCTAGTGGACGTTGCATTACGATTTTAACACATGTCAGTCCTAACCCCTACCTCACCCGCAAAACAACCCTCCTGGCTACGTCACTGGCTGGCGGTGTGTTTTTTGGTCGGGGGAGGGGGCTGTTACTTTATACAAAAGTTCCAAATATATAATGTCATAGCCACAACGAGACATAAAATGATACTGAACTATAAGAAAATGTATATAGCTTCGGAAAGCGGTACCAAAACGACTATCTATTCCCATATCTCACTTCTACTGGTCGTAACAGTATCGGGGGCTTTGGTTCGTCTTATGAATAAACTACATCGTCAACTTTCCTCTCCCTAAGATAAATATGGCAAAAGATCTATCCTATACACTACTAAACGCGTCACAGCGACACTACGGTAAATATTTTTGACGTTTCTTACCTGTATGTACTGAAGCTGCGACTGTTGCGTCACAAGCATGAATATTTAAATAGACGGAAATGATTGTGAGGTCATACGTGTCAATACGCTTTAAGAATGACAGTATCGTGGAATTTTCTCCTGTGACAAATTCTAAATATAGCTTTATAAAGAGTGCTTGAATATTTTAACACGACACTTCTGTATACTAAAAGCAGGATCATGGCCTCCAGAGGCCCTAAGCAATCAAGACTTTGGTGCCGAATTTATAAAAAATGTTAATAATAGGAATGTAACTACCGTGTTTCCCCGAAAATGAGACCTAGCCTGGATTTTATAAATGATTTTGATAGAAGCCCTCACATTAAAATAAGACTTAAACAATACCGCGAATTTTTTTTTTGCCCTAGTCGATAGCAAGAAATCTCTTCTACACGTTTTAAATGATAATCTATGTTTTGTAGTTATTTTGAATAAAAGCGTGGTATTCATAGGTAAATGGATATCGGTTTTCATATTTTGTATATTTGAAAATATTGTTTTTGATAAATGAAAATATAAGACATTCCCCGAAAAAAGCCCCAGCGTTATTTTTCGAAAGAAAATTGAAATAAAACCCAGTCTTTTTTTCGGGGAAACACGGCAGTGTTCCATGTATTGTGAATATGAATAAGTTAGTTTCAATATTCATTACTACGGTAACTAAAGGCCAAATTATGATTAATTTAAATGATATTACGGGAATATTCGTCATGCCTACGAACATTTATAGAGGTTTAAGATGATACTCGAAAAATAGAAACGAGCAAAATTTGTTTTAATCGGGACAATATCAAAGGTTTGAGTCGTTAGACCTACTTAACTTCTTCCATTAAACACCGAGGCGCCATTAAAAAATCGACCATGTATATTTCTATGGTACGCCCTTTTCCTTGGTGCCCTAAGCACGTACTTGTTTAGCTTAATGGTTAATCCAGATTCATATATTTTATTTTTATCATGCAAGGATCAATGCAAACATAACACAAAAGTGTATAACGGAATTAGAAAAAAAAAATTGAAATATACACGCAAGAAATAACGTCAGTAATTCATTGCAATCGATAAGGGGTCTTCGACACCTGTTGGCGGATTAATTCAGAGAGAAAAGACTGAAATATACTAATTTGATAATTCAAAGGTATCCAGCTCTGACTTATGGACGCACGCTCGAAAGAGACGGCGCTGAAGCATAGCGATTCGTTAGAAAGAATTCGTGCTGTCCATCTGTGCAAAATTCGCTATACCGGTACATGAAATGATAAGTTATTGTAGATCAATGATTTTTAACCGGTGTTCTGCGGAATGCTGGTGTTCCGCGAAAAATTGTTGTTTTGCGATCTTTTTCTGATTGGTATATATTCTATGATGACAAACTAAACAAAATCAAATCAAGAAAAAGTCGAAAACAATTTAAAATTCAAGCAAATGATCTCGCAATAGATTTTTTCAGTATTTGTGGTCTGATTTTGACAACTCTCTTTAATACTTAAACTCTTCGTATCCTAAATTTAAATTTGGTCTTTTACCGTCATAAGTCTACAAGCTGTTGTTGTTTTCGATATTTCTTTTTCTATACCAAAATTCCTGATGGTAATTATAAATTAATATGATCGTCTATTTCCGAAAAATCGTAAACTATCATTTAGTGTTCCGCAAACAATTTGCGATATTAAAAGTGTTCGCGGATTAAAAAACAACTCATTACTAATCAACTAAAACTAAGTACAAAATCACGAATATAGTAGATCTGAAAGTCTTGCGCTTACAGAACAAATATACCGACCTATACGAATATAACTCATAATTCTTAAATTTAATAATTGACATCTAAATTTATCGCTGGGCCTATGGAAGATAAGGCACTATAGCCTGTATGAATCAAGCATACCAAGTGATAATAAAGTCGAGCTGTTGACCGTTCTGTTGGCATGTTTCGGCAAAATTCATGTCTGCCGAACCCGTCGCTTCCATATTTTCTGATGTTAAAAAATAACGATGAAAAAATACGCGGATGACCCCGGGGGGACTCGAACCCTCAATCTTCTGATTCGAAGTCAGACGCCTTATCCATTAGGCCACGAGGCCCGCGTCGTTCTGATGTAATTCAAACCTTTATATTATCGCGTTACTCGCTCGTGTTATGTTTGTCTCCTTTCTATGGCCAAATTTAAACGCGGAAAGGCCCTAAGGCTAAGCCATGAGTGAAATCATCAATAACAATGACGATATTTGAAGTTATTATGACATCTTATAATACAATTGCACGTTTGTGTAAAATGTGTTATGACGTCATAATTTTTAAATGGCGTAAAATACGATATTTCAGTTACAGATATTTTACGTACGCAAAGCACCCAAGTAGATTGGATAAGAGTTGAATTTAAAAAAAACTCATAGCTGTAATAAAAGGTCATTGCTGATAAATAAAACACGCCTGATAAATAATATCATCATTCCATATCATGAAATAAACGGGCCGTAAAATATACGAAATAGTAGAAAATATAATAATTCTTAAATTTATAGTCGCTTAGATAAAATAGTATAACTATATATCGATAGTTACTTATATTTTTCCGAAATAAAGGCATTATTGAGGTAAAAACTGTTCGATTTATTTAAATGACCATGTTTTGTTTCGTCATTACTGGAAGGCTATAAGCGATAGCTGCATTCACTTACCTTTCCCTCGACGCTCTGGTTGTCGCTAATTTTTTTATTCGTCGTGTGGAAGAGCTAAATTTTTTAAGTGGCCCAGCGAGATGTCCGAAGTTGATTATATAGTCGACATATAAAATGTCGCACAACCCTACTTCATCCTAACTAACTAGTTTTCTATAAAAGTTGAATGTAAAGTTTTGTGGGGGCGATGACCGAGCAGTTTAAGTGTTAACGACCATGACATCGCAGAAATAATCGATGGTTCGAACCACATGGCCAAAGGTATGGTAAATAGACTTTAATCATTCAATACCCATCCTACGCGCAAAAAATAAAGTGGCATAAACAAAACAATTTTAACATTAGCTCTCATGGGGATTGTGATCGCCAGAGCAGAAATTCGCATTTTTTGTAATTTTGTAATTTTCATTTTGGACGTGGCAGTTTTATATATAGAGTTATTTTTAGATATTTGCAGTTTTAAGAATAGGCTATATTTTAATATATATTTGTGATACTTATGTCATCATAAATAAGGTCAAGATTTTTGCTAATCGTGAACCTTTCCCCGATCTTTGACTCCCGGAAAATTTCTCCTATGCTTTGCCATTGCCATTTTTTCTAGGCTTATTTTAGGAGAGGTTTCGCGAGTTGGTGCCTGTATAATGGGGTATTTATTTCAAACCATCATTCTGATTCATAGCATCCAACAATCTGTTTTTAAACGTACCGGTTAAGAATTCTAACCTAGTATATCACAGCTATTTCTACACTAATTTTTGATTACTGCAATTAAAGTGAAACTTCTAAGAGGACAAAGGGATCATTAAATTATCTGATTTATATTCAAATTTCCAAAACACAACTCAAAACTAACGAATGGAATTCAAAAACGTGAAAACGACCATGCCTGAAAATCTGTCCGAGTAAGAAAAGTGTCTGAACGGATGCGAAAATGGGCATTGTTACGTCAATTTTTGCATTTTGCTGATTGGCCGATGTCACGAAGTAAACAAGGAAGTCGATGCTCGGGGAAACATCCATTCTGTAATAACACCGGGACCACAACATACAGTCGTTTGGCATTTAACGAAAGACCTATTTTAGTTAGTGAAGTTGAGCTGTAATGGTAGTCTACTCAGGTTCACGTATTCAGTCAGATTCAATTGTCCTTGCTGGCAGACTGGCTTAGCGCATATCCTACAGATATAAATGCGTAAAACCAGTAAACAAACGCGAGTGAAATGGTATAGACCAGGGGTGGGCACAATTTTTTAGTATAAGAGCCGCATGCTGCAAGTCAGAACTTTAAACAGCCGCGGAATTTGTGAATTTACCAATATTATCGAAACAAGAGAGCTATGCTCAAATATATGGACACGTAGAGTCACATAATTTTGATGACGTCATAGCGAAAAAAAAAGTAATAGCCTTCTGGAGAAAATTTTTATCTTTAACCACTAAAAATTTCAAAGCAATTGGTCCAGTATTCGAAGAGAAAAGCGACTTTTTAAAAACGTGTCAAGCGGTACTGAGTTAGCAGTCAGGCAGCATCTTACCTGTACACTGTAGGCCATATACGGTAATTGATCACAGAACAATTGTTCCCTTGCAAATTTTATGTTGTTTACACTTTAGGACAGATAATTGATCACAGAACAATTCTTCCCTTTCAAATTTTATGTTGTTTCCAGTAGACTCTCATCAAAATAAACAAATATAGTAGGCTACAAGTGCTACAACGCTTGTATTACTGCACTGGTAGGACCGTGAAAGAATAAGTTACGGTAATTTCATTGTGGTAAGACACCGGTACCGGCACCAGTACCAGTATCGTACTTACGTACTGAGCTACCAGTACCGGTTAGCAGTCAGCCAGCATCTTACCTGTACACTGTAGGCCATATACGGTAATTGATCACAGAACAGTTGTTCCCTTGCAAATTTTATGTTGTTTACACTTTAGGACAGATAATTGATCACAGAACAATTCTTCCCTTTCAAATTTTATGTTGTTTCCAGTAGACTCTCATCAAAATAAACAAATATAGTAGGCTACAAGTGCTACAACGCTTGCATTACTGCACTGGTAGGACCGTGAAAGAATAAGTTACGGTAATTTCATTGTGGTAAGACACCGGTACCGGCACCAGTACCAGTATCGTACTTACGTACTGAGCTACCAGTACCGAACCTGTAGGTCTGATATTCCGTTCCGCATACGATAGGCTATAAAACTTGCATTGCAGCATCAGTAATACCGCGGAAGGAATAAGTCAATTTCACTGCGTTACGGTACCTGTATGGCAACTTACCAGTACCGACCTACAGTAGCTGTAGTACTGAGCAAGACAATCGATCGCGAAACCGCTTGAAATAAGTGTAAAACAGTGTTCCCATGAGTAAAAATAAATACCGCGAAATTTTGTATGAAATATCATATCTCATAGGATTCATATAAAATTTAAGAATAAACAAAAGTAATAGCCTTCTAGCGAAAAAATTAATCTTTAACCACTGAAAATTTCAAAGCAATTGGTCCAGTATTCGAAGAGAAAAGCGACTTTTTAAAAACGTGTCAAAGAACAAGAACAAGAACAACAACATAATATTGAAACGATCGTTATGTCCACTACGTGTCCAATAACATTTTGAGCTCATTTAATTCGTGTTTCCTTATAGCTGATTTACGAAGATAGTCTCGTAAGAGGTTTTCATGATTCGTTTCATGGTGCCGTTTAACATTGCTGACTTTATTCTGACTCAGTAGCTTATGACAGATTAAGCACAAAGGTTTATTCTCCTGACTGATGAATGCCATCTTCTTCCCATTCTGACTTGACAATTCTGTTTTCATCGTCGTACTTTCGTTTTTTAATTGAGGACACATCGCACAGTAACTTCGACCAGTGCTCTTCAACCGGGTATACGTTATATCCAAGTGTATACCGGACCATAAGTTGCGTATACGACTGATAAAGGGTATACGAAAGGTGTACAGTCTAAATCAGGTAATCTAAACTCTAAATATATGATAAATTATAAAATATTCAATTGGAGACAACAATGCAAACGCGGCGCACATGAAATATAAAATGTTATTAACGCTAAGAACCGACGCGAGCACGTTGTTACATCACAAATTATATAGATAATACGGTCACGTGTCTGGGTTGGTGATTTCGGCTGCCATGCACTTTGTTTGATTCACGTCGAACATTATTCCCGTCGACGCTAAGGCAGTCAGTCAACTTAATAACTTGCGGTCACTAGCCTATTAGATTGCATGATGATATTGCAGTACAATATGTGCTTAAAATTTATTGTTCATTTGAGCCCTAAATAAACATTGTTATTTGTAAGGTATATATACAAAGTTCTTTGAAAACTGTAAAAGGCATACTTCGATGAAAAAGGTTGAAAAACACTGACTTAGACTAACTAACCGCAATCGAGCTGCAATACCGCCGACACATCAATAAACGTTGACCATTGTGACGAAAGATTTGCTGATTTGACTGGCTTAAATTCAAAATTTAACGCTACAGCGATTTTCATACTAAAACATAATTTGTCCTAATCATTGACGAAAACTTCTTTACGACATTTAATAAATTAAAAGAGTTTACATTAAAGTTTTTCTCTTAGTCAAAATTTGGATAATAATTTATGTTAGCGAGAAGAGCCGCACAAAAAGTCTGGCGAGTCGCATGCGGCTCGCGAGCCGCGGTGAGCCCACCCCTGATATAGACTGCCAATGTTAAACGCATCCAGTACCACAGACAATAATGGGTTGACAGACTGTGATGGTCTAGGACTCTAGGTCAGGGGCGGCCAACCATTCAGAGACCAAAATCCACATTTCTTACTTTATTACCGCGAAGAGCCATATTATAAACAAGAACACAGATGAACATCAGATATACCCTTTTCAATCGGAATGCTTTTCAATGCCTCAATCCATTTCCCTTAATCGATTTCGGATAGTCTTCCTCGTGAAAATCGATCATTTTCAACTCAGTTGCAGCCTCGTCTGAGAGACTGAGATGAGAGGGAATTTCAAACAATCCGTCTCAGAATTTTTATCTGCAATCAAATGGTGAACCACGCGTCTGCTACCGAACGTCGTTTTCGATAGGATTACGACAGTCGTTGCACTGCACAACAAAGAATTCGATTGTTACGTAATAATGGACGATTACATCGTAAAATGAATGGCGGAGTCCATGTATCTTCGATGTAAAAGAATAACGCACGACGAATCATAAATATGTTTAATCGAAACATAATGAATCGTATTTTGAAGCTACTTTATCCTTAAAATAACCAGGTCAAAAAGAGCCGCATGCAGCTCGCGAGTCGCGGGTTGGACACCCCTGGTCTAGGAGGAGAGACGCCAGCAGAAACACCACGTCCATCAAAATTTTAATGTACGGCTATTAAAAAAATTGACCATGTTTATCGTCATAAAAATATCGTGAAATATCTAAAAACCGCTTCATGTATAAAACTGCCACGTTTACAATGTAAGATAAATAGAAAATCACAAAATATGCAAATTTCTGCCCTGGTGTTCACATTCCCCATAAGAGCTAATGTTAAAATTGATTTGTTGATGCCATTTTTTTTTGCGCGTGGCCTGGTTATCGAATGACTTAAGGCAGGGGTTCCCTAGCTTTTTTCAGGACGGCCTCAAAAACAACTTTCAAGTGTCCAGTGCGACCCCAGGTCAATATATATATTTTTCATGAAACTTTAGAGCTTCTTTCTCTGGACTTTTGAGTTTGGTCATGTGATGGTATTACTATTAAGTGAAAAAATAAGGTAAAACCAAACAGTGATGTCACAATAAGCACCTTACATTTTCTATAGCACAAGCAGAGAGCGATGCTTATGGGCCTGTTTACAGTAAGCCATGGTACAAACTGCTAAATTTAACATTGTTTGTCGAATCTCAGATGAGTTGTACATCCATCCTCTACCATACCTCAGCGACCCAACCGACCCCATGACCTGTTTGCGACCCTGCCTACTTATCACTCCGACCCACTTTGGGTGTCGCGACCCCTGGTTTGGGAACCCCTGACTTTACGTCTATTGCAATTCAATTAAAGTTGCAAATGTACTTATAAAATACTTATAGAACGGAGTTGCAGAGTTATCCATAGATTTATTTTTTATAAGTTTGCTCAAAGGCTCAACTAAAAGTGGAAAAAATATGTAGAGAACCACTGAACGGTCGAAATATTTTTTAGGAGAAATGCACTAAAATTTTTTTCTTTATTTTAGGAAGGCAATACTAAAAGCTGGAAGAACATGAATGCTCTGGCGGTCTTCCTGGGTATCACCGGTGACGTGAGGAATATGGAACCGAAGTCAAAAGTTGATCGCATTGTGAGTTATCTATGTTTTACCCGGAATAATTTGGTTATTCTGGCTAATCGGCGCTCCAGAAGTTTGTGTACCAATATGGAGGTGACTAATTTTGTTCACCTATTTTACATTAAGTTGTGTGAAGGGACTGAAACCTATCGGCAGGGGTAAATTCGCTTGGCTATCACAGACAGTCCCCGAACTCGTAATAGAACTAAAATAAGGAAAATAGGAATAAAATTTTGGCCTAACCCTAACCTGGTACACGTAATACGGAAGTACCGGCTAATCGGCTTTCATCTGCTCATTATAAATGTGAAAATTCCATTTGTTGCCCTGTTCGGAGCGAGGAATGTTAATTGAAATAGCCCAATTCGCCGCCTTAGTCATTTTCAATAAAGTTTGAGCGCATTTATCGTAGGAACGTAGGGGAAATGTTGGGACACATTTTTAGTTTTCATCTTTTGAGTCCTATAACCTGTACATTCATTTGACATTGCAAGCATAGCCATTTTAACGGTCGGAACCGCTATTGAAATGTAAAACAAAAGCAATTTTATGTAGCTTGAAATGCTTTTTAGACCCTCGGGAATTAAGACTCCTGAAAATCCACGTTTTGCGGTCAGACTCGCTAACTGATGCGGTTTAACTTGGCAAGTTCAGGACCCCCTCTTTGAAATCCCTGGTTACGATCCTGATTGCAAGGCTGATGCATAAAGGAGTGAATGTATTATTCATTCAGCGACTAAGAAATTTCTAAGTGACACACATTTTACCACAAAAATGTTTGAAAAACGTTTGTTGAGTGTCCCACTGTACTCCATCAATAGGGCATATTTGCACACGCTCCGGTGCACAATGGGACAGCAGAAGAGAATTGAGGATCGGTAATGTAAAAAACGGAACCGCTAACTGTTCTTACTTGGCAATTAGGTATTTCCGAACACCCCTATGGAAATTTATCGCTACGCCCCCGCGGGGTACTCTATGAAATTCGGCGGCGCAATTAATACATTCTCGTCTCCAGGTCGATAATATCGCTTTAGCCATCATGTCAGGCACATTCAGAGTGTAATGTATCATGTCAGCTTATCGAACTTGTGTCTAGACCAGAGGTGCACAAGGTTTTTGAACCACGGGCCATAAAATTTTGCCCACCCAGACTGGCGGGCCGTGTGAATGAGACGTAAGAAGTTACTTTTTATGAGCAGAATGACAAAAATGCATAAACTATGAACAAAAAAGAACGTTAGGAGATCGTTATGGACACGTTACAAAAACTCTGTCGGCACTAAATTGAAACTCGAACAAAAGAGGTACGCCGTCGTATCGAGTGAACGAGAAGATGTAGAGCAGCGGTTCCCAACTGGGGCCCGTGGCCCACCAAGGGGGCCACAGAGAAGTTGTAGAGGAGCCACCATGCTAGACGCAAAACTGATTTCATTTTTCCTTTCACAAAAAAACTCTGTTCTTCCTAGTTTCATTGCTTTATGGTCATTTCACGAGCCACGGGGTATTTTCACTTAGTCGAGCATGAATTGTTAACTTAATGGGATTTGGAATCCACCCTTCAAAATTACACACTATAAGTACCACTGGAATGATAAACAAGGGGACCATGAGTGCTAAAAGCCTTCATAAAGGAGCCACGGGCTATAAAGGTTGGGAACTACTGACGTAGGGTTTTATTGAAGTCCACATAACATGAAATCCTGTGGCAACCTAAAATACATCTAACAAGCCTATTGCACCATATTGATTTCGATAACAGCAACTATTTAGTGCATGCAGAACTGGTTGAAAGCAAATATGTATGGCAGCATCATGCGGGCCATATTGATTCACCTAACGGGCCGGATTTGGCCTGCGGGTGTAGTCTAGATCAGCCATGTCCAACCCAAATTCTTCCCGGGGCCACAAATTACATTTCAGTTTTCTGCGGGCTGCACATTAAAAAATATGTCATAAATTACAGATTATTGGGAGAATAATGCGGGGTTTCGAGCAATAATAAAATAAAAGACAGTGTGTTGTGTTTCAAGAAGATAGTATTAAATTAAATATCTTAATTGCCATTATGTCTCCAAATGAGCATTAATTCAGTTGCTGTAATCAAAAATGAGTCCCGCAAATGCTGCGATGGACTAGTCTAAACTAAGCCACCAGTGTCTGTAAGCTTTTTCGGTGGTACTTGGGAAGAAAATAAAAGTAAAGTGGTAATGACTGCTCTACAAGGTTAAAATGTTAGATTATGTCTCAAAATTGAGCTCTCATGAGACATCTACCGGTGACTTGACAAATAAATTTATATCGTTGACATTCTAATATATACAATACATAATTGTCGCTCTGAAACTATAGGTTCCCGCCGATCTGCGTCTGTGTTTATGCCGATCCGCAAATATATCCAATTTCAATGATATTGAATCGCAGTGGTGTATCTAGGGTGTGGCAGCGGGCGTGCCATGGGCGACTATGAGCGATGCTGTTCTCGTATAGAAGCATTTACTTACGTTATGGTAACTTTGTATTCGTAAGTTCTTTTCATACAGCTATTGCAAGGTAGTCGCTGATAAATAGACCGAATGGCCATTTCGCGGTTACACTGTTTATCCTGGACAAAGGCATAACTATATGTTCCATGTGAAACAGTACACTCAAAAACGATGACCAGGGTTCTCAACCTGTTGTCCATGTCCCACTGCTGAGTCACAGGAACATTTCCAGAGGGGCCTCAAATCTACTAAAAATTGCTAGAGTTGCTACATATTTTCATTCCTATTTGTGTCACTAGAGTTAAATTTCCATTGTATTGGCAATGAATGATGATGCTGTTTTTGTCAATAATTTGTAATTTTCATTTTATTTCTTAAGGTGGAAATGTCTTTTTTTTGCAAAAAAGACATTTTTTTTGTGCCACGAAAGTGGGCCAGGAAAGAAACAAGGTTGAGCACGACTGAATAGGTCGCCCTTATCCAACGGTACGTGTCAAATGACGCATAGATACGTCCGTGCCACGGAGAGCTTTAATGAGCTCGTATGGACATATGTTCTTATGCATAATAGAATGTGTTTACAGATGGCGAACGAGCAATTGAAATGATAGATGGGCAGTTAGTTGACATGTATGTTCGTCTGCGTGTTCGATTAAAACCTAAGCTCACTTACGCACTTGTTGAAATGGTAATTGAGAACTATCAATCTCTATGACTTAATTTCAATATATAAGACAGTCCAATATATAAGACGGACGGATTTGGCCCGCGGGTGTAGTTTTCCACGCCTGGTCTAGATCAGCCATGTCCAACCCAAATTCTTACCGGGGCCACAAATTACATTTTAGTTTTCTGCGGGCCGCACATTAAAAAATATGTCATAAATTACAGATTATTGGGAGAATAATGCGTGCAATAATAAAATAAAAGACAGTGTGTTGTGTTTCAAGTAAATAGTATTGAATAAAATATCTTAATTGTCATTATGTCTTCAAATGAGCATTAATTTAGTTGCTGTAATCAAAAATGAGTCTCGCAAATGCTGCGATAGACTAGTCTAAACTAATCCATCAGTGTCTGTAAGCTTTTTCGGTGGTACGTGGGAAGAAAATAAAAGTAAAGTGGTTATGACTGCTCTACAAGGTTAAAATGTTAGATTATGTCTCAAAATTTAGCTCTCTTGAGACATCTACCGGTGACTTGACAAATAAATTTATATTGATGACATTCTAATATATACAATACATAATTGTCGCTCTGAAGCTATAGGTTTCCGCCGATCTGCGTCTGCATTTATGCCGATCCGCAAATATATCCAATTTCAATGATATTGAATCGCAGTGGTGTATCTAGGGTGTGGCAGCGGGCGTGCCATGAGCGACTATGGGATAGGTGCGTGAAAAGAGCGATGCAGTTCTCGTATAGGAGCATTTACTTACGTTGTGGTAACTTTATATTCGTAAGTTCTTTTCATACAGCTATTGCAAGGTAGTCGCTGATAAATAGACCGAATGGCCATTTCGCGGTTATACTGTTTATCCTGGACAAAGGCATAACTATATGTTCCATGTGAAACAGTACACTCAAAAACGATGACCAGGGTTCTCAACCTGCTGGCCATGTCCCACTGCTGAGTCACAGGAACATTTTCAGAGGGGCCTCAAATCTACTAAAAATTGCTAGAGTTGCTACATATTTTCATTCCCATTTGTGTCACTAGAGTTAAATTTCCATTGTATTGGCAATGAATGATGATGCTGTTTTTGTCAATAATTTGTAATTTTCATTTTATTTCTTAAGGTGGAAATGTCTTTTTTTTTGCAAAAAAGACATTTTTTTTGTGCCACGAAAGTGGGCCAGGAAAGAAACAAGGTTGAGCACGACTGAATAGGTCGCCCTTATCCCACGGTACGTGTCAAATGACGCATATTTACGTCCGTGCCACGGAGAGTTTTAATGAGCTCGTATGTACTTATGTTCTTATGCATAATAGAATGTGTTTACAGATGGCGAACGAGCAATTGAAATGATAGATGGGCAGTTAGTTGACATGTATGTTCGTCTGCGTGTTCGATTAAAACCTAAGCTTATTCACTTACGCACTCGTTGAAATGGTAATTGAGAACTATCAATCTTTATGACTTAATTTCAATATATACGACAGTCCTATACCCGTCTATCGGAAAGATAATTTAAATAGCGATTATTCAAATAGCAACTGTTCATCTCTGCCTCCTAACCTGATGTATATGTGACACCTGAATAATTGGGATAATTTATCTCCAATTATAATGTATGTTAGTATGACAGCTCATTATGCCAATCGGAGAAGTCAATTTGAATGTCGATTGGGATAATGTATCTTTATTTCTAATGTATAGTATTCTACGTTGAAGGCAGTTTACGTATATTTCGACTTTGTTGAATTAAGGATTGAGTGCTGAGTTAAGCTGCATTGCCCTTCTGTCACAGTCATGTTGGTGACGTTTCATATTCTGTTCTAAAAATTATAAAAAGGCGCTCAATATAAATAAATGACAAAGGAATGAATGATTTCGGTGTGAGGTGGTAACGCTTGCAGTACACCGTTAATTGTCTTTTTTTGTTCATTCCTAGGCTATGTTAAGATAATTGTTTTCCAACAAGGTTTCGGGACACCAAAGGGTACGTTAGTACAGTCCAGTGCAAGAGTGGGCAATGGTTTTGAATAAGGGGCCAAAAATGCCGTGTAAGCGTGACGTAAAAAAACTATGAACAGAATTTTATTTGCAGTGTTACAAAGGCAATAATAGAAAACAAAAAAGCTCGTTCCAAAACTAAATTTAATCGCAATCTCAACAAATTCCTTGAGCTATTTTAGTTGAAACATCAAAATTTGGATTTAGGTTGGTTGTGGCAGCATCAGACGGGCCAGATTAAATTACCCAACGGGCCATATTTGGCCCGCGGGCCTTAGTTTTCCTATGTCAGGTCTGGTGGTTCCGCCGCAAATTTACATTCTGATTTAAGAGCCTATATTATTATATTGCTTGAATATAAATGGATACCTATTAGGTTTGCCACTATTAGAACTTGCTATAAATAACTTCGAAAGTGAGACACTGTAAACTTGGAAGTATATGAACCAAGATGGCGGACACCGGAACGTAGTATGTGTACCAGGTTAGGGCTAGTTCTAACCTGGTACACATGCTACGTTCCAGTGTCCGCCATCTTGGTGCACATACTTCTGGAGCTTCAAAGATCATTTTGTTGTGTTAGTATTATCTTCGAAAGTGAGACACACTGTAAACTCGGAAGTACGCGTGCAAGGTATTTTTTACAACTCCAAATACATGACGTTTCCGCGGGAAAGAAAAGATTTATTCGCCAGAATTACATTTGAAAAGACAAAAAATAAGCAATGTGGCGGTGATTTGAAATTTTTGTGTGTCAGCATTATCGTTGCTTTTTTATATATTTCTATTTCACACAACCCTTCCATAAAGTTGCAAGTTAGTTGAAAATTGAAACTCACCGTAAACTCGGAAAGGCACGTGCAAAATATTTTTTACAACCTCAGAGACATCGCGTTTTCGCGACTCTCGGGAATTGATGAGACTGATGTGCTTGCATAATTTCGCCTAAAGATCGAATCTCGGTTCTATTCGGCGATGGTGGGTCTCAGCATTAAGAGCGTAGCCAGCACAAAATATTTTTTTTTTATTGTACTCCTGAAGTATGCGCACCAAGATGTCGCATAACCTGAACCCTAACCTGGTACACAACTTGAGTTCAGGTTGTGCGCCATCTTGGTGCGCATACTTCAGGAGGTCCCTTTTTTGTGGACTTTTTTTTTGTATACTGACGTAATACGATGCTTACTCGCGTCTTTTGCTTCGAACAAGGCTAGATAGAAGCAGTCGCTGATATCTAACAGAATATCTGTATCGACTTACTTTGCTGTCGAAGTTATCCATGCTACATAAGCGCGCATTTTCATCTATCTCGATTGGTTTATTTGGAAAAAGGATTATAAGCAAGTCAGGAAAAGTCAGTTTTCAGTAAATCGTTCAAGAATGTAGTAATAGGGTGTTGGAAAAGGCGTAAGAATTTATGTCTCACCGCAAATGCCGCAAAATTGGATTTTAAAAAAATATTGAAAACACTTGATCGATATTTTGTTTTAACATGAGTTGGTGTCGAAAGTGATTTTTCACACAGGTAAACTAAAGAGGAACAAGAGAGCAACGCTCAAATATATGGACACGTGGACTAGAGCGAAGCAGGGTTTACCTTTGACGTTACCGGTACCGTACCCTCAAAAAGTTCCGGGTTTTCAGTCGCAAGAATTTTCACAGTCAGCCGTCACGCTTGGCGGATTAAAAACCGTGTTCCCATAATTAAAAATTAATACAGCGCAATTTTGGATGAAATATTAGATCTCATTAGATTCATAGAAAATTCAGGAATAAATGAAAGTAATAGACTTCTGGCAAAAAAATCAATCTTGAACCACTGAAAATTCCAAAGCAATTGGTCCAGTATTCGAAGAGAAAAGCGATTTTTTAATGATAATGACGAAAGAAAATAACAATACCAACAAAATTTTGAAACGATCGTTATGGCCACTAAACGTGTCCAATAAGTATGGCTAGTTCTGACAATATCTGATTATACGTACATCTGATTATTCACCTTTCGCGGCCCCATGGGGGTGAGGACCCCAGTCCGAAAAACCGTGCTCTAGTCTAGATTACAAATATGTCTTGTTTTGCCATTACGGGTGTGATATACATATACAGGACTCGGACACATTTCATGTTTTTTTGCATATTTGCTTGGTCCAGTCATTAACCGCTGAGTTACTATAAAACTGAGTGTGGAACAACTAACGCTTAGTATAGAACAGGACTACACAGCTATTAATTAACAAAGATCCACTCACGAATCCTTACAACTACCTAGGCTCGATATTTCCAAAAAATATATTTCACAGGGCGATAAAATGGTGCTGGAAAAGGCGTATTAATTTATGTCTCGCCGCAAATACCGCTAAATCGCATTTTAAAAAAATGTTCAAAATTACTCAGGCCCGGGTCTTTCAAGAAAATGTATTTCACAGGGCGCCAAAATAATTTCCCTCTAACTTTTAGATTCGTGGAACAAAGTGATTGTAAAAAATTGACTTCCTTAAAACGCTTTTCTCGGCTGGTGATTATTCGCCAATAGAGGCAACGCCAGTACCATTGTTTAACATGGCTACACAGTTCTTTTCGTATAAAATTAGGAGAAAATATGAGAAAATTATAAAAAAATCGCTAAAACTGTAAATAAAAGAGTACTCTCGTAGTGTGTGTGCCAGGTTAGGGTTAGGCCATGATCTATTACGAGTTCGGGACTGTCTGTGTTGGCCAAGTAGATATACCCCCGTGCATAAGTTTCAGTCCCTTTACACAACTTGATGTAAAGTAGGCGAACAAAATTCGTTACCTTCATATTGGTACACACACTTTTGGAGTGCCAATAAAAGACCATTCAATAAAGAATAAATTTCACTTATTCAAAATTAATGGAGCCAATTCTACAAAATATAAAATAAAATTAGGCGCGGTGCGAATCGAGTAGCCGAAATATCTGGAATTCGGGACCGCGGTCCGCCAGTTGAGTAGCCCTGATAAGATTTCAAGCTATGAGGCCTTTCACCTTCGTAATAAGAGGGCAGCATTAAAACGATTGGAACGTACTAAAAAAAATGTAGTCGAAGCCAATTACGAGTTTTATGCGATCAATAATTTGCAACAAAATCCCAATTTCCGAAAATTCTCAAAACGAGATTAGGATAGGATTCCTATTGCTAGCAAATTATTTTATTACATGCATCGCTGCTCACATTTTTCTGTCATAATAGGATTATTTCAAAATAATCAAAGAGAATCGATTACACGACTACCAACATGACAGAAAATCAATAATCTAAAATGCCAATGACAATCTGCTTTTTTAAGTATTTGAGGAGCGGTATACTCCATACTTTTCTTTTTTTTCAGATGAGGGGAGGGAGGGGGGGGGGTCCAAATTTAGGAAGTAGTAAGTAGGGCTGGGCATTACCAAATACCTGATGATTTCAGAATCGAATCGAATATTTTTTTCGAATCGAATCTAGAATATTTGAAAGATGTGTAATTGTGTGTGACTTTTTTTTATATTAATGGATCTTCCAGACACAAAAATTACTAAAAACATAGAATCCATCACCAAGTCGAATAACTAAATTGCCATGTACAATAAAAGATATGTTTCATCAATAACTCACATGAAAGAAAAGACTCATTTGTCAGAATTGCATTTTAAAATAGCTTTAGTGAAAAAATTGAACGGGCCAACAAAAAAAAACTAGTAAATTATTAAAGTGTGTTGTCACACAGTCATAACTCAAAATTCAGAGGCATAACGATATATCATACAATGGTTAGTTCAGGTAGACTATGGGTATAGCTAACCAATTAATCAGTTTATATCAGGGATCGGCAACCTTATGTCGCTCGCGGGCCAAAATTAAAGGTTGCAAGTCATTGGCATTTTTAGAATGTTAAAAATCGAATGGATGACCGATGAATCTCATTTTATCACACAGATCAGAAGTTAAATTTTAAGCAGCGCGCGAAGACTGACCATTTGAATATTTATTGCGCCATTAAACCATTTGCACTTAGCATCAACTTTTCTGCGTTTTGTTGTCATTTGTCTAAATTATAATTAAATTATTAAACGAGTAATTGTGAATTATATACTTGTTACGTTATAATATAATTTAGTCTACACGTAAATTCTTTTTGCGTAAAGAATATAATCGACAAAACAGCTATAATTTGTTGCTATAATTCAGTGAAGCGTCGCGGGCCGGATTATATTGCTCGGCGGGCCGGATACGACCCGCGGGCCGTAGGTTGCCGCCCCCGGGTTTAGATGCATTAATTTTAAAAATGAAGAAAGAGGTGATTGCTACAACAAGAAGTCCAGCAATGCTCTAATAAATTATTAAACCACACGAAATTCGAACCGTTGAAGCCACGCGAAGTAATCAGCGGTGATCTGAGCGAAGGCTTCTAGTAGTTGTTTGATCGCATCGACAGCGCAGATTACAGGGTACTCCCGTAGTATGTGTACCAGGTTAGGCCATAATCCATTTGTCATATTTTAGTTCTATTACGAGTCTCGGACTGTCTTTGTTAGCCAAGTGAATATACCATCCGCTCATAGGTTGCACAACTTGATGTAAAATAGGTGAACAAAATTAGTTGCCTCCATATTGGTACACACACTTCTGAAGCGCCGATTACAGATTTCGGATTCAAACCACAGAGTTTTGTTCGTATCCTTATATATCAGTGACGGCTTATACAATGCCTTTTTCTGAGTAAAATGCGTGACAAATCGGCATATTAAAAAGCGTGCCCTCATCCATGAGCGTACCCAGGTGTATTTTGAGGGTGAGACCTCTTTGAAATGTAACAAAAAAAAAATTCTGTATCGGTAGCTAGGGACACTTTTTAGAGACCCCACGTTTTTTGGTCGGAACCGCTAGCTGTTACGGTCCAACTTGTTAATTAGAAATCCCCCCCCCCTTGAAATTTCCTGGCTACACACCTGAGTTCAGAGCCTAGTTTGGAGTAAAAGTCGTGCCAAAGCATTTAATAATAATAAAAGCGTGACCCCAGACCTTAGTTCGTTTCACAAACCGTCCATACGCGTATTGTTTTGATTCTATTTTTACAGCAGCTATTTCTCCAGTCAAAGGCTAGATCGATATTTTCAAATGTCAATGCGGAATTGGGCATTCTCTTTGCCCTTGGGAATCTATAAATAGGATTTGTTTGGCGAAGATATATCTTGCGCTGTAAATAATTAAAGTAATGGTTACTGGCATTTTATGGTAATTTTCAATAACAGTTGGCTGAAAGCAAGGGTAGATAGAGTATTTTGAGTAAACGAAAAAAGCGTACTGACAGACGAGTTGTAAGGTTTTGAACCCTCGGCTGAAAGCAGAAACCAAGGTACTAAGTACTGATAGAAGAGTTGCAAGTTTGCTCAAAACAAGTTCCAGAGTCCCTCAACCTAACGCGGGAAGAGTACTGATAGAAAAGTTACGACTTTGCTCAAGCAGATCCCGACATTTCAGAAGAGTTGCACGTTTGCTCAAACCAAGGTCTCGAGCCCTCAACTAAACGTGCACATAGCACGTTACGAAAAACTGGGGTGAACTTAGAACAGGGACATAGCCAGTGGGGTTGGGGGCGCCCTCCCTTTTTGAAATGTCAAAAAAATCGGTATAATACATAGCTATTTTTTGTAGCTTTCGCCGTTGCTTGGAACGCTTTTTAAGGTTCCCTTACATTTGCACCTGTAATTTGTGTTCACGACAATTGCGCCTGCATACTATTGCACCTTAGTATAAGTATAAGTTTAGTATATATATAGTAAGTTATAGTAAGTAAGTTTAGTATATATATTACATTTGCACCTGTAATTTGTGTTCACGACAATTGCGCCTGCATACTATTGCACCTATGGGAATTTTACGGATATATGAACCCATACTAACCCTAACCCATGGGTTTTACCACCCGCATATAGATTGAACCCACGGATATACCGGTGCAAATGTATGGGTTCAAATGTACGTGGGTGCAAATGTACGGTCACCCAAAGACCGTCAAGCCTCTGTCCGGACCCACTTGCCAATTGGAAATTCCTGGCTTTGCCGATGGCCTTAGTTTTGCATGGATGTTGGCCAAGAATCTAGCGGTTACGTTAATTACTATGCGAAGGCGAGGAAATTGCCAAACCAATTTGAGTAACTTGTACCCCGTGGGATTCGAATCCGCAAGTCTAAGCAGGATAATAATTAGTCAGCGACTCGACGGCAATCGTGTTACTTATGTTCAGCATTAAACTATCCGTCGAGGAAAATACCGTGTCTGTGACTATTCGTAGACAATTCTTTGAGGGAACGTGAAGCTAATTAAAAATATTAATATTTGTTAGATTTGATCCTGCCCGTCTTATTTTGAATAAATACATTTATTTTATTTTGGATATATACGTTTCATTCACGTATTTTTTGTATAAAACATCATCTCGTCTTACTATCTGTTTTTGTAGCCTATTGTTAGCTAGTTATTTTATAGGTGAGGCGCGAGTCTTGCACTGCATTCTAACACAAATATATGAATATCTCCGCCCAAACAAAAACACGTGAATTTTCCAGATAATGATATAGCCAGCTCTATTCCACGGTGACCGTACTTTTGAACCCGTATACCCGAGGTTTCAATGTAAATGAGGGTTCTGAACTCTATGGGTTAGGGTTAGTATGGGTTCAAATATCTGTAGATGCAAATTTCCATAGGTGCAATAGAGAGAGAGAGACTTTCAAAGATTTCAATACGATTCTCGCTATATGATGAAACCGTTTTAGTGGATTTTCTCTCCGATATAAAAATTTCGGATTATTTTCTATACAAAGCCCCCACCAAACTCCCGCTAACGCACTAAATAAGAAAATTAGCAATTATCCAGTTAGGGTTCGGAATGCAGATTTTCTGTATCATGCATGAATATTTTTCGTAGCCTGAAACACTTTTTAGAAACCTCAGGTTTTTCTGCCTCCGGCCGGGCCCGCTAGTTTGTTACGGTCTAGCTTGGTAACTAGAAATTTCAGCCCCCCCCCCCGCCTTTCTGTTCAAAATATCCTAGCTACACACCTCACTTCAGAGCCTAGTTCGGAGTATAAGTCGTGCCAAAGCGTTTTATAATAAAGAAGCGTAACCCCAGACCTCAGTTTGTTTCAAATCCGTCGATACGCGACCAGATTGCACTGGAAATTCAAATTTCCAAATTATTCCTAACCCAACTAATTTGATATTTATTAAAAACGAGACAGGGTATTTACCTCATGTCTCGAAATTTTGTATTAGTAGCGGAGACTCTGTACCAAAGATCCTAATATATTGAAGATCTAATAATCTATTTCTCTTTACCTAATATATTTTGCTTTATTTGTGTTATTTTTAATCACAAAGAATAGCCGAGTCAACTATCCAAAACACTCGCAAAATAAGCATCCATAATTTTGCATCAGTGAAATTCAGAGAAAATTTTTCTGGAGGTACGGGATGTCTAGAATATGGATGTAAATTTCGAATATTTTATTTTCGAATCGAATATTTCCGAATCTGATTCTATTTAGTATGGCAGGACATTATCGTTGACTTGCTTTAAATTTGAAAGAACTATAGCATAAATTGCGATTAAATAACAATAATGAGCTTGGAAAATGATCAGGTTAGTGTAGAAGAACACATTGAATTAATGATTCAACTACATTTTATGAGGAGGTATTTATTTTTGTTACATAGACAGTCATATTTACTTATTACTTGAATTTAATTTATGTTTCCAAACGTATAGTGATCGTTTTCTTTTAAAATTAACCTTCAAAATTCATCCAAATGAGGAACACCAATGAAATATGCGTTAGTAGCCTGCTTCGTGATTTTAAAGAAAGCAAATGATAACGAGGTTAGCATCGCAGACCTATGTTTTGAAATGAGGAATAATTTTTTTATTATAATACATCACATAGGTAATTTGAAGACACGTTTATATAATGACAAATTTGTAAAACTTTTTAGCATTTTGAATAGTCTAAGAAATTAACGAAACCATTGGTTTCTCTAAAGCTGTGATCCAAATGGAATTTAACAACCCCCTGAGTGTTACGACTTGGGAATGTTGTGAGCGTAAGGAAAATAAACGTTTTTGGTCGATGATGAGACAACGCCGCTGCGTCGTGCAATCGCCCCGTGTTATTTAAATTATTGCTTTTTTAAAATAGAATCAAGTCGTTTTTTTTTTCAAGTTGCTTCTATTCGAAGTTCTGAAACTTACATCCCTAGTCGAACAATTGTTTTGGACCTTCAGAATTATATGCACCAAGATGGCGCACAACCTGAACATAGTAGTTGTACCAAGTTAGAGTTCAGGTTGTGCGCCATCTTGGTGCACATACGAGCGTACTTCGGTAGCGCCATTGTTTTATCTCCGCAATAATATGACAAACAAACTCGCCACTTCTCTCTGCGCGAGACGGGGCTTATTAGCCTAATGGAAATCGATAATTCGATGACATCGTAGACGACGGAACAGTTCAGACCTCAATTGACAGAGAAACTATAAATAGAAATACTGTTACAAAACACGTTGAATTTTGTACAATTTTGACGTGTTTGAATCGTGCGACTTTGCATGTTCCTAGCTTGACAAATAGCGTTATATCTTAATGCCAAGCCTGGTAAATTATCAAACACTGACTATAGTTTTCTCGTATTTTAATCGTGCGACTTTGCATGTTTCTAGTTTGGAAATAGCGTTATACCATTGTGCCTAGCTTGGTAAATCATTAAATACTAATTACATGATACATTACCGCATTGACGTACAAAAAGTTACCGTACTAAGGTTCGTAATTTTGTTGGTTTTTGTTAATAGTGAGGCGAAGACGCGCAATGAGAAGAACTCGATTCATATTTCATGTTCAGTCTACAGTAGAGCATGTGCAAAAGATAAGAGAGAGAGAGAGAGGTGTAATACCTCGTTTGCCTAATAGTTTCGTTTGGGAAATTGTATATTCACGACTTCGTGGGATAAGTCAAGTTAGCATTTTGAACAGCGCAACAGATTTTTGCTTTTTTTTTGACGTGTTGTGGACGTGTTTGCAAGATTTTTGGTGGTTTCTCACGGTAAAACCTCTTTAACTTAAATCTTAAATTCATATTTCCCAAACTCGTAATAGAACTAAAATAAGGAAAATTAGAATAAAATTATGGCCAATCCTAACCTGGTACACACACTACGGACTACAAAAACCAACTTACCAAACCTAACTTATCATGAGCTAATAACCCAAGACAGGGTGCGCAATTTTTAATAAAAGATGGCTAGATACAAATAACTGAGTGAACCTGCAGGCCGCACTTTTATTTAACATAGGCTTTGTAGGCACGAAAATGTCGGTTATTGATCTCAGTATGTTCACCAGCTTTTTATGTTAGGGGGGTTCCAAATTTAGGGATGGTAGATATTTTGTTATTAGTGATAAAACTATTTGTAATTCATATAAATGTGTTATGTATTTGACTCATCATCTTCAACGGCATATGAGCCACTTTCTGCATATTTAAATACAATTGTATTGAGGTTAAGCATTAAAGTAGGGTGTCACGCCTGAAAATGAGGGGCGTGTTTGAAATTTTAGGGGGGGGGGGGGGGTCGGTGTAGGGAAATCACTGATTGATCTTATGACATGCGTTGTTCGCGACGCACATGCCAGCTGTTAATTCATTGTGATGTCATATGCATGGATAATTAATAAATTGGACTCAGATATAGGCTTTGCAACGCAAAGGGATTGGAATCACTCTCACGTACCAGATTAAACTAAATTAAAAACTCGTTTAGCGTCGTATTACGTCATTATACACAAAAAAATATTTGCCCCCCCTCCCCCCCCAAAAAAAAAATAAAGTTTGGGGAGGCTGGCTAAGCTCTTGCCTCTGAGTAACGCAATATGAGACGATTGAAACGCCATGAGCCGCTGAAACTATGTTTGATGATTATAGTGATGGATTACGCTCGCTAGTAAAAACAAATCAATGTTCGATCAATATTTTCATGCCTTGTCAAACCGATTATAGATTCCTCGGAACAAGTAATTAGTTTGCGAATAGCAGAAACCTCTGGTCTTAGAGAAGTAGTGGATAATTTTTTTACAAGTTTACCTAAGCAGTGGCACCCAAAGTTTAAAAACCGGGGACCAAAAATAGAAGCGGAAGGATATTCGCGAGCCGTATGTAATTCTAATACCGGTACGAAAACTAAGATACTGGTAAAATTGAAGTGTTACGAAAATACACGTGCTAAAACTGTGATAATGACGTAACAATTGAAGGTACCTCGAACGCAAAAAAGTGTTACACTGTTTGAATGAGTATGGTGGGCAATATTATAATGTTAGGCGAGCCGTAATTGCCCCGCGGGCCGCGTTTTATGAACCACTGACTCAAATCAAAGTCTCGAGCTCCGGGGAAAAAAGAAAATACCAAAATTTGCAAGCGACAACTGACTAACACACTGGTAGCTATATAGGCATATACGGTTCCGCCGATTTCGGCGCCGTGAACTAAAAGTGAAAATAGTATTGATAAATTAAGGAACACTGACAGCTCCATGTAGGTGTTTATGCAAGTTTGCTTAAAACAAGGTCCAGGGCTTTAGGGGGCCAGAGCTTTAAACAAGCTTTTAAAAACAGTGCCGGCTAACTTTGTGTAATAATGCTCATTTTGTGTTTGCGTTGGAATCTGTATTCTATGAAATAATTGTTGTAATTGGTGACCGTACATTTGAACTCATGTACATTTGAACCCATGCGTATATCCACGGGTTCAATCTATATGCGGGTGCTAAAACCCATGGGTTAGGGTTAGTATGGGTTTAACTATCCGTAAAACAAAAAATTCCATAGGTGCAATAGCATACAGGTGCAAATGTCATGGGTTCATGGGTTCATGGGTTCACTGACTCAAATCAAAGTCTCGAACTCTGGTGAAAAAGGAAAATACCAAAAGTTGCACGCGACAACTGACTAACACACTGGTAGTTATAAGCATATACGGTTCGTAAACTAGAAGTGAAAATAGTACTGATAAATTAACGAGAATATCGGTCGGAGACCGAAGACTTATCGATCGAAACTGCGGTTTCGATTCATGACTCTATAGTGACAACGCGTGTCCCATCACTAATTAATTAATACCTCGCTAATTATACGACATAATTCATTCAAAAGCAATAGGCTGCTGGTGATATGATGAATACACATGCAAAATTTGGAGTAGATTCAACCACGCCTTCGTAAGATATCGCGTGCATCTAACAGACAAACAGACAAATATGTAGGTGTTAATGCAAGATTGCTTAAAGCAAGGTCCCGAGCTTTGAGGAAAAAAGTTGGGAGAGAACTGATAGAAAGTTGCAAGGGAACCTTGACGCATTGATGACTATATATATATATTTAAACAGGCATTTAAAAATAGTGTCGGCCAACTTCTTTAAGCAGACAATGAGGACTGTTTTTTTTTTTGACCTAAAACAAGTGTTTCAATATTGTAAACAATGCTTGCCTGTGCCTTATATTAACAGTAATTTTTTTTCGGGGTCGGTCGCATGGTTGACCTTGCAGTTTTTTCCGCCCTTTTCCGATTATATGGTATGATTTCTGTTTATTCCTTTTTTGGTACTCCCGAAGTATGTGAACCAAGGTGGCGGACACCGGAACGTAGCATGTGTACCAGGTTAGGGTTACACTAGGCCTGCCCAACCTTTTTCGTCTCGCGGGCCACTTTCAAGTGTCGAAATTCGTTGCGGGCCGCAAACGTTTGTATCAAACATTAATACCAGCTAGGTCCTGATTTCGGTGTAGTTAATTTACATAATACATGAAAGGCAAGTTAATTAACATAAAATCAATCAATTTAATAATTGCTAGCAGGGCTGGCAAATTATTCGAATATCAAGTTGAATATTAGAATAGCAGTTTACTATTCGAATATCTGGTAACACGGGGCGTAGGCATGAAACTTTTTGGTGACCACACGAAAACACACACATCACGTCGAAATTAAGTGTTATATTTGCGTCATAGTGTTTCTATTCATTCATTTTCAGTAGCTATGATACTGCCTCAATGTTTAAATGAGCATAATGTGTGCCAATGTCGCAGGAATATCAAGTTTTAGTGGATAGTTTTGTAAAATTTGAAACGCCAATACAAATATTTAATGAAGTAACATTACAAAGATTTCTGGACGAATAGCCTATATATACTGATTCGTGGCCAATATGCAGCAATCCCTTTAAGTCAATTTCATTAGAATTATTGACGGATACGCAGTGACGACATTTCCGAAATCTTATTTAACCCAAACAATTGATAAAAAAAAATACAAACATAAAAGGAATACAAGTCCCAGAACCAGTACCAAAGATATCGTTGACTTTTTATGTTACGTTGGAGATAAAGACGATCAAAGCAGACACGTAAGAAATCAATCAGAATGAAATTAATTTGCAAATTTAGGTTCAAAATGCATTCCCATAATTGCGCTCAGCGTTCGTCCTCAATGATTGCACAATATCTTTCGAGTTTGTCGAACAGAACACTCAGTTCTGTAAGAAATATAAAAAAAAAAATGACGTCGATGTCTACCAGGGTGCAAGACTTGACACACTGCTTACAAACTTTATACGGCGGGCCGCAAAAAACAGTCTGACGGGCCGCGGGTTGGGCAGCCTTGGGTTAGACCATAATTTCAGGTCAAATACCACGGGAGTCACTTGGCTAGTCCCCGAACTCGTAAAAGCACTAAAATAAGGAAAATTGGAATGAAATTATGGACTAACCCTAACCTGGTACACATACTATGTTCCTGTGTCCGCCATCTTGGTTCTAATACTTCGAGAGTACCTTTTTTACCTTAAAAGAAAACAATTGCTTGATCACAAGCACTTAACTAAAATTGAAAGAGTAGAGTAGTAATGAGAAATCACAGGCGTGCTTTAAGCTAAATAAACGTTTTATAGAAGTTTATTAAAATCGATTTCTGAAGCCTTGAATTGAAAGTGTAAATAGTACTGGTATAAAAACACTGTCAGTATTTAAGTCAGTATAGTATGTCAGCGGTTCAAACGATTTAAGTGAAAATTGTCAGGTGAACAGCTAGATCAGGGTGGTTCAAACCAAGGCCCGCGGGCCACATGTGGCCCGCCGCTACATAATCTGTGGCCCGCGTCGCATTGGCGGGGAGTAAAAAGTAAAGAAAACGCATTTGGTGTTGTTTAGTCATAAAAATATTTTTTTTGCAAGTTTTAGTGGATTTTTTGCATGTTTTAGCTTGAAAAATGACAAATAATGAAAAGAGTTCGTATTGCACTGTTCACCTAATCTTGACACTATTGTTGCCCGCGAAAAATATGAAAATAATAGTGTGGCCCGCGAGGACGACAACCTTGGACCACCCTGAGCTAGATCACCGGTCTCAACAGTGGGCCATGGCCCACAGCTGGGCCGCAGAAACCTTTTCAGGCGGGCAACAAATCGATTAAAAATGGTTCGACTTATTGATAAATAGTTAAATTTAATTGCATTAGAAATGAATGATAATACTGTTTTTTGCTAATGATTGGTACTTTTCATTATAAAAACTTATCGATTTTAATCGGTAAGTATGTTGATAGGTACTTATCTGTCTGTATGTCTGTTTGTCTGTTAGATGCACGCGATATCTCACGAAAGCGAGATTGAATCTGCTCCAGATTTTGCATGTGCATTCATCTTATCTCGGACCAGAAGCCTATTGAATTTGGCCGAATTATGTCGTATAATTAGCGAGTTATTGATTAATTAGTGATGGGACACAAGGTGTCACTATGGAGTAAGAGCGCTGTTTTGGGGATCCCCTAACTTCCGATCGATAAGTCTTCGGTCTCTGACCGATATTCTCGTTATTAAAGTTGAAGTGTCTATCTTTGCGGAAAGGATTTTCCCTTTTTCTCGTTGTTTACCTTTGCCTGAGAACGTTAGTAATGGGCCATAAATTTTTTTGTGCAACAAAACCGGGCCACGAAATAAAAAAAAAGTTGAGAATCACTGAGCTTGATGGAACGGAATTTCACAAAATTTAGATTATTAAAAAAATTATATCTTCGAAATTTTGTTGTACCAAAAATTTCTTGCGGGATTGGCGCTGTGTTGGGTATTAGAGTTTAAAACCTTGAAAAATGACGATTTAGAATTTTAAACGCGGATCTTGTTTGATTGTGGATAAATCCCTCTTTTTTACGCTCGGCCGGCGATCGGCCAAAAATGTCTCATGCGTATGTTTCTTAAATCAATGTATTTTTGCTAAGAACATTTGCTCTAGACAGTATCAGGCGCATTTGTTCAAAAATATAAAGAATAGGAGGTACTCCCGTAGTATGTGCAACAAGATGGCGGACACCGGAACGTAGTATGTGTACCAGGTTAGGGTGAGGCCATAATTCTAAGTACAAATACTACGGGAGTCACTTGGCTAGTCCCCGAACTCGTAATATAACTAAAATAAGGGAAACTGGAATAAAATTATAGCCCAACCTTAACCTGGTGCACATATAATGTTTAAGTGTCCGCCATCTTGTTGCACATACTACGCGAGCGCCGAATAGAGAAGGATTGTCATATTTATTCCCAAAAGTGAAAAAAGCCAATAAATCGACTTAATCATATGCCGAAATGCGACATCTTCAATTTTGTTAGAACATCAAGTACGCTCTAGTAAACCTCGACCCACGTGAGACATGAAGAATTCCAAGTCAGTACCAATCGTTTGTTTTGTGTGTAAGATGACGGCTATGTCCCCCCCCCCCTTTTTTTTTGAAAATACCTGGCCACGTTGCTATTGGCAATGACAGATAGTTCAGGCAAACAAAGTCCATTCTAACACCAGTAAAAAAGTCAATTAAGGTGATATTTGCTATTACAACGCAAGCCATGTGTTTTGCTCATAACAACGTCATGTACAAGCAGAACCGGCCTATCAATGATATGGAATGATACTTGAAGATATGGATTAAAATCCCGTGCGTATGTTTCTTATTCAATGTTATTTTGCTAAGAAAACCCGCTCAAAAGAATCTAACACTCATTTTCTCAAAGGACACCAAACTCTGGGAAAAATCACGCGCACTCACTTAAAAGTATAGAAGATCCATCTTCGAGAAAATCTATGGGCGACCCCTCAAATGTCAAATCTTTATGATAACATAAAGGACAGGATATGATTTTAAAATTTGGTGCTCTCGAAGTTTTCGTACCAAAATGGCGCACAACCTGAACATAGTATGTTTACCAGGTTAGGGTTGACTGATATTGACCGGAGCGACTGATATTTATTACGTGAAGCCGATAAGACAGCCGAACTGTGGTATTTTGAATTGTGGTGGAACATTAATTACGCGACATTAAACACCGACTAACGCGAGACTTGGGGAAGTCCGAGTCAATACCAATCGTTTGTTTTGTGTGTAAGATGGCGGCAATGGTACGTGATTGTCTGAGTGTATCCTTGTGTTGATACATTTAGGCGCGTGTGAAGTGGATGAGCAAATAGTTTGAGGTGTTGGAACATGTTTTATATCGTTTGCGCTAAACTATTTCCGGGGATGTGGTTCATTAAGAATTCTCTTCGTGATAATTTGCCATTGTGAGATTATTGTTTGCTTAAAGTAGTCTGCTGAAAATGGACTTTTTGCGCGAAAGAGTCTTTGCGAGAACGAACCTTTGCGGTTATTCAAAATACTTGAAATGTCGTTTTGCGAGAATGCACTTTATTGTGAATATATCTTAATGTGAATAGTCTTTTGCGAGAATGTACGTTAGCAAGAAAGTCATTTCACGCAAACGAAACTTTGCGAAAGTAAAATTTGATGCGAATGCACTTTAGCGAGAATGTCGTTTTTTGGGAACGAATCTTTGCGAGAATGTACTATTACGTCAATCGATATTTGCTAACGCTCATCCCCACACTATATTTCTTCGTAGTCTCAGTAGCTTTTGACAACTTTGTGTTCGAGTGGGTTTGCTCCGTCATCGGTCTACAAACATCTTTTGATAATAATCAAAGAATAAGGCGGCGAGAGAGAGAGAGAGATTTTATTACCACAAAGAATGAAAGACAGTATAAAGCAATATCGAAAATTTATATAGACGTAAAAGTAGTAAATACACACATTGTTTTGTGTAGGTCATCATGCAGGAAAGTTGAAGGCTATCGAAGCTTCTGATCGGTGAGAAATAAATTTAAACCTAATATCTTAACAGATAGGGATAAGATTTACATATTTATCCCGGAGGAGAGGAAGACCGCTAAGTCAGCTTAATCATATCGCGAACCACGGCCTCTCTTCCGGTTACCAGTCCATGTTGGGTATGGGATTAGTTAGACAGTTATTGGTTTTTGGAGGCATGGACTTGATGGTGGAGGAAGCCGTAACCGAACAGCGGTTACGTGAAACACTCTATCGCACCTACGCGCTCTTAAAAGTACCTTAGTTTTATAGTGTTTGACTTCTTTTTATCACCAATTTCATATTCCTGAAACTTCGATTTTATTAGTTTTAAGGGGAGAAAAGAGCTCATAAAATTCTATTAACTCTGTATTTACAATAAACTGTTTCGAAAGACCCAGGTCATTCGTTTCGTTGAATGAAAGTATTATGAAACATTTGGAAGTCAGGTTTCCCATCTCCTATTGTTTCTTTATCGATATTGCCCATTTCGATAATAACTGATTCAAAGCTTTATTTCGAGGAAAACGTGAAAACCAATATCGCCAATTTCAGAATATTGAAACTTCGGTTTTATTAGTTTAAAAGAGCTCATAACGATTTCTAGTAACTCTGCTTTTATAATAAACTGTTTCGAAAGACTCAGACAAAGACCATATGTTACGTCGAACGAAAGTACTGTGTAATATCTGAAACTAAGGGAACTTAGATATTGTGTATTGAACTGCAGGTCCTTTCTCCTTGTTTACTTTCATCGGATCCGTATGTGGTACTCACCACGAGGATGCTTGAACGAGATAGTATTAAAGTGATAAGTAAAAATAACATGATCTCTTTCAACGAAATAGTAAGTATACATTATACTTATACGTTATACTTACTATTTCGTTGAAAGAGATCATGTTATTTTTAATATCTGAAAGTCAGACTTATAAGAAATCGGTTGCCCGTGAGTAAGAACATTGTAGTGTTACTGCCAAAACTAGTATTTTTGGGTTCGTTTTTACAAAGGCCCCATCACTAATACAAAATCTGTAAGATTTGAGAAAGCACCCTTGTTTTTATAAATACGAAATAAGTAAATATTCAGTTAGGGTCAGGAATTATTTAAAATTTTGAATTTCCAACGCAATCTGCATTCTTAACTCTAACTGAATATTTACTGTTTTTTTTTTATATTTTAAGCGTTGGCAGGGCGGTGTTGTTTTCGGTGGAAGCTTTGTACTAAAGATTCTATTTCTGTGCTTATGGGTAAATATGTATGTTAACAAATTAACGTTAACAAATAATCAGAGTACATATCAGTCGGGTTTACGCAAAACTAACTCTCTATCTATATCCGCTATGATGTCATTATGCATATAATGCAAGAATGCTGTGGCAAGAGTAAAGACGAGAATATCGGTCAGAGACCGAAGACTTATCGATCGAGAGTGTAAATGGCTATTCTATTCAATTCAAGAGTCTTGCTGCACACTAACACAAATATATTTTTGTAACGTTTCGTCTGACCGAGGTCAGACTTCTTCAGACAAGCATTTTACAACTATAACAAAAAAACGCAATTGCATGCACATAAATATTGGTTTCAAATGTTGGGTATGTTTGCGATAGAGAGATATAAATAAAATTGGGACAGTTTTATATATCTCTCAATTATATTTATATCTCTCTATCGCAAACATACCCAACATTTGAAACCAATATTTATGTGCATGCAATTGCGTTTCTTGTTATAGTTGTAAAATGCTTGTCTGAAGAAGTCTGACCTCGGTCAGACGAAACGTTACAGAAATATATTTGTGTTCGTGTGCAGCAAGACTCTTGAATTGAATAACTTAACTGTATAATTACTAATTTTCTTATTTTAAGAGTTGGCGGAAATATTTTTTTCACGGGGGCTTTGTAAAAAAGACCTTATTATTGTGGGTATGAGTAAATATGTATGTACCGGGTTAAGTTAGATATAAAGCTTTAAGAAAATAGTTGAAGTAAATATCTGTTCTATGGACCCATCAGAGTTTCTCGCTCCTCAATATATTGTATCTCTTCAGGGGTCGGTCGACATAGTTGACTCTGCAGTCTTGGCCGCCCCCTCCCTATTATATTCTATGATTTTTTTTTGCATTCATTGTAATTTCACATTTTTTGATATATTCGGAAAATAAATCATTATCTCTCTCTCTCTCTATTGCCTACTTTGATAATAACTTATTCAAAGCTCTGTTAGGATATTTGGAGAAAAACGTGAAAACCATCATATAAATAAATATAAAAAATCGTCCGCGCGATGCTAATGGAATCGTATAGGCGTGCAGAGCCCTGTATCCTATTACAGTAAGAGCAAGAACCATATTGGCAAACGATCCTCCTGCATAATTCATGTCATGAGGGCAGCGAGAAAAATTAAAACAATTAACCCAGAAATTTATAGTAAATACTATTCTACAAACAAGTGTGATCTAATATATAGATGTGTTTATAATTGCATTAAATAGTTTAATGCTGTTACTATATATTTTACTTAATTTTGCGTTTTTTTTTTGAACGCATTGTCGGTGTTATATTGAAATAGAGGTTAATCAATGCGGCACACGAAAGAAAAATTTGAAATTTATTCGCTGCTATTAGTATTTTGACATACAGGAAGATCAGCGCGATAAAAACGTTTAAATTTGAAGCATAAGTCAAAGTTTAAAGATACTCGGGTCAGTTTTTGTGCAATAAAATCCTGAAATAGTCTCAATATTCCATAGATGTGACGCAGATCGAAAGACTAGTGTCGTTTGCATTCGGTGCAGTCTTACTGATATTATTTGGTATATTTGTTTGAATATACAGGGCAATCAACATGTTGTGAACGTTCGAATTTGTATCATAAGTCTTAGTTTGACATGACTTACAATAATTTTGAATTTTTCAGCGAAAGCGTTTAGTTTTGTCGAAAAGTGGAAAGTGGATTTTTCTAGCGTGAAATAAAATTCGCTTGCATTTGGTGTAGTTATACTAATTTACTACTTACTTACTAATTACTAATTACTATACTTGGAATTCCTTGGTATTGGTGTCGCATACTTATGATGGCCAGTTCTGGTCTCTCACGACTTTCTGTCAATTGCGATGAAATCCGGTATTATAATGTATATTAATGTGTCTGAATTCTGAATTATTTGTGATATTTAGCATGACGATATAAACTCTTTTATTATAGAAAAGGTCACATCTTTTAAAAGATAAAAAAAAAACATTTTTTCGTATCTTATATAGCTTATAAAATAAGGCAGGGCAACAGAGTAGCAAATTGTTATGGTGACCGTACATTTGAACCCACGTACATTTGAACCCATGTGTATATCCACGGGTTCAATCTATATGCGAGTGCTAAAACCCATGGGTTAGGGTTAGTATGGGTTCAACTATCCGAAAAACAAAAAAAATTCCGTAGGTGCAACTTCATACAGGTGCAATTGTCATGGGTTCAAATGTACGTGGGTTCAAATGCAATGGAACCAATTGTTATATTTATACAGTTTTCGGCATACAGATAAAAATGTTTGACTTATTTTGCTACCCTAACTAGACTTGCGGGCCATGCAAGCAAGACGTAAAGAGTTACATTTTATGAGCAATAATTACAGTGTTACATAAGTAAAAGTGGAAAACAATAAACCAAAACTAAATTGAATAGCAATTTTAACTAAAACATCAAAATTCGGTTTCAGTTTGGTTGTGGCAGCATCAGACGGGCCACATTGAAATACCGAACAGGCCAGATTTGGCCAGTGAGTCGTGGTTTGCCCATGTTTTAGTAAATTTTGCCTATAGACTGGCGGGCCAAGTAATTGTGACATAAACTCTACATTTTATGAGCAATAGTTACAGTGTTACAAAAGCAAGAATGAAAAACAATAAGCCTCTTGCCAAAACAAATTTAAGTTCAGTCTCAACAAATTTCTTGAGCTACTTTTTAGCTAAAACATCAAAATTTAATTTTAGTTTGGTTGTGGCAGCATCAGGCGGACAAAAATGACTTACCAAATGAGCCGTAATTTTCCCATGCCAGCTTTAGAATAGGTCTTCGATTTTATTTAATCCTCCTTCGTATTCGCTCCGGCATCTGTACTCAGTAATTAATATAAATTAGCCGAGTCTGTTCCGATCCAGTGGTTCGGTAATCCTATTATACGCTGCGTAAACATTTAAACGAAGATGTAGTATTCAATTTAGGTGCGTATTGTATTGCATTTGAAATTATTACTATTAGATTAACTAAAGCAGGGGTGGGCAACAATTTTTGTTGGTTGACCATATAACCCACTTCGGACACCTGGGCCACACAACGAAAAGAGAATTTGTTTATCGTTCAGCCTTAGAGTAATAAAAGCATTTAATCATAAACTGTCAGTTTGGTTTTATTTTTAATGAAATAAAAATTTGGGTGTAGAAAAGGGCCACACTGGATTAAAGGGCCGGGTTGTGACTAGGGCTGGACATTTTCGAATACCTAATGATTTCAGAATCGAATATTTTTTTCGAATCGAATCTCGAATACTTGGGAGATGTATAAATGTATGCGACTTTTTTATTGTAATTGGTCCTGTCTAAAAATGAATTAATGAAGACATAGAATACATCACTCAGACAGATTGATGAGCATTCACACACAATAAAAAAAACACGTTTTCACCAATACCTCACTACAGAAAACGGTCATCAAACGGCTTGAATAAAAAGATAATTAGGAAATTCATCTCGATCATTGCCGAAAAAGAAAAAAAAAGCATTCGATTCGAAATGCCCTGTCCTAGTTGTGACACGAGTACCGCCTGCTGCACACCCCTGAATTAGAGCAATGCTCAATAATCGGGACACGAAGGTTGCGCACCAGTACAGTTACGTTGGACTCAAAAGAAGTGATTCATTGGCCATTCCCTCGGTTTTTACCTTAATAAAAATATGTGCGCCCCGCCAACGACTTGCAATCTTTAATTCTGGCCAGCGAACGACAAAACTTTGCCGACCCCTGCAGTAGAAGTTTCAAATAGTGAATAGTTCCAAGTTTCAAATAGTGAATTATTGGTCAATTGGTTGCAGGAAGAAGCCGATCTTCCCGTAACAACAATCGGCGCTCCTGAAGTATGTCAACCAAGATGACACACAACCTGATAACCCTAACCTAGTACACATACTATGTTCAGGTTGTGCGCTATTTTGTTGCACATACTTCGAAAGCACCCGATAATCACACCACCAACAGCAACTAAAATTTCGTTGTTAAAATCAGCAGTCGCTTGAAGACCATTACTTTTATTTCTTCTAAATTTTTTCCGAGTCATATGGTACTCCAACAATTCACAAAAAATTTTGCTGTATTTTTTTCTAATTAAAGGGTAATTTTTTTAATGCCGTCACGCCGATCCGATCGGTGCTTTCATGCCTTACCGGTACCAATGCACGTTTTCTCGTTTAAGTCCACGTTTCTGAAAACAATTAACTGGCTGACTAATTCCATACCTGACATGGGCTAGTAACCGGACGAGAGGTCGTTGTTGGCCTTATGATTACGCCGTCCCATAGGCTTTCCTTTCACCCGGGATTAATGTGTAAATCATATCCTATCCTATATATCAGGGGTGGCCAACACGTCGATCGCGATCGACCGGTCGATCATCACGTCTCGAGTAGTCGATCGCGTCTGATGTTGAGTGAATTTAATAATACCCCAAAATTTTGCCATGAAACAGTTTCATGCAGTGCCTGTTGTGTCCTAAAACAGGACGAATACAGTACTGTACTGCGCAAAATACGATATACACAATACATATAGAGTATTTAAGTCTGGTCAAGCTCGATAGAGAATATTATTACATAACAAATAAAAGGGTCGCCGCTGCCAAAGTTTCGAAATGAACTTGCCGAATACCGTGTGTCTTGACCGAAAACGATCCTACAGTAACTTCTGCAGTATGCGAAAGTTATTGTCTCACTTCAAGAGTAGTGTATTCGCAACGATAGCATTGGCATCAGCATGCCCAATTTTTTTCTAATTCCAAGCGAGCAGAGAATTGAACTTGGAGGAAATTGTAAATAAGATACCTAAGTTTTAGGAGTCATGTAACATCTTTTTTTTTTTAAATTTTTTTTTTTTCGCTGTTCAGATTATATGGATACTTAACAAGGTTTTTTGAGGAATTTTCAACACTAACGACTAAAAATTAGACAGGCCTCAGATCAGAATTGTATGATTCGCATAAATCTCAAATATAAGATGATAATTTACTCCGGGTACAATTACATAATCAAATGGAAGATAAAAAATATCATCTTTTGTGGCGATTTCATAAAAAAAAATGCGCCCACATGGCCGTGCTTATTGGCAGCGATGGAATTTTAAATGCGTGTGTACATTTATTTACATATTCAGAACTCATTCGATTTCGTGTATATTTGACCTTATTGCCGATCAGTCGATCGCGAGCTATTTTGTAAATTTTAGTCGATCGCGGTCGAAAGCAGGTTGGCCACCCCTGCTATATATATTTAAGCAATGCTCTCTCGTTTGTGAAATGATAATTTTGGCTTGATACAAGCATACAGTGTAATATTTGCGACGCAAGACTCTTGAATAAAATCGGTTTACTCATTTACATGTTACGGTTTGTAGAGGTAGACACTACTTGCCGAAATTTTGCGAGTTGTAGTTTTTTTAATCTGCTGAACCGAGTTTAGCAAACATGAGTGATTTTTTTAGCATTTCAAAGGAAAATCAGGCAGAGATGAGGAAGACCAGTTGACCTTTACGTGTTTACAAACTGTAAAATGCATAAAGAACATATTAACGATCACAAAATTAAGTTTTATTTGAAAGCAGCATTTTTTCCGTGCTAGCGAGCGGTGAGTTATTTCCTGATAATATAACGCCGCACCAACAAAAAGTTTGCGAGCCGCTGATATACCGTAATAATATTATTTGTATTTTATTGAATTTAAAAATACAGATTATTATATGAAGTTAGCAATTCTTAAGATGACGACTGACGAACACAAATGAGATTGGAATTACTATTACGTCACCAAAGTACTCGAAGTCGGCTGTGACGTCATAACAACTTGTCCCCAAACGAAATAGTGACGTCATAATGGAAGAATTTGGAAATTCAGAAAGAGCGGGAAGAAGAAACGCTGTTCCGGATATCGACCCTGAAAAAGACGAAGAAAAGGAAATACTACAACGCGTCCGGAGTATTAAAATTTCGGACAGTCCAGAAAAAGTTCCTGTTAAAACGGAATCTATTGTTACGGACAAAAAACAGACAGCAACTTGCGGTGGTACGTGACCACTCATGCGGAACTGATTTACTTATTGCGTCATAAAATAATGGACATAGCTTCAAGCATGGTACGAATACTGCAGGGTTAAACTGAACTATAAGTTGACAACACATCGCCTGAAGAGAATTTTTGCGCTTTTTTGATTTATGCACAAAACTGCAGTTTCTTTGCCTTTCAGAGGCCGATTTTTATTAACTTAAATATGTAAATAATCTTTCGCATTGTTTATTTTTTATCAAGAGTCAGAAGAATTGTAAAAGTGCAGAGTCCACGCTGCTTTGATATAACTGATGAAATCAAATTAGGCTAATTCAGATTTTAAATAAAGAGAATGGTAACTTAAATATTAGTGTGCCGTCATATTGGTTCTGTGGCATGATTCATGACGTCATAAGAAATTGAAAATATTGAATAAAATATATTATAATTCCATGAGTGTATTTTTACATTATCCAAAATTACGGATATAGGCAAAGTATTACCTCGAATTTCAAATAAGTTCAAAAACTCAAAGCTAAATAATAAAACGTCGTGGTACTAGCAAAGTCGCAAAACCGGTTTCTAATCTCAAAGGGAGCGTCAAGGACCTATGGGGTTAGTTAGTGTTTGAGCTGTGATAACACATTAGCAAAACATATCTCTATCCCATGCCTGTATTTACTAAGAAGAACTGGTATTTCCATGGTAAAACAGTTGCAAATGTCGTGGAAAATCAACAAATTTTTAACAGTGAAATATTTGAAATCACCATGGTCAAATAACTGGGGTTTTATGGTAATAAAACTGCTTTTTTTAAGGTGAAATAACTGGTATTATCATACCGTGTTTCCCCGAAGATTAATAAGTTTAGCAGTTATTTCAAACAAAAACGTGTTGTTTATAAGTAGATCGGTTTTCATATTTTGTATATTTGGAAATATCGTGATTATCTACGTTGTAATTTTGTTTTTGATAAATGAAAATAAAAGACATCCTCCAAAATAAGCGCTAGTGTTATTTTTTGAATGAAAATTGAAATAAGACACTGTCTTATGTTTTGGGGAAACACGGTAATATTAAGTAATGTTTAATGGTAAAATATTGAAAAGCGCGGTCTAAACTTCGCATTTTATTCAATCAAAACTGGTGTTTTGTGTTGGAAACTATCATTTAGTAAATACCTAAATTCTAGTAAAATAACTGATATTTCATGGCAATATAACTGGTATTTTATGGTAAAATGGCTGGTATTTCATGGTAAACTAATTGGTAATTTATGGTGATGACAAATTCGGCAATAATAGTCCTCAAATCAATAAAATAATAATTTCCCGACCATCTAAATCTTAACTAGACATTGAAAACTTGGCTATCGCTGTTAGGTATCTCGCGACCTCCCTTTCCCAGTAAAATTTTTGGACACGTTTAGTGGCCATAACGATCGTTTCAAAATTTTGTTGTTATTGTTATTTGTCTCCGTCTCCATTTTTAAAAAATAGCTTTTCTCTTCGAATACTGGACCAATTGCTTTGATATTTTCAGTGGTTAAAGATAAAATTTTCGCTATGACGTCATCAAAATTATGGCCACTGGGTGGCGCTACGTGTCCCTATATTTGAGCATAGCTCTCTTGTTGGTTCAATATTTCCACGTAACTTTGTACTGACATCGTTTTTTGTTTCACTGGCCGAAAAAATCGAATTGACTTTGACTTAGAATGACTTGGACCTTGTGCAAATTTAATCAAAAATGCGTTATAAATTACTGATTCGCTTTTTTATTTTGCTTTAATTTCTAATAAAATGAAAAAAATGTGTTTTTGAATATGTGTTGATGAAAGGGGCGCAGCCAAAGGGGAGCCAAAATTTCGGATTGCCGAGTTGGAGCGTAGCAGCTAGCCGTCCGGAACTGCTTTCACCATAAAGTCCATGCTTCCAAAAACAAACAACTGGTGAATCGAGATAGAGATCGAAGACCGCCGACTTATCGATCCAGCGGCGTGTATCCTTTGCTTTGGCTCAACAGCGACATCGCGTGTTCTATCACTAATCAAATAAAAACTCACTAATTATACGACATCATCCATCAATAGGCTTCTGGTCCGAGATATGATGAATGCACATGCAAAATTTGGAGCAGATTCAACCTCGCTTTCGTGAGATATCGCGTAACATACGAAAGTGTTCAACAGACAGACAGACCAACACCTATCAACACCGATCAAGATCGATAAGTAATAAAGTCGAAATATATATGTACCGTATATGCTCGTTTTACCGCCCGATCTTGATTAAGGGCCCGTTTGAATAGCCGTCCGTGTGAACAGAAAATAAAAATAAGTAAGGGCCGGTGCTTGACTACCCGCCCGATGCTGATTTTTCAGTGGTAGAGAACAATGGGAAAAAAGAAGCGCTTTTGTCACAACGCTGTTGAATTTTAAGCGCTGGTAGATGACACTCACACCATACATAACAGATAGCGTTGATTACGTAACACCGTGGTTCTCAAACTGGGCGTCGCGACGCCCAAGTGCGTCGTTTCAATATTGATAGGGTGTCGCAAAACTTTTCTTCTTTTGCGGATTTGTACCGGCGGTGCGTGGGAAAATTTAGAAAATTACTCTTAAGACGTGAATAATTTGCGTTTGACGTGAATAAATTGACATGGAAAAAGGATTAATGTCGTCAAATATTTGTCTTCAGAGATACCGTAATTTGTGTGTATAATTTTACTTTAAAAATAGGAAGCGCCCGTGCTTGAATAAGGGCCGGTTAGAATAAGGGCCCGGTTAGTGAGTTTGGTTAAAAAAATATGGGCCCGGGCTACAAAACGAGCAAATACGGTATATGGAAACATTCAAATACATTGAGGAGATCTGGGTGGGCATTTTCGAATATCTGTTTATTTTATAATCGAATCGAATATTTTTTTCGGATCGAATCTCGAATACTTGGAAAATATGTAATCGTATGTGACTTCGTTGTTCGTGTACCACAGGGGTTCTCAACCTGGGGTTTACGAGAAGATTTTTAGGGGTATCTGGATGGCAGTCAAGATTTTGTGTGTTTTGCCATCACTAATTAAATAATAACTCGATAATTATACGACATCATTCATCCAAAATCAATAGGCTTCTGGTCCGAGATAAGATGAATGCACATGCAAAATCTGGAGCAGATTAAATCTCGCTTTCGTGAGATATCGCGAGTATCTAACAGACAAACAAATACCTATCAACATACTTACCGATCAAGATCGATAAGTTATGAGATAACGATCAGAGACCGCCGACTTATCGATCTATCGGCGTGTACCCTTCGCTATGACATAATAGCGACATCGAGTGTCCCATCACTAATTAAATAATAACTCGCTAATTATACGACATCATTCATCCAAAATCCATAGGCTTCTGGTCGAGAGATATGATGAATGCACATGCAAAATTTGGAGCAGATTCAACCTCGCTTTCGTGAGATATCGCGTGCATCTAACAGACAAACAGACGGACAAATACCTATCAACATACTTACCGATCAAGATCGATAAGTAATGAGATAACGATCAGAGACCGCCGACTTATCGATCTATCGGCGTGTACCCTTCGCTCTGACATAATAGCGACATCGAGTGTCCCATCACTAATTAAATAATAACTCGCTAATTATACGACATCATTCATCCAAAATCCGTAGGCTTCTGGTCGAGAGATATGATGAATGCACATGCAAAATTTGGAGCAGATTCAACCTCGCTTTCGTGAGATATCGCGAGTATCTAACAGACAAACAAACAAATACCTATCAACATACTTACCGATCAAGATCGATAAGTAATGACCCCAAGCACCGAAAATTGATGGAACCATGAAAACAGCAGTGCCAACACAGTCGGTTAATAGTCTAATACTGACATGGACAAACTACGGCCCGCGGGCCAAATCCGGCCCGTTGGGTAATTCAATTTGGCCCGCCTGATGCTGCCACAACCAAACTAAACCAAATTTTGATGTTTTAGCTGAAAAGAACTCAAGGAATTTGTTGAAATTGCGATTAAATTAAGTTTGGGCAAGAGGCTTATTGTTTTCCACTTTTGCTTTTGTAACACTGTGAATAGAGTTCCTAAAATGTAACTGTTACGACACACTTACATGGCACGAACTTACATGAAATTTTGCTTTGTATTATTATAGTATTACTAATATTCTTTAGTTCTTTATTACCATAACACCTAATTACCTATCCATGCACATAATATGAACCTACTTAACTGTACAAAAGCGGGAGTGCGGCTTGAGTAAATGTTGTACTATATGTATCGATATGGCGATCTACCTGTACCCCCAACTACAAATTGTTCAAATAAAACTAAAAAAAACAAATGTAATGATTTTCATGATTGAAAAATGGAATCTGAGCCACATAGCTATTATTCAGTTTTAGGTTTCGTATAGAAGTATTCAATTTAAAAAACATCCGCTAGATGCCAGCCAAGCGCAAGAGAAACTAGTTAGACAAACCTCAAGAATTTTTTACATATGTGTGAGCGTGTATTTCTGAGTCACAGCGGAAATCAATTAGCTGGCTATATTCTGCCTCGGGTTACATGCACAAGACAACACGAATAGAGCGCTGAGAAATTGGTTTGAATTCTCGGGTTCGAATCCAACTTGATTCATTTTTCAACGTCAAATTCATCTTGTGTGTATGTATGTTTTTTCGTCTAAAAAAGTAACAGTATCTGCATAATAATTAAACGGTATAAAAGAGACGGGTTTCCCTGTTCAAGACCTCACTGGCCTAGGACACAGATGTGCGATATGCACCCCTAACAAGTCTGACTGCAATTCAGAACTGTTGCGGTATAGTAGGACAACAGACATGAAATATACAAATAAAACTCTAGTACAGTACACAAGACAAAGAGGTACAACACAACGACGATGTGTACAATAGTCAGTTTATGACACGTTCATGTTCAAGATTCCACTGTGAATGATGGAAATAGGGTATAAATCGCTGTTAGGGTATAAATTGTTGTGTTTATACAAGAAATCTGACGAAACACGTAAAGATTTGGGTACTCCCGCAGTATGTGTACCAGGTTAGGGTTAGGCCATAATTTTATTTCAATTTTCCGTATTTTAGTTTTATTACGAGTTCGGGAGACTGTCTGTGTTAGCCAATTGAATATACTCCCTGTCCATGGGTTTCAGTCCCTTTACACAACTTGATGTAAAATAGGCAAACAAAATTAATTGCCTCCATATTGGTACACATACTTCTGGAGCGCCAAGATTTGTTCGGGACATGAACTTTTCGTTCGTGGAAATTCGATATTAATGTTGGAAGCATTGGAACGGATACAATGATCTTAAACTGAACTAATCGAAAACGACAAAAGAACCCAACACCCTAATCCATGATTTGTGCATAGACTGCTATGGAACATCCAATCCATTTACCAAGCTTGTTTTTTAGTAAAAAAAATTTATCACTGTGTTACTTTTGCAACGTAATTGAACTAGGCCTACAGCATCACCATTTTTCGCGTGTTCTTTAATCCGTATATCTGTAGGAAAAGCACACACACATATCTCACATTTTAATTTATAAGATATTGCCCGATGTCACATCGTGTTTTTGTTTTATTGTGTTTTGGGGGGACGGGCACGTACTTGTACGTATTTAACTTTTTTAATAAGTTATGCCCGTCCTCCGGGTACTCTGTTTTTTGTTTGTCCCTTTGTTGTTGTTTTTTGTTTTGTTTGTATCAGAGTGACCAAATAAAATTGATTGATTGATTGATTGAACTTACTACGGTGTGAAAATACTGTCTCCTACGCATCGTGCTGACCGCTTGGACGCTTGCCGACGCACTTTTGACTACCCTGCGTGGGTTCTCAGGTTCGATTTCCGTCGAGATAATAATGTGCGAGACGCCGTTGTGTGGTTCACGAAACCGCTGGTAAGTTACGGCTTCCACTATCATCAAGTCCCTGCTTCCGAAAACAAGTAACTAACTAATCCCATACCCGACATGGAATGGTTCGCCATATGGTTAAACCGGCTTTCCTCTCCCCGTGACAAATATGATAGTAAACTAGATATAGATAGTAAACTGAAGCTAAAGCCATGGATTTCCAGGAATCTTTACAAGTCTATAAAAAATAAAAATAAAATGTACAGTAAATGTTGCAAAAAATAGATCTGAATTAAAGGTAAGAGAATACAAAATGTATAGAAACAAACTATCCAGGGCTCTCTCAAAAGCCAAACAAGATTACTATAAAACAGTTTTTTTTTTCGCTACCAAAAAGATATTGCAAAAACATGGAAACAAATACGCGAAATAATTGGCACTTCATCAAAGAAAATCAAATTACCCTCACATCTTATGGTGCAGGACAAAAGAATTAATGATGGCAATGCAATTTGTGGCGCTCTAAACCAACATTTCATAGAAGTTGGTCCGAAACTTGCCTCACGAATAAGACCAGTTGCTGCAGATCACATGCAAACTCTTGGACCAAGCACCAAAGAGTCTTTCTTTCTCCATGATACTACTCCTGCGGAAATTAGATACAACAAATTGATAAATTGGATGCTAGTAAAGCAGTTGGTAGTGATGATATACCTATAAAAATTTTCAAAATTGCCAAATTTGTTCTCTCACCTATTCTGTCTCAAATTTTTAACCAAAGCTTCCATGATAGTGTGTACCCTGAAATTTTAAAAATAGCGAAGGTGGTTCCACTTCATAAAAAAGGGTCCAAATACGATCCAAATAATTATAGGCCTATTTCTTTATTGTCGCAAGTCGCGAAAATGTATGAGAATATTTTATATAATCGGATCAAAGTCTTTTTTGAAAAAAACAGGTGCTTTAAGTCTGTCCCAGTTTGGTTTTAGAGATAGCTATTCCACTGAACTAGCAATAGCTAGGCTTAAAGAAATGATAATGAATAATAGTGCAAATAATAAAATCACATGCGCAATTTTTTTGGACCTCGCTAAGGCGTTTGATAAAGTTAACCACTCGATCTTACTTGATAAATTACGTCATTACGGTATTAGAGGGAAATCTCTTAACCTTCTTACATCATATCTAAGCGGACGACAACAATACGTTGAGAATGGCGAATATGTCTCTGAAATGGGCTCTATCAAATGCGGAGTTCTACAGGGCTCTACAATTGGCCCACTGCTTTTTTTATGTTATATAAATGATTTACCAGCTGCATCTTCCTTTTATTCAACTCTATTTGCAGATGATACGTCCCTGTTGAAATCCGCCTCATCTCTGTCCGAACTTGAGACTGTGGTGAACACTGAACTACAAAATGTAGATATTTGGCTAAAGGCGAATAAATTATCTTTAAATTACTCGAAAACAAATTTTATGCTTTTCTGTAATAAAGGGAAAAATAGTACCCACTTCAAGCTCTTTTTAGGCAGTAACAAAATTGAGCAAACTAATAGTATCAAATATTTGGGGGTCACGATCGACAATAATCTAGACCCCATATTAATCAGCTAGCCAAAAAGTTATCACAAACCGTTGGTATTTTTTACAAACTGAGACACATTTTGAATTTTAAAACATTAAAAGCAGTTTACTATAGCTTGTTTCACTCTCGATTACAATATGGTATTCTTAGTTGGGGATCAGCATCTAGGTCTTCATTACAGCCAATCCAAGTTCTACAATATAAAGCCCTAAGGTGCTTATCATTTGCTGAGAAAAGTCGCACAACCAACCTCCAACTTTATTGTCAGCATGCAATTCTACAGCTGTCAGAAATGCATACTTTGGAAATAGCAAAATTTATGTATCGTCATGAAAATGGTTTTCTTCCCCCTGCTTTTGGTGATTATTTTACAAATTTAAAAGATGTACATAAATACGGTACTAGATCGAAGAAAACCAGGTCTTATTTCCTACCTCAGGTTTCAACTGATACTGGAAAAAATCCTTAAAATATAATGGTGTCCAGGTTTGGGGTTATGTCCCATTCGAAATAAAAAATTCCTCTTCATTACTGTTTTCTAGGAAAATGAAAAAGCTTTTGCTCACAAAATACTCAGAATAATTGCCTTCTGACTCATTATTGAGAATATAATAATATAATTGATAAGTGAAACATGTTTTATTATTTATGTGCTATATTATTGCTATTGCTATATTATTTATTGAACACGTAAGTGTACATAACGATCGTTTTGCGTTTTATGCTGGCACTCCTCTTCTTGTTGTTCTTATTTTAATTCTTCTTGGTATCGTTATAAAAAAAAAAACGCTTTTCCCATTGATTACTGGACCATTTGATTTGAAATTTCCAGTGGTTGAAGATGGAATCTTACCTTAGAAGGGTATTACTTTTATTTATTTCAAATATTTTGGTGAGCTGCATGGGATTCGTTTTTTTTTTTAGTGCGAAATTTGCCACTAGGTGGTGCTACGTGTCCTTATATTTGATCGTAGCTCTCTTGTTTAGTTATGTAATGTAATATAGTTCTAGTTCAGTTCAATGATTGAATCTGTGATATTCTTATCGCCATGCATGGGATTCGTTTTTTATTTTTTGAGTGCGAAATCTGCCACTAAGTGGCGCTACGTGTCCAATTATTTGAGCGTAGCTCTCTTGTTTATTTATGTAATGTAATATAGTTCTAGTTTAGTTCAATGATTGAATCTGTGATATTCTTTTCGTCATATTGATTATTTATTTTTTTTATATCGAGACAGGTTCCTGTGGAAGTGAATAGTATTGTGCCAGATCACAGTGTCGTATAATTTTACACATGTCCTCTGAACTACATAATTAACATGATTATATAGTGTCGAATCATAGGAAAAAATATTTGTCGACTCGTTTTTCTGTCTTTTTATATTTTTTTAAATTTTATACTGTCACAATCCGATGAATCCATTATTAAAGCTTAATCACAGTGAACAAAATGGTCGGGAGCCTCGGTGACCTGCTAAGGTCTTGCATACTGACCATCACAACTCAATGTTCAAATCATTCACTGCACTGTATTTTGATAAAAATCTGTAATATTGTCTGTTCTTTTTTTTTTTATTTGAAACATTGTTTTGTGGAAATGAAATCTCTCTCTCTCTCTCTCCTATCATGAATATTTCGATGATATTCAGCGTTTGGCGTCGCTAGAGAGTTATTTCCTCGCATCATTTCCGTTACGTCACCAGTTATTTTATTGCGCCACACCCGTTGTCGTCTCTCACTCTGTTCTGTCTGTCTGGCTGTTAGTGTATTGATTTTGGATTTCAATTTTTACTGTCACATTCAATCAGTTACAAAAATGTCGTGGGATGCAAATGCAGAAGGATTTGGAAACACTGTTGGCGCAGATAATACAATTATATTCTGCGCTGCAAGTGGAGCAGTTTGGGGTAAACATAGCAAGGATGGCAAAGATTTACAAGGGGTAGACTACAAATGTTTGCTAAATGCGAAGCCAGGGCAAGCCACGCCAAACATGATAAATAATGAAAAGTATATTCTGTTGAGAGATACCGACCCTACAGAGGGTAAATCGTTCAAAAAAGGTGGTAAAAGCGCAGTAGTAATCTATGCCCCAGTACATTCTTGTGGTATTCTCGTTACCAGCGATACTAAGAAGCCGGATCAAATGCTTCCCCCACTTGCAAAGGCGGTAGAATCCTGGAGATAGAAGAACTCGTGCCACATGAAAGACTGGATGTTGAATATAGTCTCAAAGTGTTAACAATATTTAGAACGGATTTTAATAACTCTTGCCAGATTGGTCTATTTTAAAGTCCATGCAGCATTTAAAATGAATAATTGATTATATTTCCAAATTCCGGACCTGTACTTTGAAAATGTCATCAACTTCTTCTTGACCGTTCTTCTTGATGAGTGAAAACCTAAAAATCTTGGAAAAAATATAAACACACTATGATTGCAGAACAGCTTAGGGAATAAATCTATTGTTGATGGGCCACCCACCCATTTACCTTTTATTTAATCCTAATCTAAAAAAAATTCAATTTAATGTCTGACGATTTAATATCATATTGTATGAATCTTGACATACCAATAATCTAGAAAGAAACCTTGAAGTTTGATATTTTAATTCTATTTGTGCGTTGTGGCCTTTTTCCTCTACGCTCCTGAAATCATTCATCGAAACTTGCTTTGACATAATACTGTTAATCAGAGTATTTTTATGTTCTGTGTCCATTTGGTATCAAATGGTACCAGTTGGTTGTGTTTTTCTCAAAACAATTTTAGTGTAAATTATTTCATTCAAATAGGCTACAAATCTGACCTGGTTTAGCATTTGCAAACTTGTCGCCAAAATTTGACAATATTTTCGAAATTAGTATCTGAAAATATAACAATGTGCATGGAAAAAAATTGAGAAATTTAAACAGTTTCTTTTGCACAGCTGGACTTTCTGAAAAACATTTTACTGAACATTTCATCGTGATATTGAATTGCTTGCATGGCAACCAATATTTTTTTCATCCAAATGTGAAAAATTAAGTTTTAATCGACTGACCGAATTCACTATTCGAATACATTTAAAAAAACTTATATTTCAAAGTATAGAATTCACTTTACATTGGAATTTTTGGAATCAATTCGTCTCCATGAAAACTTGAAAAAGCTATATTTATCGCTGGCTTTTACAACATTGTTAACCAGAGAGTTTTCACATAAAAATATCTCAATTCTCTTATTGGAATAATTTTTAAAATGTTATCGAATGTTGGCTTCGGTCATCCATTTTGTAATGCTATAATTTCTCGATTTATTCCGTGGGTTGGAGTGTTAGAGATTATTCAGTGCACAGTTAATTTTCATACTCAAGACGGAATTCTGTTGAATTGTTCAACTATTTTCAGTTTAAATATAATTTTCGGGATTTACTGCAATGTAGAACCGTAATATCTGTTCTTAGATCTATTGCGAAATAAAACTGCTCAATTGATAGGGTCTCACAAACACCGCATTTCCCATATTAAGTTACTACAAATAAATTTGTATAAATTGTGATTATTTTCCAGTTGTAATTTCAATTGAAAGTGTTTTAATTCTGGCTGCTAGTGTCTTTCATCACCCCTTTTGGTCTCCCCGTCCCCACTGTAACTACTGTATTATATATTGCATTTACTGCATATTCAGAAAAGATCTCCGATTGAAGACATGTTAATTATGAAAATTGAGTCTGTGTTTTTTCGATTGAGTCGTTGGGTAGGTATTAGGAAGCAGGCTGGGATTAAGTCAGTTGAGTGCGATGACGTAACGGTTCGCGATTCGACTGAGTTTCGTTGGCATTGCAGTTTTCGTGGTGACCGTACATTTAAACCCATGTGTATATCCGCGGGTTCAAACTATGTGCAGGTGCTGAAACCCGTAGGTTAGGGTTAGTATTCCATAGGTGCAGTAGTATGCGGGTGCAATTGTCGTGGGTTCAAATGTCCATGTTTGGAGCGATAAGGGCCGAAGAAAAAATTAACATAAAGGTGGGACGGTCGATAGTTTGATTTGAATTTCGAACAGAAGGTTACTATATGCCTTGGCCTGTCTGTTTGTCGTATTTCCATGTGATGCAAGTAGGGTCCTCTTATTTTCATAGGCAGCGCTCTCGAGGTGTATATCTATTCAATTGCGGACATGATTCTCCCTGGCACCTTAGCTTGGTTCCAAATACTTCTGGCCTCCTGCTATCTGTATATGCTCGTTTTACCGTCCGATCCTGATTAAGGGCTCGTTTGAATAGCCGCCTGTGTGAACAGAACATGAAAATAAGGGCCGGTGCTTGAATACTCGCCTGATGTAAAAGCTGATTTTTCAGTGGTAGAGAACAATGGGAAATAAAAAGCGCTTTTGTCACAACGCTGTTGAATTTTAAGCGCTGGTAGATAACACTCACGCCTTATGCGTCCAATTACATAACAGATAGCCTTGATAACCCAAACTGGGCATCTGCGACTACCAAGTGCGTCGTTTCAATATTGATAGGGCGTCGCAATTTTTACTTTAAAATAACAAGCGCCTGTGCTTGAATAAGGGCCGGTTTGAATAAGGGCCCGGTTAGTGAGTTTGGTTAAAAAAATATGGGCCCGGGCTACAAAACGAGCAAATACGGTATATAAGAATACCCAGTCATGTTTTGAAGCGTTTTTACCAGTTATTTTATGACCCATTTCAATTGTAGAAAAGCCAACAAACGTAACAAAATATAAATGCATTACATTCCAAGAAAAGGGCGTGGTTCAACATATTGCCAGGTCATCCAATCGACTTTCTTTTCCATGAAGATGAGTGTGTGAACTTAATCCTACTCAATGTTGGTTATGGATAAGTCGGGTTATTGCCCACCATTCTCTGTTAATCTTGGTAGGAAATTTGTAAGATAAGCAGATGGAGGTCGGTGAATAACCTAACATATAAGATAAACAACACAGAAAATTTAGCGTTGGGCAATGACAGTATAGTGCCCGATAAAATATTCCAATATTACAGAATATTAGCAAGCATATCGCACCGCTGACAGTGCTTTTTTTGAGTTATTATTCTGGCAGGAAATCCTGTCGACGGAATTGGAGAAATGTTTGTTTGTATTCTATCAAGTGCTCAACATAGAAAAATATCACAAGTTGAGCATCGTTTATCTATTATTCAAGCTTGGGAAATATATCCAATTGACAGACTGCGAAACGGTGAATGCACGTTCCGGCAAAGTAGGAATTTTTGGTAGTAATTACAACGTTTTTGATAGTATTTGCAACGTTTTTTGGTGGAAAAAGTGGGTTTGTTGGGAAGATATTGTTCCATGCACGATTGATGGTCGAAACCCATGTATTCAGAGGTAATTTGAATTTAATATATTAATAGACATGATATGTTCTGGGTTAGGATAGGAATTTAAATTGAGAAATGGGGAGAGTATTTAAAATAAGATTCTTGATATGTTTTGGGTCAGGATAGATGTATTACTTTGGCAAATGGTTAGAGTAAACATGTGTCAGTGTGTAATTATGGAGTCGAAATAAACTTATACAAGTGTGATTCATGGTAAGCTATGGGTTGGGGCTGTAGGGTGGAATAGAATAGCTACAGGAGTGGTGACTCAGGCAGGGGCCACGGCCCATCTAATTTGGCCACATGGGCCGTGGCCCATCAAGCTATGGGCCGCGGCCCCATCGGGAAAAATTCAATTATCTTACTAAAATTTTCAATTTTTACAATATTGTCAATATTCGAACCGAAAAAAAATCGCGAGATGCCAGCAAATTTTTTTCTTACGGTAAGCCTCTATATTTAAATTAAGCAAAATACCAAACAACAGAAAAGAATAGCCTACTCCTGTAGTATGTGTACCAGGTTAGGGTTAGGACAAAATCTTGTTCAAAATTTTTCACATTATAGTTCTATTATGAGTGTGGTGACTGACTGTGTTAGCCAAGTAAATAGTCCATTTACACAACTTGATGGGCCGTACAGGAATCACCACTTCCACTCTAGAATAGGTAGGAATAGCTATAAAGCTCCCATTCAGTGGCTAAGTATGACATGGTATTTTTTGGGTTAGGCAAAACTAGGGGTTCAGGTGTAGTTTAGTACGGTACCACATACAGACATATACTTCTAATTTGAAAAGCTATATGACGTGATTGTGACGTCGTAGTTATTTAAATTTTGGATGACGTAGTCAAGTGGGGTTAATAATAACATATGCAAAAATAATTTTGTCCAGCCCACTGGGCTTGTTGTACTATACTACGTTAAACCCAAGTTAGGATAGATATGAAAATTTAGTCACGTTTTGATTGAGTAATCATATGTTTGTGCTCTGTGTCACATGCTAGAAATTAGCTCTGTCATTGCACCTCTGACTACCCTGCATGGGTTCGCAGGTCGAATCCTGTGGGGGAAAAAATGTCCTGAGAGGATTGCTGGCCTTCCCGCCGCCGTAGGCCATATCACGTAACCGCTGAATGATTTAAACAGCACAAGGCTCAACTAAATATGGAAAGAGTACTGACAAATTGCAAGTGCCATTCATTTGCTAAATTCAGTTTGCCCGATAGAGATATCAGTGGTTGACACAAGTAGACAGTGGTCTACATCTGGGTTTCTTGAACTGGGGTTCGTGATGGCTCCACGAGGGTCCGCAACGAAATGAAAAGATTATGAAATATACATTTAATGGTGCCCCCGAAGTATGCGAACCAAGATGGCGGACATCGGAACGTAACATGGGTAACAGATTAGGGTTAGGCGATAATTTCTTTCCAATTTTCCTTATTTTAGTCCTATTATCAGTTCGAAGACTAGCCAAGAGCCTCCCGTAGTATTTATACCTAAAATTATGGCTTAACCCTAACCTAGTACACATATTACATTCCGATGTCCGCCATCTTGGTTCGCATACTTCGGGAGCCCCCATTTAATTTCATGTAGGCTATATATCCATTGTCACGTAGCGATTCGTAAACAAGATAATGTCGTAAGTTCAGGCGATCGCAAATCGTAATTGTTACGAAAGCAATGGAAGTGAAAAAATTATAGTAAAGCGATCCTTGCTTCCAGTGTCTGTGAGGTGGACCTTCATCGAAGAGCAACGAATATAAAAGTATTTATTGCACTATAGCAGTGGTTTCCAGCTTTTTATATCCTGTGGCCCCCATTCGGAGACTTTTAGCACTCATGGCCCTCCTGTTTATCACTTCAGTGGTATTTATGATGTTATTTTGATTTGGAACAATATTTCCCTGCCTCATCTGACATTCAAATTTTCTGTATTCCAGCGACCACCTTGTATATGAGCATGTCTTGAATCTTTTATTGGATTTTTATTTTCTGTATATTTTATTGTTTATATTGCCTTGTATAAATCAGAATAATTAATATTTTATCTTAATAATGTTGTTGAACTTTCTTATCAGGATTTGAAATAATATTGTTGTAAAAAAATTTATTTGTTTCTTGCTTTGTTTTAAGGAATATTGTAGATAAAACTAGTTTATACTGGTTTGAACCAGTTAAAACCAAGATAATCCAGCTGTGAATTGTCTGATTATATCTCAAGCTATCTGACAACAGTTTGTCTTGTTTATCATCCCATGCAAATTGGAGCAGACGAAACCAGTCTAATCCAGTATGAGCGAGTCAGAACCGGTTAGTCCACTTCCAGATGGTTGGATAAAGAAGGAAAGCAGATCATCAGGTAGTTATGACTCACAATTGAAGGATTTTAACTAAGCATTATTTTAGTCCAGTGGTTCTCAAACGGTGGCGCCCCCCCCCCCCCCCCCCCCCCCAATGGGGGTATGGGCAATTTTTCGAGGGGGCTCGAAGCTAATTGAAAATGGTAAAAAAATGTTAGATTTGATCTTGCCTGCCTTATTTTGGATATTTTACATTTCGAAACTTCATTCATATCAATATTTACGTTCCATCCACATATTTTCAACGTGCTTTTCAAATAAAACATACTTTTGCCTTACTATTTGTTTTTGGTAGTTTATTGTTAGCTAGTTATTTTAGAGGTGGGACATGAAATTTGACAAATTCTAAAAAGGGGGCGTGGCTCAAAAAGTTTGAGAACCACTGTCCTAGTACATTTTATTTATTTATTCAAGACATTTGAAACGTCCATATAAAATGACAAACAAAAAACAATAATTAATAATAAATAAGGGGAAGTAAATAGTACAGAAAATGCATTATATAGGATTTACATATTCATCCCGGGAGGAGAGGAAAGCCTATAAAGTGGCTTGATCACATGGCGAACCACGGCCTCTTGTCTGTTACCAGTCCATGTCGGGTATAGAATTAGTTAGCCAGTATGTAAATCCTATACCTAACGTTTACCATGCTGCGCCACACTGCTGTGTGTGCAACGTGCAGACATGCAACATATATATATATATATATATATATACAGAGAATCTGTGATTGTGCAAGTATCTTGAATTCCAATTTTTTGTCATTTTTGTCAACTTTCTTTTTGTGCTTCTCAGGGAGACATTACTATGTGAACAAATACACGAATGCGAGTCAGTGGGACAGACCAACCTCAGAAGCAGTGAAACCAGCAAGACCAGAGGTAGGAGATGATTTTTATTTTTTTCTTGAGTGAAAGGAAAGCTGATGAACCGTGTTTGGAAGCTCGAGCTATCACAAGTCAACAGTTATCTAAGATGAATATAATAAAATATAATCATAAGTTGCAAGAGTTTCCAACAAAGGAATTGAAATTTGCTGTTGTAAATATAGCTATCAATCGGAGTTATGTAAGACCATGGAATCGCTTTTCTTGTCTTTGTTGACATGCTTGTCTAGCGAGGACAAATTATTAATCATTTGTGTCAGTGGACCAGGTGAATAGCCAGGAATAATTGAAGGAGGGAGATCTGGAATTTTTATTAATTGTCGAGTTGGACCATAGCAGCTAGCGAGTCCGACTGGACGATCCTGACTTTGTCCCAGTGTTGGAATAGCTGGGCGGATGCATGAACTAGGCTAGTGAAGGGAGTCTTTCTATTAACAGTGTGATTGCTGTTTAATGAGATTGAGACCAAATTGGGAAAAATGGGTAAAGTGAGAGAAATATTAGTCCTAGTAAATCGAACGTCTCACCTAAGTAATCTGGAGAAATATTCCCCAAACTCTGTAAAGTCTGCATATGTTTAGGTGGATGCTTGCCCAGAGCCATCTTCACAAATAAGTGGTTTTAAATAACCAAAATAGCATCAGCGTTGAATGAATATTTAAAAAACGAGGGTTTTCGAAAGTCTCGGGAGGTTCAAAAAGCGTTTCAAGCTACAATAAATTGCTATGTATGATACATAATGGGGTGTACTAGGGCAGGGGTGTGCAAACTGTGGCCCGCGGGCCAAATGCGGCCCCCAAGGAAATATTGTGCGGCCCGCTGAGAAGTGCCAATTTTGAATAGTGTGCCCGCAAAAAGAATTTTTAGTTTATTTATTGTGACACGTGCGAGAAATTTTAATCACTTTACGTCGCAAAGCCAGTACTCGAGTGCCACTGTCATATTAGCAAAACTAGCTAGCAAAAACAGTTTTTGTGTCTGAAACTACTATAAACTATATCTTAAATAAAAGTACAGCCTGTGACTTCACTCAATCACTTGAATCTGGCCTTCCTGTAATAAAGGTAGCACACCCCTGTACTAGGGTATTGTGTATTGGACTGCAGGTCCTTTCTCCTTGTTTACTTTCTATTCCGGATCCGTATGTGGCTGTTGCCACAAGGATGTGTGACTGAGATAGTATTATGAAGATAAATAAAAATAACATAATCTCTTTCCACGAAATATTAGGTATATTATATAGTATATAGCGCTATCGCTATTTGATTAAGCCATATCTTGTTTTATCTGAAGAAGTTAGACTATAATCTAACGTAAGCTCACAAATATACTTGATATTTCGTGGAAAGAGATTATGTTATTTTTATGATACATAAAATTGCTTTTTTTATATTTCATTTGGGGGTCAGACCCTCAAAAACCCCTGTAGTGGCAGCAAGACCCCTTAATCACAAAGAATAGTCCTCTGTTTATGACATGAAACTCAGAAGGAATATTTTATTCCTTTTGATATATATAAGTTAGTATATTTTTGTTTTGTAATTTGTAATATCAGGCAGTGAAATTTGAAATGACCTAATTTGACTAATTTCAGATACTGTAGAACATAATATGCAATTTGATGTAAATTTAATTCATAAAACCATTTCCCATTTAGTTTGATCTTTCTGAATATACTGTTGTGATTTGAATATGTTGTTCATTGAGCAAGTTGGCTGCTACAAATGTACAAATCTTTGTGCACAGTGAAAGTAAATGTACAGTGCCGTATTTCTCAACCTTTGGTTCATCACCCAAAACCGTCCTGAGTTATTTCATTTAGATGGGGGCTTGCCAAGTTGGGTGTAGTAACCCCATAGAGGGTGCGCAGGGAATTTTAGGGTACGCAAAGCCCCAATGGTTGAATGGTATGTTTTATCTTCAGGAAGTAATTAAAAAATAATAGAAATTTGTTATGCAAATTCAACGTTACTCAAATTTCATGAGACCATATGGTTAAAAAGCTTTCTTCTTATTAGGCTCTGTCAAGTATGAAATATAAATAGACTATAGTACAATAGCTTGCCAAGTTTGGGAGAGATCATAGACCAGATTTTACTCACTGGTGCAGCCAGGGATGGTGAAAACCAAATAAATGCTTTTTCTAGACACTTATCGTATTTATTCGAGTATAAATCGAAAAATTCTTTACTGATTTTCGATTAAAAACTAAGAGGGTGTGTTATAACGGAGTAAATAGCAATGCATTTGGGAATTGTGTTCATACTCGCCGTTTGCTTTACCAGTTACTATGTGTTGTCATCGTGTCGATAAATTTTTTGTCATAGCCGCATATTTTCAACAGCAGAGCTGAGAAAAACATTTTATACCCGCCTGATGCTGCCACAACCAAACTAAAACCAAATTTTGATCCTTTAGCTGAATCAATAGCTTCGAGGAATTTGTTGAGATTGCGAATAAATTTAGTTCTGGCACGAGGTTTATTATTTTCCAATTTTGCTTTTGTATGCTGTAAATATTGTTCATAAAACTTTTTAGGTCACACCTACATGGCCCACCAGTCTAGGTGGCAAAATTTTTGGCCCCTCGTCCTGATTTTTGGCCCCTCCCTGATTTAGACTTCTTGCGCAATTTGTTTTCTTCGCAAAAGGCCTTGCAATAGTTGGGGTCGGTCCTAGGAATATTTCATGGCTTTGAGAGAAGGGATTGCTGGACGTGTTCTTGGATGAATTTTTTTTCTACAAAAAACTACTCTTGATATTTGTCTCGATTAATGCAAAGCCATCTTGCTTTTGAAACATAATTGCTGAACAGCTGGCTTTTGATTTTCAAATTTCAATTTTATTTTTGTGCGGTCAGGAACGGTCCATTGATAAAAAGATATAAAACTCATAGCACAGTCAAATTGCTGACTCGTGTGGCCTATTCACTCCAAAGACAGGAAGTGTTCGCTTCCTGCTTTCGCTCTCTTTAATCCAATTATATGAAACCATGTGTTCAGCCATATGATTGTGTGTGTGTAATGTCTGTAATACAATGCAATAGACCTCATATCAGTGATTTCAAACGGGGGGGGGGGGGGGGGGGGGGGGGGGGGGGGGGGTTTAGCCCACCATGTGGGCCACTGGGCAATTGGAGGGAGTACACCATGCCAGGCGCGAAACTGATTTTACTTTTCCCGTTACTAGAAAACGTCCTGTTAAAAGTGTTTTCACTTTTAATCGTAGGCACTTGCTTTAAGCAGAATTGTGCATATTTATAATATATTCTACATTCAGTTTTACCATTTCTTTAAGCATTTAATGTTTAAAACACAAAACAGAAAGATGTTGCTCATCTCTCTCCTTTTAAGCCTCCTACTTACTTATATAAAGTAGAATCTATATATCGGCACCCACGTAAATAAAAACAGAGTGGCATCCTGTGCCGTCTCAAAATAGCCTAAGAGCTGTGATTCGTGGGTTTCCTATTTCCTAGTTTCGTAATTTTAACATAAACTCAGTGTATAAGTAAGTGCTGTCGAATAAGTTATTGCAAAAATTTGAGAACGTTTTTATTAGTTGTTCTTTCTGTACACTTTTATTCTTAACTAGGCTCGGTTCATGCAAGGCACTGATACACGGGGGGGGGTTCTAGGAAAATTCTCTGTAGGAAATTCCATCATATAGAAAAAATCGCCACAAGAGCATTTTGCTGTGAAACAAGTATTTACCATGAAAACAGTCAGGTTTTTGAAGTAACTTTTTATTTAAAGAAGATTCGTTATTTAAGACCTCAACGTTAACCCTGTAAACATAACTTTTTTTTATCACAATTACTTGTTTAGTTGTTTTACATCAAAATGCTCTTGCGCAAAATTTTTCCATCTGCAGAATGTTCCAGACACAACACAGGGCAAATTTTTCTGAAGCCCGGGACGGTTTCTGATAATGATGCCCCTTATACCTAACTTCAAAAATAATTCGGGGGTAAACAAATTATAGATGTTGTCATACATTAATGATACCCATTATACCTAACTTCAAAAAACGAGAATATCAGTCGGAGACCGAAGACTTATTGATCGAAACTGCGGTTTCGATTCATGACTCTATAGTGACACCGCGTGTCTCATCAATAATTAATTAATAACCCGCTAATTATACGACATAATCCATTCAAAAACAATAGGCTTCTGGTCCAAGATATGATGAATGCACATGCAAAATTTGAAGCAGATTCAACCACGCCTTCGTGAGATATCGCGTGCATCTAACAGACAGACAAACAGACAAATACCTATCATCATACTTACCGATCTAAAGATCGATGAGTAATAATTCGGTGGTAAACAAATTATAGATGTTGTCATACATTAATGATGCCCATTATACCTAGGTAACTTCAGAAATAATTTTGGGAATAAACAAATTATACATGTTGATAGTCATGTGAATGAATAAATTAAAGGTTAAGTAAGAATGAAATGTCTGTATGTTTATTTAAATCATCAAACAAAGCAATGAACTCACCCCTATAAAGGGGCAGTCACCCCTATTGCCTCTTAGACACGCCCTGCTAATACACAAAAACATACTTTTTATGGAACCGGCATTTAAATTCTGAATACAATTGCAAAGTATAACAATATATATTCTCTGTGGCCAATTTATATTCGAAAATGTTTTTTCAGGACGTATTGGGAAAGTAAATTATTTGGGTTTGGCGATTGGTAAATATTGTGCGATTATGTAATGAACGTGGTACAATTCAAAACATATTCCTCTACTCAAAAATATTCTTTTTTCAGTATTTATTTGAAATAGTTAATTATTTGAATTTTGCTATTACTGGTTTTGAATAAACTGTTGCCTATGGTCCAGTCTCAAATGTTTGAAAATATATTTCCATAATGTATTAGTAATATTAAATTATTAAGGTATAACTTATAAGACATCGGTATTCCCTAGTGTATAAGATGCCATCCCTAACATTACTGAATAAATGGGAACAATCCAAGCCAATTCCCAATGTGAATTTACATTTCGTCAACAACTTTTTGTTGACTTTTGCCAAAAGCATTTTTCTATTCTCGAAGGATATTTATGTATTGTATTGGTGGCTGATGTTTCAACTATAATTCATGGGAAATATTCTCTTTGTTGGTGATTGGTGACCTCAGTGGTTCCCACCAGGAATTGCAAAATAGTTTATTTCCTTGAAATATGAACTATGGCATTTTCTCTTATTCAACACTTATTCACGCCTTTCGCTCCGAACAACGACATTTACAAGCATTTACTAATTTCGATTGATTGGCAAGGAGTGTAGAACTTATTTTCGGTGTATCACGCCTTCAAAAAAAACATGGTGAATATTCTCTTTATATTATGATTGGTGAACTTGATGTTTCTCACCAGAAATTGTTGATAAATTCGCTATTTTGAATATTTTCAGTGGCTTTTGCATCTTTGGTATTTATGTGTGTATTGGCCTTTATCATTAACTTGATATGTCGATAACTTGGTACTTCAATGATTGTTGTGTCGGAGGAAAAAATGATTATCGTAGTTTGATTTAGTCCACTTTTTTTTACTTTGCACATTCTACAAATTTATTTATTGTATGAAACTGCTTTTTGTACAAGCTAATCTCGAAACAGAACAGACACCATTTGGAATATATTCTAGAATTAAGTTAAATTTTGTGCATTGGGTCCTAGATTACAATCATACGCAAGCAGAAGTTTAAGTGTTAAATAATCTTCATTTTTGTAAAAGTACCTAATTAAAAAATTTATGGGTCTTGTTTTCCTGGGTCACCGCTTAGTAAGATATTTTGTAAAAATTCCTTTTGATAGTTTTAAAATTGAACTCATTCATTCCCAAAATTCTTAGGGCAACATGTGTTGTTATTCCGATGCACCTAAATAATTCTATATTTGCCGATAAGTTTTGCTATTCAGTGAGACGTGACTAAAGAAACGTGTTAAAAAGGAGAGAAAAGAGAGTGCAATGAAGCGTGTGATGTTTCCGTATATGTGATATAGATGGATTTTTTTTTTTGTCTTTTGTCGTGTTCTTGTGGTTTTTGTAACTCGAAACTGTAGTGAATGTTGTTTCGATTTTAATGATGAAAATGGTCCAGTTTTAGGTAAAAATCTCCAATTGTAACTAATGCTATGCCATGGAAAAAATGTATAATATTTACGTTTTTATTGTTTTTGGAATTTAAATGCCGCTTTCATAAATAGTATATCTTTGTGTATTAGCAGAGCATGTCTAAGAGGCAATAGGGGTGACTGCCCCTATATTGGGGTGAGTTCATTGCTCTGTTTATGATTTAAACAAAAAAAATTGATACAAACATTTCATTCTTCCATGACCTTTAATTTATTTATTCTCATGTATAACAACATCACTAATTTGTTTATCTCCCGAATTATATATAAGTTATTTATATAAGGGGCATTATTTCTGAGTAGCTGCTTTCCCATGCCTTGTTCAGAGCAAAGATAAAAATTATAACATAGAATTTGCAGCATTAATTAGTTGTAATATGCAATTCAAGATTCCCGCTGCACACTAACACAGATGTATTTCTGTAACGTTTCGTCTGACCAAAGTCAGACTTCCTCAGACAAGCAGTTTACAACAATAAACTGCTTTGTCTGAGAAAGTCTGATCCACTGGCGCTAAGGCATTGAGGATAGACTGGGAGTCAGTCTCGCGTAACCTCTACTGATAATTAATTAGTATGATTATTTTAATGGCACAGTCAATCAATTCAAAATTGACAGTATTTCAAGAACCCGCATACTTATTCTCGAATTACGTTTTTTTTTGGCGCTCCAGGAGTATGTGTACCAATATAGAGGTAACTAATTTTGTTCGCCTACTTTACATCAAGTTGTGTAAAGGGACAGAAGCTTATGGGCAGGAGGGATTCACTTGGCTAACACAGACAGTCCCCAAACTCGTAATAGAACTAAAAATGGTAAATGGAAATAAAATTATGGCCTAAACCTAACCTGGTACACACACTACGGGAGTACCTTTTTTCTATGTTGCAATTTTTGTTTCCAAATTACAATATATGTTGAACTTGTTGACCGTACATTTGAACCCATGCGTATATCCACGGGTTCAATCTATATGCGGGTGCTAAAACCCATGGGTTAGGGTTAGTATGGGTTCAACTATCCGTGAAACAAAAAAATTCCATAGGTGCAATAGCATACAGGTGCAATTGTCATGGATTCAAATGTACGTGGGTTCAAATGTAATGGAACCATTGAACTTTATTGAAGGAATCCCCAGTGGCGCCTGTAACTTTGCTCAGAGATGTGTCTTCTTCACTTTGTATAAACCGGCTTCAATCAAATGTCCAAAATCCCATTTTGGATGAGACAATACTAAATATAAGGTGCTCCCGAAGTATGCGAACTAAGATGGCGGACATCGGAACGTAACATGGGTAACAGGTTAGGGTTAGGCGATAATTTTTTTCCAATTTTCCTTATTTTAGTCCTATTATCAGTTCGAAGACTAGCCAAGAGCCTCCCGTAGTATTTATACCTAAAATTATAGCCTAACCCTAACCTAGTACACATATTACATTCCGATGTCCGCCATCTTGGTTCGCATACTTCGGGAGCCCCAAATATAAAACAATACTGAAAAGTTTCTCCCCCAGAAATGTGAGCTTTCGTCGTATGATTGACCTATTCTTTACAGTAGTTCAGTGGTTAACGCAAGACTTAAAATAATGCCAAGTATCCGGCTTCTATTTGCCGTAGTATTACTCAAAATTCTTCAGTTTTTTGTTATTACTATCAATCTATAATATTTATTTAAGCACACATTATGAGCTACTTAACTATTCAAAAGCGGGAGTGTGGCTTGTGCATAATACTAGCGAAGGATCCATTGAATATTGGGTACTCCTGGAGTATGTGGGCCAAGATGGCCGACACCGGAACGTAGTATGTGTACCAGGTTAGGGTTAGGCCATAATTTCAGGTACAAATACTACTGGAGTCACTTGGCTAGTCCCCATACTCGTAATAGAACTAAAATTCGGAATAAAATTATGGCCTAACCCTAACCTGGTACACATACTACAATCCGGTGTCCGCCATCTCGGTTCACATACATAGATATGATTTTATTTTCATATTGCAATTTCAGATTCGTTTTTTATTTATTTCGTCATGCAAGAATCCTTAAGCGAAAAAAGCATGTAAAATAAAGAACAGGAAACATTGATTCACAGCAGATGACTCGGAGACACATAAGACTCAATGAGTCATCCAGTCAGCGACACTTTATTTCACTAAAATTATTTTAAAACAAAAATCCTCAGAATTTTCGGTTGTATATGAGTGTATCCATTTGATAGCCTAACTTGACAATGACAATTACAATGACAATCATTTCTAGGCATATGAGTGGAAGCACAGCATATAACTGTGCTAATAGATTGTGTCCTTCAATTCTGAGTTGGTGTTTGTTTCTTGCTTGCTTACCTAATATCAAAGTAGGATGTTATAGGTGCATGCCACACATCCATGTCTTAGGTCGGTAAGGTCTTGAATATGTATCGTGTCTCTGTTATACTGTTTAATTATTATGCAGATACTGTTACGTTTTTGAGTCAAATAAATATACAAGCATACATCGGATAAGAGAATGTATTTAAATTAAAAACTCAATGAGTGTATCTGTGTGAATAGAACAATATTTATTTCTTAGGGTTCCATTGGTCGCCCAATGAGTTTACTTAGACATTTATCTCTTTGCTTTTAAGCAAGTTTACCAATATGATGCGTAGGGTGTCCATTTCCCTTTATAATTTCAATTTTGTTATGAAGTATATTCTCAACATATCTTAACCAGGTTTGTTTTTTAATCAGTAATTGTTCAGGTATTTTTACTTCATTTAATACATCTGTATGGGCCAAAACAATATATGGTATCAATAAATTCCCCTTGCAATTGCAAAAAAATTTCGGACTTCATATATTAGTATATATAAAATGGGTTGTCGCCTCCATTTGCCGCTTAGGCATTCCAAAAACATCTTGAAAACCAGTCCTTTGAGGTTAAGTGCGGTGCTTAGCCGGTTCGCTCGCCACTTTTACGTCTTTCGCCATTACGATTTTAATCACGGCGTGGTGGGACTGTTAGTTTTAGCTTTAATAAAAAGAAAGAAAGCGAGAGAATTTTCTAGAACCTGTTTCCCTTAAAAAGAGAGCATCTAAAATAAAAAAGAGAGAAGCAAGAGGAGAGTGGACTAGATTAATAAGAAGAGAAGGAATAGAAGAGAGAGCATAAGATAAAAAGGAGAGATGGAAGATAAGAGGTTCGTGAAGAGAATGAGATAAAAGGAGAAAAGCAGAGGAGAGTGCAATGGAGCGTGCAATCTTTTTTCCCTGAGTAACACCCTGCGGCGTTTTTTTTTCATATTCGAAATTGCTTTGTGACTAAATAAGTGATTTATTATTGCGTAACAGACCGGTTGAGTAATACCTCGCCCGCATAAATTTATGAGCTGACGGCGCCATCTATGGTAAAAAAAAATAATATTTTATTATGTTGTTATTCTATTTTGCCACCGCTAACTTTATGGTATGTGTTTGGGATAGGATGTAAGGTGATGCAATATCCAAACTTAGCTTATCATAGTCTGAGGTAAACATATGAAAAATATGGCGTTGCGCAATAACAGATAATACCAAAAATGTTAAATTTAAAATATCCATATATAAATACTTTTGGTATTCTACCATGGAATAATAAAATTGTAAATTGATTCATTTCACAAATTTTACAAAAAATTTATTGATAAAACGGAAATGATAGGAGAAATAGTAATTTAATGACATGCTGTTCATATGGCACAACCTCAACATAAGCAGCCATTTATCTGTTGTCTTAAATTGCCTTTACTGTATCGTCAATTACGATAGACAGGATGTCCAAAAAATCTAGTAAATTTATTTCTTATTATTTCAAAATGCTCTCAAATAGTCTATTTGCGGTCAGACTTAAGAACAAGCAAGATTTCGTTTTTTTCAGACTTCATCAGCTTAATATCTATCATTGGCTGCTTGCATAAGGCGTTGTTCTGAACAAAATGCATATAGACACATTGTTTAATAAAGGATATTTGTTTTGGATATTCCTGGTCCAATCCTTCTCTCATGATTTTCAATCCATACATGATTCCCTTGAAACTGAGGGCACGCAACAGGCCCACCAATCCATTTCGTGTGGCCCTAGTTTTAACACCCAGATTTTTTTCCATGAAGTATAAAATCTTAATCCGACAGTTTATGTTTAAAATAGACGCTCACATGGGTGGAAATAATATGAAGAAACTTGTCGAACAGTTCCTTTAGGGCTAGACTAGGGCAAGTAAAATTCTGTTTTTTTTTAAACTCAATAGTAACCTTTAATCTTTCAGTGGCTGCTTCTACAGACCCTTGTTCTGAGTGAAAAGCATAGTTACACATTGTAATTTGGATATCGATGTTCAATTTATTTCTCAAGATTTCAAAATTCTCTCAAACAATTCTTTTATGATCAAAATCTCCAAATAAGAAAAAGTCCGGTCTTTCCAAACCTGCGTAGCTCAATGGCATAGATGGCCGCTTGCATATGGCGTTGTTCTGAGCAAAATTTATATCGCCTACATTAGAGGTAAAATCAGGCCCAAAAATTCCGACCCGGGCCTGGGGTATTAAACTAATTAACTGGATTTGCAGGCCCGAGCCCGAAGCAAACCAGAAATTCATATTTTATTTAGGAGTTCCCTGTATTCCACACATAGTTTTAGTATATATTTTTTATAAACATGCATTTATTTAAAAAAAAGTCAGCGATAGAGAAGCCCGACCCGAATGTAATGATTGACACTTCAGACCCGAATTCCAAGTCAGGCTCGGGCTCCAGATGTTAGCGCTAGCGTACATATGTCATATGATAAAGAAAATTTTTTTTGAATATTCCTGTTCAATTAATTTTCCATGATTTCAAAAATCTCTCCGACAGTTTATTTAGGGTCACCTTGTGAACAAGAAAGATTCCTGTTTTATCAAATTTTTGTAATTACAGTGTATGTACAGAGCCTTTTTCTGAGCAAAAGGCAAATAGGCACATTGTGTTTTGGATACCGATGTTCAATTCATTTGTCAAGATTTCAAAAATTCTCTCAAACAGTCTACGTGTGGTCAAACCGCCCGAATTAGAAATATTTCGCGCTTTCCAAAGTCTTCGTAGCTTAATACCAAAAATGGCAACTCACCAAGAGTATTGTCCTGAGTGAAAGCTATAGATACACATTGTATTTTGGATATCGATGTTCAGTTCATTTCTCACGATTTCAAAAATTCTCTCAAACAGTTCATTTGTGGTTAGACTAGGAATGAGAGGCATCAATAATTCATTCCTTGGATTTCTAATTCCAGGTTAAAGATTGATCGTCTTTTGTTGCCCGAGGGCCTGTTTTGGTTTGTCGCTGTTAATCAAGGAGAAAAGTCTAGAACGTTGAATTTGGCGGCTAGCGATTTTCCATGTTGAATGCGTGGGTTCGTTAAAACCGAGATGTTTAATTGATTCGTTTCCCTCGTGTGCCATATAAATAGATACGTTTCGTCTCAATGGGGAATAATGCTCACACCCAGTTGATAAATTATCCAATTAATAACCTGGAAATGACGTATTCTTTTATGACGTCAGCTGTAATAATAAATTTAATATAGGATTGTGTGTGTGTAAAATTTCAGTAAAACTCCAGTAGTGTGTGTACCAGGTTAGGGTTAGGCCATGATTTAATTCCGATTTTTCTTATTTTGGTTCTGTTATGAGTTTGGGGACTGTCTGTGTTGACCAAGTGAATATACCCCCTTTCCATGGGTTTCAGTCCCTTTACACAACTTGACGTAAAGTAGGCGAACAAAATTAGTTACCTCCATATTGGTACACATACTTCTGGAGCTCCCAATAAACAATTATTAACCGTGACTATACAAAATAGTTTTCCTCAGTCAGATGAAATATTCGAAATATATATAAATATTAGGAATTCAGATAAGAAAAGATTATAATTTTTGAATAAAATTCATTAACCTTGTTGTGAACACATTTGGATAAGTTATTGTTTCATCAGGACATTTTACTGATTCATTTCTTACATATTCACGATGGACAAATACTTGTATTCGCACCTGTGAATGAAAATTTTCATAAGATGAAACGTTACAGAAATATATTTGTGTGTGTGACAAGACTTAATTTTATATAAAACACGGTTTCAAAGTAGGTTTCATCAAGAATATTCAAATTGAAATCAATTGCAAAAGAAGATTCTGGAATACTGAACTATTTTAAAATGAACTTCCCTAACCATATTGGCAGTGTCAAATTGCTAATGTGTAATAAAATGATATTTTCAAAAAAAAAAAACTCAAGACAGGGTGACATTTTTCAAATTTCAGTTTTGACTAAATTATTTGTACTTTTTAGCCGTTGCATCGCTATTCAGGTAACTCTAATATTTACTGTTCATCCAAATAAGAATTCCTAAATTTATTTGTTTAGGATCAATATTATTTACAACCTGTCTACTTAGACCACCATTGGTAAATATTACGTTGCCTTACAAGAGGGGTGTTGTCATTTGGCCAAGGAATTAATCAAACAGTCAACAATCAAACCCGAATTTCCAGAAATGACAAGAACTGCTTTTTAGTTTTTCGATGCAAGCAAGCGTTACCTTATGTCATTTAGCCAAGGAAATATTCGAACATTGCTATTGCTCGCGGAAAATTTGGCTGAAACGAATCCCAAATTTACAGAAATGACATTTTTTAGGAATAGATATGTGAATATATGCATTTTAGTATAGATATTCCAATTTAAGCTTCGGTTTAAAATTTTGACTAAAATTCACAAAAATTAAAAGTTTAGTTCAAGCAGATCCAAATTTATGCTGTCCCGAAAGCAACGTTCAATTAAAAAATATCATACGACACCAAAAAATGGTTGATGGCATATTCATATGTTGGACCACGGCATCTCATTCGTTTACCATTCCCGGTCGGGTATCGAAAGGAAATGATCAAACAGTTATTTGTTTCTTTTACATGTACCTGGGTGAAGATTATTTCATAATTCAGATTATTGGAATTGAAATTTTATAAAGTCAACCATTTTGAAAACGAATATCATGTATATATGAAATTTTATGGGTTGAAATTTAGCAAAAAATTATTTTAAATTTATTTGAATATCTAAATTCCTAATTCCAAAAATCTTTTAATTTCAAATTTTAATTAAACCAAATTCTTCAACGAAATATTTTAATCATTTTATTTTAATCTTAAAGCCAGACGAAGCTACTTGAAGTATACACACCCCGAGGCTAGTCAGCTATTGCTACAGCCGTTATGTGTTATCTTGATAGCAAACAAGTATAAAAGAATGTATTTATCATGTTATAACTTTCAATAGTGTACCGGTATATTGTTTGTACTAATAAAGAATAACTTATTAACTGGGATACCCAAAATGGATCAAATATTCGAAGATTTGAAATTAGACTGAGAAATCATTGTATGTAAATTGATTTACGCCATTTCTTGTGTTTGTCCTGCAGTCTCTTGTGTATTTCATGAATATTGTTGTCAAACTGGCTTTCGTTTAGTAAAATTAAACAAACAAACTTGGGTGCTCCAGAAGTATGTGTTCCAATATGGAGGTAACTAATTTTGTTCGCCTACTTCACATCAAGTTGTGTAAAGGGACTGAAACCTATGGGCAGGGGATATATTCACTTGGCTAACACAGACAGCCCCCGAACTCGTAATAGAACTAAACTAAGGAAAATTGGACTAAAATTATGGTTTAATTAACCCTAACCTGGTACACACACTACGGGAGTACCCCAAACTTGGATATCCAAAATATATCGAATGTACAATCTAAACAAAATTCATTAAATTCAATTTTTGAATTCTCAATTTTAAGAATAATGTTGAATGTTTTTTTTTTAAATTATCATCCTGAGCAATTGAAATCTCACAGCGACAAAATCTTATTTAATTAGGTTTCTGAAGACTGAAAATTAGATAACCTATTGGTACTCCCGAAGTATGTGAACCAAGATGGCGGATACCGGAATGTAGTATGTGTGCCAAGTTAGGGTTGGGCCATAACTTTATTCCAATTTTCTTTATTTTAGTTGAATTTCGAGTTTCGGGGACTAGCCGAGTAACTCCCGTAGTATGTGTACCTGAACTTATGACCTAACCCTTATCTGGTACACATACTATGTTCCCGTGTCCACCATCTTGGTTCACATACTTCGGGAGTACCAACCAATCTGTTCATATTTATTAATTTTCAATATTTTTTTACTGCGAGATTCATAAATCATTGATTTCAGGTATAATTCAGAATAGCTAGGTGGAGGCCACATTGTGATCAAAATGTCTTTTATTTCATATTACTGAAAAGTGGAAATAGATTACCGATCAAATTTAGGTTTATTTCAACAGTCTTGCTTTTAGGAATTTGGCCTCATTTAATATACAGGGTGTTCATAATGTCCTTTTACAGTTCCAAGGCAGTTCCCAATATATCTTAACTAGGTTTGTTGTTTTTAAAGTAATTGTTCAAGTAATTTTACTTCATTTAATACATTCGTGACGACCAAAACAATATATGGTATCGATGTATTCTCTTTGCAATTTGAAAAAAAAATTTAAGACTTTCATGGACATATTGACTTTTATGAAATCAGAGAGAATTGACCTGATTTTGTATTTGAACATTATTTCCTGTCTTTAACATTTCCAACTACATGACTGTCTGCACAAAGTTCAAACAAATTGTCAATGTACTACGTTCCTTTTCCTGTGAGTCTTGTGGTCTGTGCTTCGACATAGTGGAAATCCATAGTCAGCGATATCCAAGCGTATTGAATAATTTATAATAGAAGAGTTAATTTCACTCTTGCTTTAGCACTGGTTCTCAAACCATGGGCTAATTACGACCTGCGAAAACGATTTAATATGACCCTCCGAACTTGAAATAGTTTAGCACAGGGTGGTCCGAACCCGAGCCCGTGGGCCACATGTGGCCCGCCACTTCATTATCTGTGGCTCGCATTCGGAGAGGAATCAAAAAATCGCATTTTGTGTTGTTTCATCATAACATTAACCAAAAAATCTTTTGACATGTTGTTGCATCACCAATGTCACTGAATTGACTAGTGTTATGGCTTGCTGAGGCAACTTGCGAAGTTAAACGAGCGAAGTTCTTGGCACTATTGTGGCCCGCGAACAATGCAAAAGTAATTTTGTGGCCCGCGGAGCTGCCAATCTTGGACCACCCTGGTTTAGCTTTTTTTTTTTGTGTTTTAGATAGATAGATTTGTGTTCTAATTTGAGCATTTGATAGGGGTAACAAATTGGGTATACTTTTCTCAAATATATCATTTCCTTTCTAAGTATAATATCTCAATGGTTAGCGATGTCCAAATAAAATAGTCAATTAATTTAGAATCAAGTTATTAGAAATGATTCAAAAGTCATCTTCAGTCTTGCCACATTATCATTCCATTATACATATATATGGATCCAGCAACGCAAAATTTGAGAAGATAAATATTTGTAAATTTTTCTTCAGGAATAATGCAAAATGTTTTTGTGTGAAAATTGGCAATTTGAGCATTTAATAGATGTAACTAATTTGGTATACTTTTCTTAGAAAGATCATTGTCATCCCAAATATAAGACCTACTTCTAAACCAGTGGTTCTTAAACTTTTTAAGCCGTCCCCCTTTTTAGAAATTGTCAAGTCTCGTGCCCCATCTCAAAAATAAAAAGCTAACAATAAGCTACAAATAACAGATAGTAAGGCGAGATAATGTTTTTATTCAATAAACACGTTGAAAATGCATGGATGGTACGTAGATAATGAAATAAATGAAAACGTTTTGAAATGTAAATATCCAAAATAAGGCGGACAAGATCAAATCTAGCAAATATTTTTATTTTCAATTAGCTTCACGTCCCCTAAAAAAATTGTCTACGCCTTCTCGTGTAGCGGGCAGTGTTCCGTCTAAAGTGTGCGCGCGCACACAGCTTTCAGAGGCCGCGCACGCATAGATTTACTGCGCACAGACGTCTTTCGATGTAATGTAACAATGTTCTCGGTTGGCAGGTTGAGAAAGTTTGTTGTTGGCCAACCCATTACCTGGTTAGAACACCAAAATTTCTTCATAGGTTTTTGCACAAATATTAGTCATTTCCAGAAAAGTGCGCAAACACCAAAATTTTTGCGCACACATACTACAAAAAATTAGAGGGAACATTGGTAGCGGGCCCCACCCTTTGGGTTCCAATCGTACAAAACCTCGTTAAGAGTGTGGGTAGAATAAATATTTTATGATCATTGTAATTAGTACCGGTAAGTTAAAATAAAATTGGAGAATGGCCTTGAACTCTCATTGAGGTAACTCTCATTGAGGGGTTGTGACCATTCCACCAAGATTAATGTTATTTTTCGAATTATTACTGTCAAATTATTTGACTGTTTCCATATTTTGTGAGTCGCACATAATCATGTTTAGGTCTACATGTCCATGTATCTGTACACCCTACCCTGTCTCTAATATCTTCATTTATGCAATTTGTGGCGTCCCAAAAGTGTGTGTGTCAATATGGAGAAAACTAATTTTGTTTGCCTATTTCACATCAAGTTGTGTTGGGACTGAAACCTATTGGCAGGGGGTATATTCACTTGGCGAACACAGACAGTTCCCGAACTTGTATTAGAAATAAAATAAGGAAAATCGAAATAAAATTATGATTTAACCCTAACATGGTACACACACTACGGTAGTACCGATTTGTTCCTTATTGAGACAAATATAAATACATCAATATCAGTGGCCGCGTATTCAGAGTGACTTCGTGAAAATGCCGTCATTATAATGCCACTTGGATTATTTGATCTGTCCCGTTACTATCACTGCATTGATAAAAACCTGGTGGCTTAGTATTTTCTGTGACTTGTTAGGGATAGGATTTACATATTTAATTTTAATCATTTATGGTGAACCACGACCTATCGCTTGGTTGTATGGTCTTAGTTAGCCAGTTAGTTTGTTTTCAGATGCATGGGCTTGATGGTGGAGAAAGTCATGACCGACCAGTGGTTACATGAATCACCCTACGAGGGTGAGGATAGGGTTCACACATTGATCGTGGGGGAGAGGAAAGCCTATAATATGGCTTAATCATATGGCGACCTATTTGGTTACTAGTTCATGTCAGGTTTGGGATTAGTAAGTCAGTTATTTTTTTTTCAGATGCACGGACTCGTTCAGAGTCACAATTCAAATATGCTCCTTAAAAATAGCATTTAAGAATTGGATTATTCAACCTAAAAATATACTATCATGAAGTAATCAGTAAACAGTAGTTTATTTTACCATACATGAAATACCGTACACTAATGAATACAAAATGTAAAAAGAGCTAAACTGGTAAGTCGTGGTGAAAAAGTGTCGCGAGAAACCATGACTGGTTATCGAGCAGCCGACACCTATAAAAAAAACCTAAAAGTAATTGATAATAGCATAAAAAGTCAAAAGTTCATAAAAACCATCAATGATTACATCAATACCTTGCTGTGTAGCTTTTTCTGCGAAGGCTTCAACCACATTTTAGTGATGTCACATGACCTGTACAAGGAAGTAACACAAACGTGATCAAGTCAAATTATTGCTCTTGCGCTCCATCTAGTGTCTGTATTCAAATTGACAGGAAACAGGATGTACATTTTGTATAATAGGCTGTGAAAATTGCATAGGATGTAATATTGTGCTGTCAACGCTGAAATTTAGGTTTTTCAGTGACTGACTATCTGTAGCAGCGATTTCCAATCGAGGGCCATTGGACTCCCAAGGGGGCCACAAAGCAGTTGGAGGGGCCACAATGCCAGGTGCAAAACTGATTTTACTTTTCACCTCACGAATAAATTCCCTGTTCTTTCTAGTATTATTGTTTGATAGGGTTATTTCACAGGGTTTTTTACTTTGTTAAGCATGAATTGTTTGAACATAATGGGGTTTGAAATCTTACAACCGAAATAACACTAGGGCCATGAGTGCTAAAAGCCTTTGTAGAGAAGTTCACAAGCCAAAATAATTTGGGAACCGCTGATCTAAAGCATTAGTTGGAATGATTGTGTGAAAACTCCTTCACAGTTAATTCAACTTATGACACTTATTATTATTTCAATGATCTAGGTAAGACTCGTATGGACACCCCATATTTTCGATTTCAATGATTTCAATGGGTGTCCATAAAGTCTTAGAACATTTTAAAATTACGAACGGAATTTATCAATACCATATTTTGTTTTGGCCCTCACAGATGTATTAAATGAAGTAAAAATACTTGAACAATTACTGATTAAAAAAAACAACAAACCTGGTCAAGATAATTGAGAACTGACTTCATTGAAATAAAATTGAAATTGTGAAGGGATATTATGGAAACCTTGTATATATATATTTCAATAGGTATAGGCTACTTGTATACATGAATAAAACCTATTTTGTTGTCCTTGTGTTACAGATAAACCAGTTATTGCAGTGGTTCTCAACCTTTGGTACGCGGGAGCTTTTTAATCGGTCTGCAACCAGCAATTTTCAATTATTGCAACATTTAACTCTTTAGTTGGCTAAAACATGCCGACAACGCTTTGTCTTTATCATCCATACTGTATGTATTTGCTGAACAGCATTCATAGCATTACCAGTCCTTTTTGTGTGTTACGTCACAAGGCGTGTTGTGCCACATAAAATACTCCCATAGCGCGTTTCTTATGTCATTGTTCCCCACGACCGCGGCCAGAGTAAAAAACAGTAAAGTGGTACCAATCAGTAAAAGGTTGAGGACCACTGAGTTAACGAAACAATATTTCAAATCCATGCATTTGGACCAAATACCTGGTTAACTAACCCCAATAACAATATGGACTGGTAACCGGATGAGAGCCATATTATGATTAAGCCATATTTTCGTCCTTTCATTTCCTAAAATATAAACAATAATCCAATCCGATTTTAACATAAAATGAATAATAAAAAGCCAGTGATTCATTTTGATTGCTTCAATCAGGCCACCAACCAGCCCACTGCCTTGTATTATTTCATCATAATGGTGCCTGTTAATGGTATTATGACTCATGACCACTGAAAAGGAAGGAAGAGTTACTCACATACATATATAGAACCATATTATGAAGTAATAAAGTTAAGTTAGGCCTTGATGGTTTAGGTACGGAATATGGCCGGGTTTGGTATGGCTTATCTGTTGCCAAGCTAGTTCTGAGTATGAAATTTGAATTTATTTTTATTTCGATTGCCTAGAGATTTTGCAAAGCATGTCTTTATCATGTATGGCCATTGATATGGAATTGAATATAATGGGGTTATGTTAGAAACATGCATGATTTTATATAATTATAGGTGCATGTCTTTCCTGGGCTGATATGCCTGTTTTGTTGCGAAATTCTGAAGGCTTCGTAGTGATGAACTACTGCTATCTAGTGGGGACAGTGATTCTCAATCTTTTATGGCTCGTGACCACCTTTCGGAGGTTTTTAGCATTAATGGCTCCCAGTTTTTAATTCCAGTGGTATCTATAGTTTAATTTTGACTGTTAGATTCTAAATCCCATTATGTTTGCTATTCACGCTCAACAAAGTGAAAACACCCTGTGAAATAACCTTATCAAGCAATGAAACTAGATGTAAAATCAGTTCCATGCCTAACTTTGTGGTTTCCCTCAAACTGCTCTGGGAGAGGCCACGGTTGGGAAAAACTGATTCAAGATATTCAAAGAACAGGCCTTTACATTGGTGGTTTGCAACTACAAAGGCCTCACACATCTTCTATTTTGTCCCTTAGTTTCTAATTCAGAAGGACGTTTCCCAAACTGTGTGTTGCGGATATCAGACATTCAGTTACGTTATTATCGTATATATGCTAAAAAGAAGCACAAATGTTACATTTATTGAATATGCACGACTTGTAAAATTAATTCTAAGAAATTTGACAAATTTTTTAACACAGTAAAGAAGTGGAGCCGGCCATCATTTAAACTCCCAATAAAAAAATATCAAATGCTCTTAATAGAAAGGGTTACACAGGCTAGTACTAAACAGTGAATCCATAAATCAGCTCTTCAGTAAAGAGAAATTAATGATTTAACCTCTTAACGGCTGTTTAATGTTTGCCGATTTTATGAGCTTGTTTAAATTACCAGGCTGGTGACATATTGCGCAATTAGGTGATAAAATTGCTCAATGTTTTGTAACAGTTGCCAGGGAAACGTCTTTGATTCGTGGGCACGGTCACAATGGCATATTTATCATCACATTTATTAAAACCATGCTGACGTGCTGATAAAAATGATTTCAAATTGGAAATTACTTAAACTCGAATTTTCACTTAAATAGTAACGTACAAGAATCTCAATTCAATAACAGTCAACGATAAAAAGGGCGTATTCACAAACTTTGCCATTGGCACCATTTCATGTGGATATGTCACTGCCCTGTAAAATGACGCTCATTGTAGTCGCTGACATTTTGATGAGTTCAGTATAGGCCTTAAAACCACTCCAAATATGGCATTTACTAGTAAAGAGCAGATGGATCAGATATTCCCGGTACAAAGCCAACTTACCGTAATATTATGTATTTATATATAGCAGGAACAGCCAAAAAACCATATTTTGGTTTGGTTACCGGTTCTGAACCAGTGGTCCATGGCTCACTGCCAGGCCACAAAGATTTTCAAATGGGCCACAAAGCCATTGAATTCATAAATTTAATACTATTTGTGTTACTATAGTATATGTTTGATTGCAGTGCAATATTTGATGCTGCTTCTGTTTGCTGCAGAATGGTAATTTTCAAGTGATTTAATAAAGTGAAAGGGTCTATATTGTGTAAATATTTACCGTATTTGTTTTTCTTGCAGTCTTACCCTGGCATGGTAAGGTAAATGGGCAACGAATTTTCAGCGCAACGAAAATGGGCCATGACAGAAAATGGGTTGAAAACCACTGGGTTATGTCTTTCAGAACTTGCTTTAAGCAAACACTTATGAGAACAAAAAGATTACAAACACAATGACGACTTTGAGGTTTTTTTCACAATCGCAAAACATAGTTAATAATTTATGGCTGTAATCTTAGAAAGTGTTCCACTTTTCAAGTTCCGTACAAACAATGTAATTGCCATGCCGTCTTTGTGACATTGTGAAAATAAAGTTTTAAAAAAGTGGTTTCGAAATTGATATTGGAACTCGTATTAGAACTAAAATAAGGAAAATCAGAATAGAATTATGGCCTAACCCTAACCTGGTACACACACTACAGGAGTACCATTTTTTAACATGATACAATTTAAAACAAAATTGATATCCAAAAATTTTAATTCAGAGTGGATTTCGAACATTAGAATATTTATCGTAGTTTTAGTTATCTCTGAAAAACATATATATAACTACTGTATGTACTTATTGGGTGCCATACCCGAAAATACTCAATCCTTTCAGAAATGATAAAAAGTAACACAAATAGGATTAAATTTATCAATTCCATGGGTTTTGCGGCCCATCTGAAAATGTTTTGTGGCCGGCCAGTGAGCCATGGACCACTGGACGAGAATGCGCTCTTTTTTATCGTTGACTGACAATTTTTAATGAATGTTATTTGAGATGCTTGTTTGTTAATATTTGAGCGAAAATACGATTTCAAAATTTCCAATTTTAAATAATGTTATTGAAACCCTTTACAAATTGCTTTTATTCAAATTTTTTCTACATTTGAGAACTCATGAACTATATTTTTTTAACATGACCCAATTTGAAACATATTTGATATTCAAAAGTGTATTTTGAACATTAGATCATTTACCGTAGTTTTAGTTATTTCTGAGAAACCTATATATAAATACATATTGGGTGATAATATTTCTGTATTTACCAGTCATTGCTTGTCCAAGCCCTATTTGGAGTGGTTTTGTGACTTCAACATTCAATGAAAACATAAAATGTCAAAGCAGTATGCTGTTGCTGTATCATATTTGAAAAGATCCTATCCAAAATTCTAAAGCAATGGACAAGCGTGCGTAGTAAAAAATTTAGCGTCCACTGTTGGCCGAGAATAACGGGCGTGGCCACAATGCTTTGTATTGTTGAATAGAAAAGATATGGCCTCCATTAAATAAGGTAAATGTTTGCTCAGCAAAGCTAAACTGGCCGTGTCCACTGGACAAATAAAAGTGAAGCGGGGTGAATTGGATATATACGAACAGAGATATTTTATCATGTAATACACGTACTGGGATCCCAAAAGTCCATGCATTATTGGGTACTCGCGGGTACCAAGTAAATATTCCTGTTTGTTGAATCTCCATAATGTTGCCTTAGCTGTACTCCCAAGGTATGTGAACCAAGATTGCGGACACCGGAACATAGTATGTGTACCAGGTTAGGGTTAGCCTATGATTTCAGGTACAAATACTATGGGAGTCGCTTGGCTAGTCCCTGAACTTGTAATAGAATTAAAATAAGTAAAATTGGAATAAAATTATGGCCTAACCTGGTACACATACTATGTTCCGGTGTCCTCCATCTTGGTTCACATACTTCGGGAGCACCCATTATCGTGCATATATATTAAAAAAATTTTCCTTCATAATTAACTGTTAAAGATTCCATTTTTTTTTCAATGTATTGTGATTTACATTACATATAGGAAAGTATTAGCTCTAAGCTATTCTATATGAGTGATAAATTTAACACAAAAGTATTATTATTTGAATAGGGCAACAAGCCTACAGGGACAATAACTATCTATTTCTGAGAGACATCGTGCCAAATTATGCGTCCGTCCGTATGACAAACATTGCCTCACCCATTTAGTAAATATCTTCATTTCTTAACTTCATCTTAAACTGGTCCATACATAAAAATAAGAATTATCTAGATTTCATGTACGATCTAATATAATAAGATGAATTCATCGGTCAATGATTAATAAAGCTTTATTTACTCACAATGACTATGCTAAATTGTACTTTGTTAGCAGCGCAAGTTTTTGTGACCACACAATAAATGTTGAATAATTTATAGATTATGATGTCACAGTAGAGGCTTTATTAATTTGTTGTGTTATTTATAGAGGGCTATTCAAGCACTATTTACTGGCGCGTAATGTCCCTCTATATTTTTTATAAATTTGGCAATTCGATGATTGTGTCTAACTTTGTTCAGAGATTAGTCTTCTTTACTTCTGTGTGAGGGGGCCGAATACACCATTATAATTCATAGTTTAAAGTCCCTTTACAGTTTCAATTTTGTTATCGAGTCAGTTCTCAATATATCTAACCAGGTTTGTTGTTTTTTAATCAGTAATTGGTCAAGTATTTTTACTTCATTCAACACATCTATGAGGGCCAAAACAAGATATGGTATCGAGAAATTCCCCTTGCAATTTTAACAAATTTCAGGACTTTATGGACACTCTATAGTTATAGTTAACCCCGGAATTTCAGTGTTTGTCTTTAACTTCTGAGTGAGTGCGTGTTATGATACACACACCCAATTCTGTAAAGTTTACAGCTTTTGGCATACCAGTGATAACCTGCAAACTCTTAGCAAGTGTGCGTGACCTGCTTCAAGAAAGTTCTCCTTATGAATAGCAATAAAAGTTTGCGATGCTCTATCTACCACGCCCGTCTTTAAATCTATATTTCACTTTTGATTACTTTTAGGGAGGCAACACTCCACGTTTTTATGAGATGGTAATATGAGAGAAAAATGACTCTCTGTCACCACATAGTGGTTTAAGTAGTTTGTAGATAGTTCTAGAATCTAGATAATTTTCATCATTGATTATTTTTGGATACATAATGGACGTTTTTTCAATATTTTTGTTGTGATGTTTGGAAAAGATTGCCTTTCTCTGAAACAGCGGTGGCGGTGTGGCTCAACGGGCTAAGCGTTAGAAATACGCTCGCCACCGCACCTCTAATTACTCTGCGTGGGTTCGCAGGTTCGTATCCCATGCAGGGATGGTTATGTGCGAGAGGATTGCTGGACTCCACCACCAAGTCCATGCTTCCGAAAACAAACAATACAGTAAAACTAATCCCATACCCGACTTGGAATGGTAACCGGACGAGAGGCCGTGGTTCGCCATATGGATAAACCGTCTTATCGGCTTTCCTCTCCCCCGGGATAAATATGTAAATCCTATCCAGATGAACCAAACAGAAGTGAGTGTTTAGAACCATGGTTTCCAACCTTTCATGACTTTTGGCCCTTCTTCGAGGGCTTTCAACACTCATGCCCTGCCTGTTCATCATTTCATAGAGTGTTATTGTGATTGGTAGATTCCAAATCTCATTATGTTTAAACAATTCATGCTCAACAAAGTGAAAACACCCTGCAAAATACCCTTATCACACAATGAAACAAGGAAAAACGGGGATTTTTCTTGTTAAGTGAAATATAAAATCAGTTTTACGCCTAGCATCGTGGCCCTTCCAACTGATCTGATCTAGAATTGCGTCTGACCCTTCAACCACTCTTTGGGGGTCACGGCACCCCAGTCAGGAACCGCTGATTTAAAAAGAAAATACTATTAAAAGCAGATATGTCAGGCTATTTGAGTAACAATGTTCTTTATTAGTCCCTTGTTACCTCACATTAAAAACATTGTGAGACTGTCTCTCACTGCTATTTCCATGGTTACCTAAACTGTGGTGCTTGGAGTCAACTTTCTTTTATTGAAATCGTGACTGCTTGGCATATACCAGGTTGCCTTAACCTACATATTGTTTTTTTTTTCAGTTCCTTGACGTACCTTGTTTCTTTTTGCAGTGTCGTACATATTGTTTTTTATCGCCTTGACGGGGGCTCCCGATATATGCGAACCAAGATGGCGGACATCGGAATGTAATATGTGTACTAGGTTAGGGTTAGGCCATAATTTTAGGTATAAATACTACGGGAGGCTCTTGGCTAGTCTTCGAACTGATAATAGGACTAAAATAAGGAAAATTGGAAAAATGATCGCCTAACCCTAACCTGTTACCCATGTTACGTTCCGATGTCCGCCATCTTGGTTCGCATACTTCGGGAGCACCCCTTGACGTACTTTTTTTTTCCAAATAACATATTTTGTTTGTCTTTATTCTACTTACGGTATAATGTTCTGTTAGACTGTCACAAGGGTGCCGTCGCTTGAAAACCACAATTGGTTTTTGGCGTCTCTATTCACTCTGAAGTGCGATTTTTTAATTTGTGTATGTATGGTTCACATTTTCAGTACGATGAAGAAATAAAGTACTGATTACAGTCCCCATACCTCCCCTTGTCATGGAAATAAACAATCAATAAATACTCGATAAATTTAATCGGGAAATTTTTTCTCTTTTAGACTGTCCATGCCTTCCATCTTCTCGTAAAACATGTAGATTCACGTCGGCCTTCATCGTGGAGAGAAAACACGATAACAAGAAGTAAAGAAGAAGCTTTGGATATTTTGAAAGGTGATTTAGGACTTTTATGTTAAAAATCAATTTTTCAATTAGATGTTCTTACCATGATCGAGCCGTCACTGATACTTCTGAACCTACTATTTGTTGATAAGATGGGATTTACATATTTATCCCAGGGGAGAGGCGCATTTATCATATGGCCAACCACGGCCCTCGTCCAGTTACCAGTCCATGTCTGGTATGGTATTAGTTAGACAGTTATTTGTTTTTTCGGAAGCATGGACTTGATGGCGGACGAAGCCTTAACTGATGAGCTGTTATGTGAACCACCCTACGACTGCAATCTAGCAAGTCCAGCAATCCTCTCGCACATAATTTACGCTGCATTGGATTCGAACCTGCAGCCCAGGCAGAGTAACCTAATCGGGGGGGTGCGGGGGCGAGCGTATTCCTAATGCTTAGCACGATGCGCCACACCACTGAGCGTGTGTGTGAGAACCGGCCTCTCTCCATTTTGGCATGCTTAATCAATTTACAGAGAAATTTTCACTAAACATTGTACAGGGTGACTGAATACACATAATGAAATTTTGAGGGGGCCTTGCGGGTCGCAGTCAGGAAAACTTAATCGCATCAGCAAATATGGTGAGAGTTGACCTCAATGACCATAAGGTCGTATCGCTCATTCCTGTTCATATCAAAACAATTTTATTTCTACATTTTCATTTATTGATGACAAAATGTTTATTGTTTACTTTGTGTATTAATAAATATTGAATTTGGAAATATCACTATTCACAGCCCATTGAAATTCGTGTTAGCACTTTTATCTTGTTGCAGGTTATGAAGAAGCAATCCGAAATGAAAATGCTCAATTTGAAGATCTGGCTTCAAAGTATAGTGATTGTAGTTCTGCTAAGAGAGGGGGAGATCTGGGCAAATTCTCAAGAGGTGCGTATGCTTCAGATCACGATTGTGCAACAAGCGGCCCCGCGATCGCAACCCGGCCCGCTAAGAAATTTAGTGCGGCCCTTGTCAACACTCAGATTTTTCCCATCAAGCATAAAACTAGATAGCGATCGGAGACTGCCGACCTATCGATCTGCGGTTTCGATTCCTTCGCTCTGACTCAATAGCGACGCCGCGTGTCCCATCACTAATTAATTAATAACTCGCTAGTTATACGACATAATTCATTCAAAATCAATAGGCTTTTGGTCCGAGATAAGATGAATGCACATGCAAAATTTGGAGCAGATTCAACCTTGCTTTCGTGAGATATCGCGTGCATCTAACAGAAATAGAGACAGACAAATACCTATCAACATACTTACCGATTAAAACCGATAAGTAATAAGTAAGCGATAGGAGACTGCCGACTTATCGATCTGCGGGTTCGATTCCTTCGCTTTGACTCAATAGCGACGCCGCGTGTCCCATCACTAATTAATTAATAACTCCCTAATTATACGACATAATTCATGCAAAATCAATAGGCTTCTGGTCCGAGATAAGATGAATGCACATGCAAAATTTGGAGCAGATTCAACCTCGCTTTCGAGACAAACAAACAGACAAATACCAACATATACCAAATATCGACATACTCACTAATCGAGATTGATAAGTGATCATAAAATGACGGTTCATGTTTATAAATGTATTTTGTCAATTAAGGGTTGCTACAAGTACAACTTCTGTCAAAGCTGATGTTAACAAACTATTTGCAAGAACTTAAAATGTTAAATAAATAAAATTTGCAATGTGAGAATTTTTCAATTTGTTGTGTACATGGAAAAACAAATTTTTTGTGTCCAGTTAGATGTTTGAAGTAGTTTATATGGTCCACCCACAAAAAATGTTACACACGCATGCTTCAGGTGATTTATCTTAACGAGACTTAGATGTGTGTGGGGCATAGTTCCTACTGCCTCATAATAATTATAGCAAAATACTTATTGAATACAAAGTGGACCTATGTGTCATTTTTATTGAACTTAGAGCCAACAAAATGTCAAGTGTACATGATGGAAGAAGCTGCAAGATCGCTAATACTTATTTTACCTCTTTATTTTGTTTTCCCCGACAGACAGACCATCATTTGACATTCCGAATATTCTTTTAACACTTGACTGGAATTTTGCTAATATAACTTATAAAACTTTCGTTTGTATATTTCCGTATAGAAATGCTCTCTTGTTTGCATTCCAGGTCAAATGCAAAAACCATTTGAAGACGCTGCCTACGCTCTGAAACCCGGAGAAATGAGTGGACCGGTATTCACAGACTCTGGGATTCATATAATACTTAGAGTTGAATGAAATGACTTACTTATTGATGTCATCAGGGTCAAAGGTCAAGTTCATTCAACTGTGACCATATCATTGTGTGCCATAGCAATTCAAAACTGACGCACTGATTGGTTGTAACTTTGAGTTGCCATAACGATTCAAAACTGATGCTCTGATTGGTTGTAACTTTATGTTGCTATTAGCGACTGATAAACAGTTATTGCTCCCCTTGGAACAGCATATGAACATAGTAGAAATAGTTGTTGTGATCAAATTACTTCTGTATGGAGCTAGATTATTTATACTATTGTAATAATACAGTGGTTCCCATCCCTTTCTACACCAGTTTACTTGGTAATTGTGGGTGTCTTGAACAATCAGAATATTGGTTATATTGAAATCATTTTTAAAATTCGAGCTAGGTCTTATTTTCGGGACACACAATAGCTATTCATTGAATACTGACAGTTTTACTGTTAATTAATATTATCCATCAACATCAAAGACGTTGATTCATCTCTGAGATTTTGAATTCTCCTGGGAGTTTGAAACAAATGACTCTTTTGTCTGATAAAAAATTCTAGCTTTTAACAAACATGGGGAATAGATAAACAATTATCAGTTTGATTCAAGAAAGAGAATTTCAGTTTAAGGGTTTGGAGACAAAAGGTCGAATGTAAAAATCTCGGATACTCCAGAAGTATGTGCACCAAGATGGCGGACACCGAAACGTAGTATGTGTACCAGGACAGGGTTAGGCCATAATTTCAGGTATAAATACTACGGGGAGTCACTTGGCTAGTCCCCGAACTCCCAATAGAACTAAAATTGAAATAAAATCATTGCCTAACGCTAACCTGGTACACATACTACGTTCCGGTGTCCGCCATCTTGGCTCACATACTTCTGGAGTACCTAATCACGAAATCCAATCTCTGAAAAATAAGTATGCCGGATGAACAAGCCTAAATATTAAAAATATCTGATATTATATCTGAAAATAATTTTTTTTAAAACATATTCCAATGGCAATTTTTTTCCTGTCGATTTGGCATTGTGCTTTAAAAAAATTGGGAACCGTTGCTTTATGCCTACATGTTTACAAACCTTAAATAGCATAAAATTTGTATTACCGACCACAAAATTGAGTTTTATTTGGAACAGCATTTTTTTCGTGTGTGCACCATGATTTTTTTTTCCTTGATAATTTGGCACCGCAGCAACAAACAGCTTGGAAACTGCTGGATTAGGCTATCCTTGATTTCTTGGCCATCATTCGTTGCTCACAAATATTTATGTGATCAAGTCTCTAGGGATATGAAAACGGTTGATCAAATTATGTCTTCAACGACTGTTGACGTTTGTTATATTAATATTTAACCGATGACTGTTAAACCACTACTCATTCGTCATTCACTACATGGCTGATCTATTATTACAGTTATTTTTTTGTGATATTTTGGCCATGAAGCAAGCACTTGACAAAATGTAGCAAATTACAATAAGTGTTTTATTGATGTTTAGCTGCTGATTTCATCTGCAAGGGTGAACCACCATTAACGTTTTTTTTAAGAGTTGTTGCGCGTTATACCTCAGAACTAGTCTCTTGAAAAGCAAACTATAACACTGACATGGGCAAACTACGGTTCATTGGGTAATTTAATCTGGCCTGCCTGATGCTGTCACAACAGAACTAAAACCAAATATTGATAATATTGTTTTAGCTAAAAAAAAATAGCTCAAGGAATTTGTTGAGATTGTGATTAAATTCAGTTTTTGCACCAGGCGTATTGTTTTCCACTTTTGCTTTTGTAACACTGTAAATAAAATTCTGTTCATAAAATGTAACTTTTTACGCCACGCTTACATGACCAGCAAGTCTAGGTGAGCAAAATTTTCGGCCTTTGGTTCCAAGACCTCACTCACCTCATGCTATAGCATGTGGGAAGCAACTATTTTGTTGTATTGATGTTTACCTGTTGAATACGTATCTTTTGCACAATTGGTCATTTTAAATTTTTTTTTTCAACTCAGAGTTCAAAATAAGGTACTTCTGTAGTATATGTGACAAGCTTTCCGGTTGAACTGAGAATATTTTAGTTCTGTTACGAGTTCGGAGACTGTCTATGTTAGCTGAGTGAATTGGTCATTTCAAATTTTTTCTTTTCAACTCAGAGTTCAAAATAAGGTACTTCTGTAGTATATGTGACAGGTTAGGCCATGCGTTTATTACGATTTTCCTTAAGCTTTCTGTTTGAACTCAGAATATTTTAGTTCTATCACGAATTCGAAGACTGTCTATGTTAGCTGAGTGAATATACCCCCCTGTCTATAGGTTTCAGTCCCATTACACAACTTGATGTAAAGTAGTCGAACAAAATTGGGTACCTCCATATTGGTACACATACTACTGGAGCGCCCATTTCTTGACTGGCTGACCCACCGTTTTCTATTACCACATTTAATACTGTGTTACCCCAAAAATAAGACACGGTCTCGATTCAATTTTCTCCCGGAAAATAACACTAGGGCTTATTTTGGGGGGATGTCTTTTATTTTTATTTATCAAAAACAAAAGTACAAAGTAGAGAATTACGAGATTTTCAAATATACAACATATGATATCCATTTACTTAAAAAATAACACGTTTTTATTAAAAACAACTTTCGAACATAGATTATTAATCATTGTAGACGTAAAAAACTTTCTTAAAATTTAGGATTGGACTTATTTTCGGGGAAACACGGTATAATCATAAAATAATTCTGTTACCTGAAGTCGCCAACAATGTTATGGGTTTTTCGTAGCTATTTTTACTCTGTTTATTATCATTTTGGTCATAAACGTTTGTTTCAGTTCAATAAAACTGCTGTTACCTAATTAAGAACATTCGTTTGTCGTCGAGTATAGCGTGATGGGAAGTGGAAAGCCGAGCGCAATCATAATGAGAACCATGAACTGCCAGTCCAGATTTGATTTGGGAATCGTTAGTTCATCGGTTTAAATTCTGTTTGTATGAACTCGAAGAGAAGTTCAAAAATTCGACCCATGATGTTATCAGGATTTGGTATCATATTAAAGGGCGATTATGTCTGAAGTTTTTAAAATTCACACTTTTTAAAGTAGAAAAATACTAACGTGTCAAGTTTTGGCTGCCGAAGTATGCGAACCAAGATGGCTGACACCGGAAAGTAGTATGTGTACCAGGTTAGGGTTAGGCCATAATTTGATTTCAATTTTTTATATTTTAGTTATATTACAAGTTTGCAGACTAGCCAAGTGACCCCCGTAGTATTCGTACCTGAAATTATAGCCTTACCCCAACCGAGTTGACATACTACGTTCCGGTGTCCGCCATTTTGGTTCGCATACTGCAGGAGTACCATGAGGTATCATTTTAAGTCTTAAAACAAGCGACTAGAAGAGCAGGACGAATTGTGTCTCCAACTTGCGTGGCGTAGAATTGGTTCATTTTAATACAATGCCCCGCGTTTAATATTACACGAAACTCGCACTCGCGCCCTTTAGTAGTGTAAGCAGATGGAAACAGTGTTCCCGACGCTGAGTTGTAGATCGTTGGACCTAAACATATTGGCATCTGAAGTTAAAAAATCAAGGGTATCACTACTTATGCCAGGGGTCGACAATCTACAGCCGAACCGCGAGTAATATATTCCCACTTGCGACGCTTCACTGAATTATAGTAACAAAACAGCGGTTTTGACGATTTTATTCTTCACGTAACAGAATTTATTGTGAGACACGTGCAGACTAAATTATAATATAACCTAACAAGTAGATAATTCACAATTACTCGTTTAATGAGCCTATAGTTCAATTATAATTAGACAAATGGCAATAAAACGCAGAAAAGTTGATGCCAAGTGCAAAGGGTTCAATGCGCCGAAAATAGAATTTTTTGAGATGCAAAGCAATAATGAAATAAATCTTTATTCTATTCGAGAGATGTATCACTGCTCGATTTTTATTATAAAAAGTATCATCCGTTCGGTTTTCAACTTTCTAAAAATAGGTGTGGCCCGCCAATGACTTGCAACCTTTAATTTTGACCCGGGAGCGACAAAAGGTTGCCGACCCCTGGCTTATACAAGACCTTTTTCGATCTTAAGGTGTTGTGAAATAATGCCTCAAGAATTTAACAGGCACAAGCTATCGAGACATTGAGCCACGAACTGTTTATTGCGCAACAATATGACTCAGACCAGGTCTAGACAATATCTCATTAGTCCGTACTTTCTCCTAAGTGATTTCTACCTTTGGGAATATACTACTTCATTCACTGATGGACGATAAATAGTATAATGAATATTGAAGTGTGTGTATAACGCGATGGTATAAAAGTTTAAAGGTGACAGTTGACGCATCTGAAGTGTTATAAATTCCAATTATCAATTTTATTTGCTCGCTCTGCCGTAAAACGTGGCAATAACAAACCGACATACAAAATGCAGAGTTACCTGGAATTAATGCGGCCATATTCCAGGATAAAGTCAAAAACGGTTACTCCTGTAGTAATTTTATTACGATTTTCCTTTATTTTAGTTCTATTACGAGTTCGGGGACTGTCTGTTTTAGCTAAGTGAAATTACCCCTGCCCATAGGTTTCAGACCCTTTGCACAACTGGATGTAAAGTGGGCGAACAAAATTTGTTACCTGGTGCACATACTTCTCGAGCGCCGTTCGTTGTTCATATCGCTCTGCTAAAAGAGTAATGGTTGATGCGTAGCCGTATGTGTAGCAAATTTTTTCGCTCGCTAGCCGTTAAGCATGGCTGTTATATTTTTGAGGCAAATAAACATATATACAACAACAAACGGACAAACAAAATCCCGACCTCCTGAAGTATGCGCACCAAGATGGCGCACAACCTGAACTCAGGTTGTGTACCAGTTTTGGGTTCAGGCTATGCGACATCCTGGTGCGCATACTTCAGGAGCACCCAAAATCCGAATATATATCATTTTCATAAGTGATTTATACCCGACGGTATGAAAATGAAAAAACTACTCCAATTCATTGCTAGACGACCATTTTTGTACATCCAATTCACCTTGAATGAGTTCGCAATTAAAAAGGGAGGATTTTAAACCGGATGAAATGCACTTTATTCCAATAACAAGCTGTACTCTTGTACAATGATCAACGTATTATTCATTATTGTACGCGAATTCGTGGGATCTGAACATCTTTCTCATAAGTGATATCTTCGCTTGGGAATTAGATACCCCATTAATTAATTAATAGTGTATGTTTTGTATCGTAGCGAAGTTCGTGTATATCGCGTTGGTTGGAGTTTGAGGCTTATTGTTGACGCGTAGCGTCGAGTGTTGCGAATCTCAATCAATTAATTGCATAACTTGGGATAAAGTTGAAAACGTTTAAGTCCACCAAGAACAATGGTAACATACGAAAAAATAAACACAAAATAAAATTGGGCAACACCTTCAACAATTAATTGAAGATATGAAAATTCTAAACGAAATGAGAGCAAGGAAACACTTTTTAAAAACTATAAACTCTAGGTTATTCGTCGATTAGCATGCAACTTGGCTTGTTCATTGTTCGCTTTGTTAAATGAGTTATGAGGTTGACGCGTAGCCGTATATGTTATGAATTCAAATTATTAATTTTATTTGCTCGCTCTGACGTGAAACATAACAACAACAAACTGATAAACAAAATCCGATCCGAATATATATCTTTCTCATTAGTGATTTTTACCACTGGGAATAAACTACTCCATTCATTGCTAGAGGATATATTGTATCGTCGTTCGCGAAGCTCTTTCGTGGGTTGATCGTTAGTCAAAGAGTCTATAAGGTTGACGTATAGTGGTGAATATTCGGCGGCATGGCGCATCGTGCTAAGCGTTATAAATGCACACCTCTGATTTCGAATCCCGTGCGGGAATAGTTATGCGCGAGAGGATTACCGGCCTGACCCGCGATAAATATGTAAATCTTATCCTATCCTGTTCCAAAAGCTTAATTGTGCAAAGCACATCATTCTGGGTATATTAGTAACCGCTGTTTATTCCCCCATTATTGAACACGAAATGGACTTATTGATCGTTTTTATTATCATCTTGTCATTTTCTTCTTCTTGTTGTTGTTGTTTTTAAAAAATAACCAAAAATATGGCTTTCGGAAGCTAAAAAATCATCTTTCACCCTAAACTCAATGACAAAAAACATAATTAGATTGCCAGGGGCGTGTCAAACATTTTTGCTGCCCGGGGCGAATTCCTGATAATGCTGCCCCTTATTCGCAACTTTAAAAATAATTCGGCGATAAACAAATTCTAGATGTTGTTATACACGAAAATAAATATAATTAAGGTCAGGTAAGAGTTCGCAATGTTCGTATTATTATTATTTGAGTCATCAAACTAAGCAACAAACACCGCCATAACGCCTCTGCACTGAGTATATCTAAACTTAATCGACCCTATACTCAGTACAGAGATGTGTGACATTTGTCGGTGGGACATATAACCGACTTCGGGCATCTAGCTTGGCCACACAAGTAGTTTTTCCATATACATAACGCATTAAAAAATTTCACAATGAAAATGCTATCGCTTAGCCCAGGGGTTCTCAACCTTTTACTGACCGCATAACACTTTTGTGTTTCTACTGTGGCCGCGTTCCACCGACAAAACGCTTTTGTGGCGGGGAACAATGACAGAAGAAACGCGCTATGGTAGTATTTTATGTGGCACTACATCCATTTTTAGAGCTTCGTGCAAAGTTTCACCGTATTAATTATATTCAGTAACAACGTAATAATTGCGTGCAAAATCACGATAGAATTTGCGTCGTCTACCGTCAGAGTTGAAAGGCTTTAATCATCGCCACCACTTATCGCAAAACTCAGACAAATACACTTTGATCGGCGCTAGCCACTATCCGGAACTGCCTAACGCCAAACGGCGGAAGATTTGACAAAAGCAATAAAACATCATGTATTTTCACCTACGTAATCGCCGTTTCGAATACCAACTGTCGGATTAAAAGTTTATGCTTGATGGAGAAAAATCTGAGTGTTGACAAGGGCCACATTAAATGGCTTGGCGGCCGGGTTATGGTGTGCGGGCCTGCTGCTGCCGACCATTGCTCTAGAAACAAATGAAGTCAAATGCCGCTTGATGAGTTAGTAATTACTACACAAAAAAACAATAATGTAATAATGACGAGACGTAAACAAAGGAGCCCAAAAGTTTAGCACACTGTAACGTGAATAACTAAACCTAATTAGATAGATATTATATTTTGAAAAGTAAAAGGTAAACGTAAATTGTAAATGGAAAATCTGGATTGCTATAACTTAATTGGGATCTTATGTACAAAGCCCCTGCCAAAAAAACACTCCGCCAATGCTCAAAATAAGAAAATTAGTAATTATTCAGCTAGTGTTAGTAATGCAGATTGCATTAGAAATTGCAGTTTTTAAATTGTACCCTAACTCCAACCGGATAATTACTATCTTGTAATTTTAGAACGTGGCGATATGTTTTAATCAAACCTTACATTTTTGTATTTAGGGTTTTGTTTTTTATCAATTCTAAAAAAAAACATGGTGTTTTAAAACAAGGGCTTGTTTTAAATCAATTTTTTTTCTGTATTTTTTTATTTAAATACCCCCTGCATCGCCGCGAAAATACGCCGAAACGTTGCATTCTGGCAGCTGCAAACGAGCCAGAATTATAATTTCAAAAATGTAAGTGAAAATTCCCGTTTTGACTTTTACTTCTATTGCGTACATTTATCGCCACGTTTGTATCTCCACCAAAGTCATAAGATTTTAACCGAAATGTTTATCCGAGATACCAGAGAGACGTTTTAAGTAAAATCAAAATATTTATGATAAAAATTAAGAAACTTAGCTCACGAGCCTACTACAAAAGCAATTAAATTAAGGGCAGTCTTCGGCGAAACGAGTGGGTTGCGATAATGAAGAATATGCTTACATCGGTGGCAATCTACTGATATAAATGATGAGATATGCTAATTGTAAGACCTCCGATGTAAATAGGCCACAACTAATCTGTTATGATGACGCATAATATGGATTTCGAGTTCATGTGTTGGCATTTTTCTCATAAAATGAAGGCAATATTACGGTCAATACTGTTCGGGTGATTTATGCCTAGCATACTTTGTTTTTAAGGTTGAAGTGATGGAGTTTTTCAAGGTTATACAAATTCATTTATTCGATCGCATTTCAATTTTGCAAAGTGGTTTCGTCGTAGCAGGGTAGTTAATGGCTTATCAGTTGCGTCTTACTGCGCAAACCACTGAACTACAGTTGAGAAGGTGTACATGAGCCTCTATCGATATTTATGGCGCTTTGAAGGATTTATTGCAAATAAGAAGCGCTTGGCAAGTTTTACATCCATTTTTCTTCAACCTATTTGATACAAAAAAAAATCAAATAGTACAGCCATTTTAAACAAAACAGGCAAAAAAAATTTGATTCAAAACAATTGTTTTGAAACAATTCTTTTTAAACAAATCCCTATTTGTATAAATGGCGGGGATTTGTGCAACGCCGTGATCTCCGTAGGTCGTAACGTGAGTTTTCAAGGGACTTGAATGTGTATGAAGCGCTACGCTATGCATGGTACAGAAAAATATTTTTATTTTTACATTTCGAGAGGGGTCGTCCCTGATTGTGGCCTCATGTTTTCGTAAACGTTTGCTCTACCGGTCAATCGAGAAGCATTGAGTTGAGGTTCACAAAAGTGGCGACAGCTCTCTGCGGTTTCTAAACTTTTATGTTGTATTACTTCCACTCTCGTCCAATTATGGTATAACATTTTGGACCTTTTGTAAAAGGCCTACGTCATTTGGGGATGTTGACTTCGATGACCGCCTGGTCGTATCACTCTCTCCTGTCTGCACCAAACTAATTTTTTATTACTTGTTATTATTTTCATTAATACGATGACTGTCATTACTTATCGATCTTGTGATCGGTAAGTATGTTGATAGGTATTTGTCTGTATGTCTGTTAGATGAACGCGATATCTCACGAAGGCGAGGTTGAATCTGCTCCAAATTTTGCATGTGCATTCATCATACCTCGGACCATTAGCCTATTGATTTTGGGATGAATTATGTCATAATTAGCGAGTTATTGATTAATTAGTGATGGGACACACGGTGTCGCTATAGAGTCATGAATCGAAACCGCAGTTCCGATAGATAAGTCTTCGGTCTCCGACCGATATTCTCGTTTTATTTGGTTGACGAAAAAATAAATCTCTATCTATCGTCCGAATGAAAAAGTGTGAGATCTGAGAAAAACACCCTCGTCGCGTTTTTAAATAACAAATTATTAATCATCAAGTTGGAGTTAGGCAGATTTGAAAATTTGTATTTTCATCGCAATCTGTATTCCTAGCCCTAACTGGATAATTACTATTCTTAAGCGTTAAGGAGGGTGCTTTTAGCTGGCGAAAGCTTTGTACAAAATATCCAAAAAGTAGTACAGAATCTTACTCTCAGACTGGTCCCGGTACAATCGGATTTTTCTCGTACACGGCATAATGAACTAGTAACCTTGCGAGGGACCGTAATATTAAGTCGTAGTATGGAATTCCTTTTTTCTGCGATAAATAAGTAAATCCTATCAAGATTTCTTGTAAAAAACACCAACCCATATAATAAGACACTCTTGGCTAATTGACTATAATGCTAGAATTCGCCAACATTATTCTCCACTTGTTACTTATCGATTTTAATCGGTAAGTAAGTATGTTGATAGGTATTTGTCTGTCTGTATGTTTGTCTGTTGGATGCACGCGATATCTCATGAAAGCGAGATTGAATCTGCTCCAGATTTTGCATGTTCATTCATCTTATCTCGGACCAGAAGCCTATTGATTTTAGGCGAATTATGTCGTATAATTAGCGAGTTATTAATTAATTAGTGATGGGACACAAGGTGTCACTATGGAGCAAGAGCGCTGTTTTGGGGTTCCCCTAACTTTCGATAGTTAAGTCTTCGGTCTCTGACTGATATTCTCGTATATTCCTTCATTTTATTTTAAATAATAGGTATAATCTATAAATTAAATACTTTGTCGAACTAGTTATAACACGATGGTCATTTTGAAATGTAAAAAAGGCATCCTCAGTATCGCACATAGCAATTTTCTTGGCCTGAAACGTTTAGATCAGGGTGGTCCAAGGTGTTCAGCTCCGCGGGCCACAATAGTCCAAGAATAGGTAAACAGTGCAATACAAAACAAAGACTTTTATTACACATAGTTATCAGGCATAGCCATTTTAGGCTAGAATCCGCATTCGGTTTTTTGTTTTCTTCGATGCCTATATTGTGAGCATATATTCCCGACCAAAAAGATAGAAAACCAGATAACAATTTAGTCTAACAAGCACATTATTTAACTTCTCTAGTTGCCTCAGCTAGCCATAACACTATTTAATTCAGTGACATTAGTGACGACAATATGTCAAAAGATTTTTCTGATTAATTTTATGACGAAACAACACGTACTGCGACTTTTTGATTCCTCTTCGAATGTGACGTGGGCCACAGACAGTGGCGTAGCCAGGGGGGGTGGTTTTGCGGGTCGAACCCCCCATTTGAAATGTAAAAAAAATAAAATCAATTTTCTGTATCATAGATAGCAATTTTCCGTAGCTTGAAATGCTTTTTAGACCATCAAGACTAATATGAACACGCGTATTCCAGAGTTCGATCGAACCCGCTAGCAGCTCCGATCTAACTTGGCAAAAAAATTTCAGAACCCCCTCCTTTGAAAATTTTTGGCTACGCCTATGGCCACATATAATGAGGCGGCGGGCCACATGTGGCCCGCGGGCCTGGGTTTGGATCACCCTGGTTTACATCATCAAGATTCTTGAAAACACATGTCGTCCGTTCCCGCTTGCTGTTACGATCTAACTTGACAACATTTAGAAGTTTCGAACCCCGTGTGGGGACAATTATGTGCATTTCTGGAATCCTCGCCACCTTAGGGTGGTCACGTATAGTCGTTTGCGCTTCCTACACCACCAAGTCCGTGCTTCCGAAAACAAATAACTGACTAATTCCATACCCGACATGGAATGGTAACCGGACGAGAGGCCGGGGTTCGCCATATGAATAGGCTCGGCGGTGTTGGGCATCGTTCTAAGCGTTAGGAATACGCTCGCCACCGCATCTCTGATTACCCTTCGTGGGTTCGAATCCCATGCAGGGATGGTTATGTGCGAGAGGATTGCTGGACTCCTCGTCACCGTAGGGTGGTTCACGTACCATCAAGTCCATGCTTCCGAAAACAAATACCTAACTAAACCCATACCCGACTTGGAATGGTAACCGGACAAAAGACCGTGGTTCGCCACATGGTTAAGCCGTCTTATCGGCTTTCCTCTCCGCCGGGATAAATATGTAAATCCTATCTTATTTTATATCGAGAGGCATCAGTGACTGCTTATCTAGTGTTCTGTTCGGGGCGAAAAGCATGAATAAGCATCGCAAATAGAAATGATATATATGCGTTTGTGTATTAGATTTAAAAGCAATACAAACGAAAAGACAAAATATAATTAAATAGTGCAATATTATGTCTAATGGTTTAACAATATAAAGTGCATTTAAATTAAACAGAAAACGCATCAGTGCACAAGAACAGTTAAGCTAGGCAGGAGATGACCAACAGAAGAAGTATAATACTTCAATGATAGTTGCTCTTATAAAAAAATTTGTGTGAGTTTTTGTGCCTTTGCCCAAAGATGGATATTTTCACTTTCGTTCCAAGGAGACTTAATCTTAGACATGTCTTTCACAAAATGAATCTACACGAGGAAGTGATTGCATTCGCAGCCGCTAACATTCTTTCCAATTTTTTTCGACAGTCAAGCTCAATCAAGTTCATGCGTCGGAAACAGTGTTTTTACACATTTTTCATTGAAAAAATCCCGCGGCACACCACCAGCTGAAAATGTTGGAAAAATACATGATATTCACAATATAAGTGTTATATTGTTAATATAGGCTTTTTTACCATTGAAGAAAAATGTTGAATTGGACATCTTGATTAGTAATCAAATAAAAACAAAGGCAAATCGTCACCTGCTGCTGCCACCTTCTGGTATAGAACAGAACTACATGACTACTCTGCCGGGCGCAATAAAATAGTCTCACAATAAACGCTAATGTCAATGAAACACGGATCTTTGTGTATAACATAATTAGAATAACTATATCACAGCTAAAAACAATAAATAATAGTTTAGGTAAAAAATAAACATGGTTTAATAAATACATGATAAGTACAAAAATGTTTTTGTGTCGGGGGCTTAAGATGTGCAGTATGTGGATGCAATTGCTTTTTGATAATGAAGATCATTGGAATGTGGAAAAATAATAATTATTTAATAAAATAAACAAGGTATAAATGATGATACTTAATTAGAAGCAAGAAATCATTGGAATTTACAAAAATAATAATTAAAACCGGTAAAATAAGAAAGTAATAATAAATACATGTTTGACATATAAAATCAGGTGCAGTTTCAGGTATTTTGTGGCATCCGAAGTTGCCGCAAAACCATGGCGATATTTCCAAACCATGACCGCTATGGCCAAAATCATGGTGACAGACTATTTAGCTGCCACAAACCAATAGTGAGATGCCATTACCACGCCAGCAAATTAAAAACCAATGGTGGGTAAAAGTTTGCTGTCATAACGACGTCATTTAGGCTGAAATGGCAGCACTGCCCCTGATGGTGACACAATTTAGGTAAGTTAGAACATTTTCCTTATGAATACAGTTTTGATTGATTTGGGGTTTCAGGTTTAAGTACCGGTAGATATAATTCCACATAATAAACTAAAATATTATACATGACTTTGTGAATATCCGGTGCTAACGCCACAACCCATGGCAAAAGACGCCATTTGTTCGTTCGTGGCAGGAGCTGCCATGAAGTGGTAAGAATTGCGACTCTGTAAAATGTTGTGTCGTTGGAATTATATTTTAAAATGCAGAGAGTTGGAGTCAAATTATATATTGAAAATAATAGATTACTAGACTTTGCCTATCCCTGTTAGGTTATTTTTACTACGCATTTTGTTTGGGAGGAGAAATGAAAAATTTGAGACAAACATTGGCTTTTATTATAAAGGTCTAAAACAGTGGTTCTCAAACTTATTAAGCTACGCCCTCTTTTTCAAATTCGCTAAGTGTCGCGTCTCACTTCAAAAATAACTAGCTAACAATAAGCTACAAATAACAGATAGTAAGGCGAAAGTATGTTTTATTCAAAAAACATGTTGAAAATGAACGTAATTTTTCTACGACCTCTTTGTGGGGCGCCCCCATCGTTTAAGAACCACTGGTCTAGATTCTACCAATTTTGCGGGCTCGATTACGAATTTTAGTCGACAAAAACAACATGATAAGTTGAGATCCGTGTACGATCGACATTTGTAATGACTACATACGAAAGCGACTCCCACAATTTCTATGGGACCTAAACGACGTGTTTCTTCAAAAACTCTTGAAATCTATCGGCATAAGCGTCAGGATTGACTGTAGAATAAGAGTAACCAGACTTTTTATACTTCATCGCTTTAAAGATTCCTTCGCAACGTTTTTTGAGTCCAAAAGGCGTAAAAAAGTCGATAATACCGATGAAATAGCGTTCTTGATTTGACCCATCGATTATGTGAAGCTCGTTACGACATTGCGGCAGTAAACGACGGTTCTGCATGATTGATTCTGATTCATTTACGGAATCTCGACTATCGGCAGTGCTAAAAAAAAAATTATAAGTCAGGAAATTGTTTTTTGAATGACTTCAAAGATTGTTAACTGTATACTATCCCGTGGAAGCGAATTGCACCGAAGTTGTGAAAGAGGAAAGTGACAAGATGGCTTGGATACTGCAAACACGACTCTGTCAACAGCCACTGATATGGGAGGGCAGGAACTTAGCCAGAGTGTTGTTGAGGGTCTCGCCAATGTTCACTGGTTAACCCGAAAATAAACATGAAAATTATTCCCTCAAGGTTTTCACAATATTAAGAAAAGAAACAAGGCATAAAAGTTAGCTCACCTTTTTTTAGGACTGACAATCGATGAAGTACTTTTAGTTGAATTACTTTTCACTGTGTCAGATTCGTTTTCTTCCTGTACCGTGCCTGCAAAATTAAATAATATTCAGCGAGAGCGTAGCCAGCCCAAAATTTTGAGTGGTTGAAATTTATTTTGCACAATGACGTAATACGTGCCTTTTGCTCCAAACAAGGCTAGATGAAAGCAGCCACTGATATCTGAAAAATGTTGAAAATTGTGCCTCAGGTCCCCCTCAAAAGGGTGATACCGGAACGCCAAGACATACTGAAACTCAGTTTTATGGTGGGTGTCGCTGCTTGAAGACCTAACAAGGGCCCTCGCAATTCCTGCCGCACAACTATCATTAATATTATATTTATTTTTTGTGCATTTGATGTGTTTTGTGACAACGAATAAATGATTGATTGATTGGTTGTGCATTTTGCGCTCTCACTCAGAAGTGAAAGAGACAACGTTACATGACCCCACTAAAACGGCTTAACCATATGGCGAGCCACTGTCTCTCGTCTTAGAGGCTTTACTTTGCCCACCAGATAAATATGTAAATCCTTAGTACACTTGGAGTTAAATCTAGTCACCAACTTTGCTAAAAGAGTGAAAATTGAAAAAAAGAGTAAGAATCCCTACCCATACAATACCTGGTAAATGAAAATAATTGCTGACTTCGTTTCCCAATAAACAGGCATCATTAAGCGTGCTCCAGAAGTATGTGTACCAATATGGAGGTAAATATTTTTGTTCGCCTACTTTACAAGTTACTTCAAGTTGCGTAAAGGAAATGAAGCCTATGGATAGGGGGATATTCACTTGGCTAACACAGACATTCCCCGAACTCATAATACAACTGAAATAAGGAAAATCGGAATAAAATTACGCCCCAACCTGGTACACACCTGGTAGGTTTATGTTTTCATCTGGTGACGATGACTGTGATACTTCGGATTCCTCACTAATCTGCTTCATCATTCTTGTTGGACTTTGGGCCCAGTGACGTAGAACGCTGTGTTGACGAGATGTTGATCTGAAGCAGAGTAAGATAGGATTTACATATTTATCCTGGGGAAAAGGAAGTCAAAAGGCGGCTTAACCCTATGGCGAACCACGGCCTTTCCCTCCGATTACCAGTCCATGTCGGGTATGGGATTAGTTGGTTATTTGTTTTCAGATGCGTAGACTTGGTGGTGGAGGAAGGTGAACCGACAATCGGTTACATGAACCAGAAAAGGAATATTTATAATGTAGGACAGGAGTTGGCAACACAAACCATATGCTCTACAGCATATTTAAAACTTGACGCATGCATAAACTTGATGGTGGAAGAAGCCGGAACCAGCAGCCATGTGAACCACACTACAATGCCAAAGAGTCCAGCAATACTCTTGCTTAGTGCGAAGCGAAAGGCGCAGATAAGCGCTGTCGGTTGAACGAATTATCATAATACCACTTCAAAATAAGTCTTACTTTTTTGTTCTGACAATGATTGAAGCAAGTTCCCTGTTTTCCTTGATTTCCTCTTGATGTAGCGATTGTACCCCGATCAGGAGACTGTAATCAATAACTCTCAAACTTCTTAAAAACTCAGTATCGTGTTGAATTTGTAGATCAAACCAAGAGCTTTGTGAACCTGTGAATATAGGGTTATGATTCTAGGAAAATTCACTGTAGGAAATCTCGTCACATAAAATTTCGCCGCATAGGAAAAATCACTGTATAAAAAATCGCCTTATTTAAAAAGGATTCGTTATTGAAGAGCATACCCTAACCCTATAAACCTGACTGTTTTATCAAAAATACTTGTTTTGCAACAAAATGATTTTGCGGTTTTTCCTATGCCTAGATATTTCCTGTGGCGAGATTTTCTACGGCGAAATTTCCCTGCGGCAAATTTTCCAGACACAGAGAGTTATATTGCAAAATTCCTGTTAAAACAAGGCTCTATATCAGTGGTTCTTAAAGTATGGATCGCGACCCAAACATGGGTCGCGGAAGGTTTAAAAATGGGTCGCGACAAGGTCGTCAATGCACGGGCAATCTAAGAGGAGAAGGACGAACTTTCAGCTTTCCCAATGTTTCAATTTAGCTTCTAAACTCTGGTATTTAAAAATAATGAAATAAAAAATTTCATTCACGGAGAGAACTGTCTTGAGCTCATTGTTACATCACAATTCTGATATGCCAGTCACGTGTATTATTTTTATGGTATCGGTAACCATGCACGTCGCTTGTCGTTGTGTTGACCGCATGGAATGTCGTCTTAGTGGATTAAAATAACCAAAAATGGGTGTCTTTTTGATAATGTAAATTGTAATAGACGACGCAATGAAAAAGCTCGCTTCTCGACATTAGATTATTCAATATCTAGAGAAAATGTGACTTCATCTCGAGGCACCATTTACCGCGAACGAAGCAGTGCGTGCACATGTGACGAGTAAAAAGTTGTAGGCCTATATTGCGAGAGATACCGAAGGCCAGCTAGGATGTCGTGTTTGCGACGGACAGCGGACGCCTTTTCTGCTACAATTCGCGACAAGGCACTTGTGCGAGCGAGGATATTTGGCACTGACGGTTATCAAAACTAAGCTCGCAATCGCTTCGATACCCGTGACAACTTGCGTATTGCGTTAAGTAAAATAGAGAGCTGTGTATTGAAGATATAATGAAAAAGGAAATTTCAGTTTCATCAATCTCACTGAGTCAATGGACTGTTTCTAATAAATAGTTGTCTGTATTTGAGTCAAACTGTACTAACATTAAAAACACATTTTGCGTTTTTTAGGATTGGGTCGCGAGTATTCATAAAACTCAGATTTGGGTCGCGCTCGAAAAAGTTTAAGAACCACTGGGCTATATGCTAGAATTGTTAGTCTGTCAGTCAGTAGTTTTTTTCCACCATGCAGAAATGCACTCTTGACATACAAATTACAATAAGTAATGGGATATAAAAAAGCGGCTTTCAGGGGGAGGTGACCGCGGAATCCAATATTGATTATCGAGCAGTGATGCTCATTAAAAAAGGTCTAACAGAACATGATAAAAAACGAGAAGTTGAACTATATATGTAAATGAAAAAAAACACAAACAAAAAACAAACTGGCTGAGGGTGGCTTTGGTTCGCCTTATGATTTGGCTGCCATGTTAGCTTTCTAGTACATGGGATAAATAAGAAAATACTGCCATAAATGCTTAGACCAGCATTACACTGGTTAACTATTCGTGACCATCTAAACTAATAACTGGACGAGAAGCAGTGATCCGTAATATTATTATTATCGTCATATTATTATCATCGTTTTCTACGAATGAAATACTGTATTTTCTGAAGCCCATTTTTAGCACCAAAAAGAGGGTTTTTCCATATAGTCATCCAGACATAAAAATTGCTTCTCTGTTGGTCACTTAAGCACTAATATGAGCACTTAATTTGGTGCTCCCGAAGTATGTGCACCAAGAGGGCCAACAACCTGTACATAGCATGTGTACCAGGTTAGGGTTCAGGTTGTGCGCCATCTTGTTCACATCCTGGGGCGCCCTTAATTTTATATGATTAGAACCGTGTCATGTACGTTTTAGGCAGAATCATACTCAGATTTAACTAGGTGTTGAGTTGGAAGTCACAGATGGTTGTGGAGCACTGGTTGCTTGACATAGTAATTACTTATTGATCTTAAGATCGGTCTGTAAGATGCACGCGATATCTCACGAAAGCGAGATTGAATCTGCTCCAGATTTCGCATGTGCATTCATATGTCGGACCAGAAGTCTATTGATTTTGGATGAATTATGTCGTATAATTAGCGAGTTATTAATTGATTAGTGATGGGACACAAGGTGTCACTATGGAGTAAGAGTGCTGTTTTGGGGGATCCCCTAACTTTCGATTAATTAGTCTTCGGTCTCTGACCGATATTCTCGTTTAAACATCACTGGTTCACACCCACTTTTTCTCGTTAATACCACTTACAAAATAAAATACAAAATCAAAATGAAATCGGAAATCAGAATCTCTTAAGTTCTCACCTAGAAATATCTTTGTTTCTTCAAAGTTCATGTCTTTCAAGACAGTGATGATTTCATTCTGATCATTGTTTTGTTCCTTGGTAAATCTCCCAGCCTGGTTGAGATAGAATAAAAATAGTGAGATTTATTTGTATCATAAGCCAGATATATTGAGTTCGTATTCCCTCTCTAGTGTTGCAGTATAAATATCGGGTATGGTGGATAAGAAGGATAGGATTTACATATTTATCCCAAGGGAGAGAAAATTCAAAGAGACAGTTTCTCCACATGGCGAACCACGGCCTTTTGTCTGGTTACCAGTCCATGTCGGGTATGAGATTAGTTAGACAGTTATTTGTTTTCAGATGCATGGACTTGATGGTAGAGGAAGACATAACTGACAAGCGGTATTGTGAACCACCCTATGAAAACGAGGAGTTCAGCAATGCTCTTGCAAGGAATTATTCCCCACAGAATTCAAACCTGCGAAGTCACGCAGGGTAAACAGAAGTTCAGTGGCGAGCGTATTCCTAGCGCTCATGGGATGTCAGTCGAAACCCTTCGACAACAAAAATTGTTAAAGTCTTTCTTTTATCTCTTGGGCCCATGCCTTGATTAGTTAAAGCTTCTCTCAACAATTCACCTTCCTACAAAAAGGCTGGAAAAAGGACAGAATAGGATTTACATATTTATCCCGGGGAAAAGGAAGGTACTCCCGTAGTATGTGCAACAAAATGGCGAACTGCGGAACGTAGTATGTGTACACGGTTAGGGTTAGGTCATAATTTCAGGTAAAAATACTATGGGAGTTACTAGGCTAGTCACCGAACTCGTAATAAAACTAAAATAAGGAAAATCGGCACAAAATTATGTCCTAACCCTAATCTGGTACACTAACTACGTTCAGAACCCTAATCTGGTACACTAACTTCGTTCAGGTGTGCTCCATCGAACGTAGTCCTCCATCTTGGAGCACATACTACGGGAGCGTCAAAAGGAAAGCCGATAACACTGCTTTTTCATTTGGGGAACCACGGATGGGTAAGAGTCCACATCCTCTCGCATATAACTTATCTTACATGGGACTCTGACCTGTGAACCCCCTTAGGAAAATCAGAGCGATATTCGGAATGCTTAGCATGATGTGCCACACCGCAGAGCCAAGGACAAGAATCAACTTATCGACTTCCCTTGTCATCATAAATATCAATATTCATGCAAACCGAAACACATACACCAGCCTACCTGACAGCCTTTCAAATCATATCTTTGGTTAATTCTTTCATCTGGATATAAGATGCTTTGCATAACAATGAAATAGACCTGAAAATGTACAAAAATTAATAAGGATTTTGGCCGCCATGTTATTGTTCCAACGCCTACTTTCTGATCTGTCCAAACAAAATGCTCGTATTAGATTAGATAAAAGGAAAGAATTAGATACTATTTCTATCCGCTATGATGGTGTCAAATTTAATGCTGTCTGAAATTATTGAAACGAAAATAAAAACATTAATAATATTATGGCAATTCGTAGTTTAGATATTTCTACATACTAAGTTTGAAAATGAATTTAAACTTTGTATGTAGAAATTTTCACAACTTTCTCCAAGTGACGGTGAGGTGCCCAAAAACTTTGGCGGGAAGCATTCAGCTCGCAGGCCACAGTTGACAATACTAGCCCTAACCCCATCCATGCAGGAAAAAATGACTACTTACCGGATCATGCTTATTGATGGTGATTTTATACAATCCAAGATATCTTACAATCAATGAATGCGGGTATCGTTTGAGATGATTGATGTAACTGAAAATAGGAGAGAAAAAGTTTTAGAAGGCTCCGAGAAGTGGTCCTCGGTTCTCTTTTATTGGTATTCGGAATAGATTATGAGAGAAAAAAAATGAAAGGAGGGTTGAAAGATCCTCCATTAGTTCTCTCCTAAAAAGGAATTTTGTTCTTTCGGGGAGTTAATTCTACTAACATTCCTTCCTAGAAGTGATTGATTTCTAGAGATTGCAATGGAGAGCCAAAAGACCAACTGCTGCTGGGGATTACTGTCTATGTTTTTTGTATTGCTTCTTACGAAATACCAAGTTTTCAATAACTTGCAGACGATATTCAGGATGTTAAAAAAGTTACGCAAAATTAAGGTGAAATTTTTCGTCATGGCAACGTTGAAAAAGTAACTGTTAAAAAGCGTCAGTCATGAAATGTTTAAAGTAAAGCAAAAGTAAAGCAAAATTAACAGTTAAGTTAAGATGAAATTATACTTAAAACATTCAACGACTGACACCTTTCAACAGTACTGAATTACAGTGAAATGGGGGGCCATCAGCACCCCAAAGGGGCCACGATTCAGCTCAAGGGGGGCCACGACACAAGGCTAAAAAACGATCATAAAGCAACTTCATTTGCATACTTTCCTTTTAAATAAAAATTCACCGTTCATTCACTTTCTTGTGCGTGAATTGTTTGATCATAATGGAATTTGGAATCTACCAATCAAAATAGTTCGCCGGTAGGCTGTCCTGTAGTCGGGTAATTTCACTTCACTAGACTGCGAGATCACCTTCGCTATCATATTATAGACACAAAAACCCATTTGTAAAATCCTAATGCCCAAAATAAGAAAATGGAACGACAGAGAATGTGCTCAATGCCTGCATTGCGCGTATGTAATGAGCAATGAATTATTACGTCCATCTAAACTCCAAAACTACCATGACAAAAATCATCCCTCGGTGAAAAACATTTACATCGGTTTCTTGGCTGCCAAGCGAGTTAGATTGACAAGAAAGCAACATTGGCCAAGTTCGGGTTTCTGTCGGAGGAAAAGCCCGCTCTTGTCTTGAATGCAGCTATGAAGTGGCATATCAGATTCTTACCCACTACTTAGCAAGAAAGCTTCTTCGCTGATAATTCAATTTACCGCAACTTATGTGGTTCTTTTGATTTTGTTACCATCGAACTAAAATCTAGAAATCGTCTCGATATTGACAGTGACATTCGTCTGGCTATATTAAAGATGGTATCTAATATAAGAAACCTCGCCAGACAGTCCCAAGCGCAAGATTTCCATTGATTGTATACTACAAAGCTTTTACTATCTTGTCTGTGGTTTGCTTTTGCATTCCATGAAAGTTCGTAAAAACATAATACAATCCAACACGTTTGGTTCTTTCGAATGGCTAACAGGGGGGCCACGAGTGCAAAAAGGCGCCGGAAGAGAGCCACGAGCCATAAAAGGTTGAGAACCACTGAGATAGAGCATACTAATTTTTTTAATTGATGCACTTTAATTGTTGTGTGGTCGCAAATATCTGTATATAATCATTTTACGAAAATTTCGGTTGCATGAAAAGGTTGAGAACTACTACTCCAAACAACCACTCATTAATGGAAGAGAGGTCGTCAGTTTAACCCTGGAAGAGCAGTCAGTTCAACTCTAGAGGGTTAATTTCTCATGAAACATTGATTATATTCAGCAAAGGGCAAAATATTTAAAATTTATAAATGTACTAAGAGAAAAATGTGGTTTACACAGAATCAAGTATGATACGAGAATATAAGTTATAATTGTGGTATTATCATGCTTGGCAGAGCATAAGAAAATAAACATTTTTTGATAAGCCTTAAAGGATTTTCCATCAAATGTAACCTTGTCTAGAGATAATGTCTTTCTATGAAATATATAGGCATTGATTTTTGACATGCTTAAATTATTTAAATTTTAAGAGTAATGTAACCAAGGGAACAAGCACATTAATATTTACATGCAAGCATGAACCCCTTTGGGGTTATTTAGTGCAGTATTTCCCTCCTTTCTATGGCTCACGGCCCCTTTCCGGACGATTTTAGCACCTGTGGCCCCTCATTTGGCGCTCCAAAATTATGTGTACCCATTAAGTTAACTAATTTTGTTCGCCTATTTTACATCAAGTTGTGTAAAGGGGCTGAAACCTATGGGCAGGGGTATATTCACTTGACTAACACAGACATTCCTCGAACTCGTAACAGAACTAAAATAAGGAAAATCGGAATAAAATTATGGCCTAACCCTAACCTGGTACACATACTACGGGAGTACCCATTCGACTTTACTTAACAATTTATTTTAATTTTAAGAATCAAACATTGCAGGATAACCCTTACAGGGTATTGATTTTGACACTTTTAAATTATTAAAACAAACATATCCCCGTAGAACCACACACAATCAAGCAAGGCCCGTACAAAATCATACACTTATCTACAAATTATACTTGGCCGATTGATTTCATTGTTGAAATTTAAACCAACTTCCAAAATAGAAAAGTAGTTATATTTAAACTTCATCAATATGATTTATTATTCATAACAACAAAATAAAGATAGGAACACAGATTAGGTCAATGGTTCCCAAGGTTGATTAAAATTAGAAGCGGAAGGATATTCGCGGGCCGGGAGTAAAAAGAGCTGCAAGGGCACAACCTGTATGTAATCCTAATAACCGGTACATATAATTAAGATACCATTATAACTGAATTGTTGGGAATATACACCTCCTTAAACTGTGATAGTGACGTAACAATTGGTATCTAGAACAGTGGTTCTCAACCGCCGGTCCGCCTTCCATTAGAACCGCGTTTAACTCGTATAATATCAAAAAACAGCAGCAAATTTCTCATTAAATTTGATTGTCTTCTTTTGCACCGCTAACATTTGTCGTAATTGCATTCTTTTGATTATGTTTTTTGCTCATGATAATTTTGGTTAATTTTGAAGGTCCACCGGTCCGCAAAATTTGTTTTGAAATTTTACCGGTCCGCGAGCTGAAAAAGGTTGAGAAGCACTGATTGTTTGGCCGGCCATATTGAATCGTTAAGCGGGCCGTTGATTTCGATCTGAACTAGGCCTTGCACAAGCCGCAACTATTTTTGGACACAAAGTGAACATATCTTTAAAACAAATTGAAAATACTACTTTAGAAAAAGTCAAAATAATATTTGATTTTTGAACATCACCACTGAAATACCAAGAACAACTGTGATAATACAGAATTAATATTGTGCATAACACCCTATGCCAGTGGTTGCCAACTTTTTATGACTCGTGGACACCTTCCAAAGGCTTTTAGCACTCATGGCCCCCCTGTTATCATTCCTGTGGAACTATCGTGTTACCTTGATAAGTGGATTCCGAATCCCATTATGTTCGAAGAATTCATGCTCAACAAAGGAAAAACACTCTGTAAAATAACCTTATCAAGCAATGAAACGAGAATATCGGTTAGAGACCGAGGACTTAACCATCAAAAGTTAGGGGATCCCCCAAAACAGCATTGTTACTCCATAGTGACACCTTTTGTCCCATCACTAATTAATCAATAACTCGCTAATTATACGACATAATTCGCGCAAAATCAATAGGCTTCTGGTCCGAGATATGATGAATGCACATGCAAAATTTGGAGCAGAATCAACCACGCGTTTGTGAGATATCGCGTGCATCTAACAGACAGACAGACAAATACCTATCAACATACTTACCGATTAAAATCGATAAGTAACTAGGAAGAACGGTGAGTTTTCTTGACAAAAGTAAAATCAGTTTTGAGCCTGACATTTGGCCCCCTTCACATGCTCTGTGGCCCCGATTGGGAATCGCTGCTCTATGCGATGAACTTGACAATATTATTAAACAGTTCAAGAAAATACGAACCTTGGTAATATTTTTAGAAAAAAATTCTTTTCATTTCTTGTATGTGTCTTGATCATAAGCTGTTTGTTGTTGCTGAAATAAAAATAGTGTTTACTTAATATTGTAAAATTAATAAAATCAAAGAGCATTTATTGAAGCATTGAGAGGGGGTATATTCACTTGACTAACACAGACTGTCCCCGAACTCGTAAAAGAACTAAAATAAGGAAAATTGGAATAAAATTATGGCCTAACCTGCAGTTTTTTCAGCTTGTGTTGGTCCTTACGAATGACCAAAAGGTTGGGGTGATCAAAATTAAGTTAAATTTTATTCAAGAAAAAATTCAAAAACTCAAAGCGATATCGCCCATAATCACCAAGAAGTAGAGAAGACTAATCTTTGGGCAAAGTTTTCTGGCGAACACTCAAGAGTAAAAGAAAACGATCTCTGAGCAAGATGACTGATGGTTAATGAACTGCAAAAAGCTAATGAAACTATTTAAAATCATTGTAAACATCGTACACCAGTAAATAATAATTTAATATAAAAACTTACGAAAGGAAAAAGTTTTGTCCACTTTTTGAATTTGACACAAATTCCAGATATTTTATATCATTATCATCCGGACATATACGATCGTAATAAGTGTCTGGAAACATATCAACTTGTTCTCTGAGTGACTCGAATACTTCTGGTGCATAGGTCACAAATTCAAACTCCTGAATGAAAAAAAAATTGTGATTTTCAAAATTAATTATTGAGATGTAGTAAAAAGAATTATGATATCCATCAATTAGGAATATTCGGCACATCCGAAGTATGTGCACCAATATGGCGCACAACCTGAACCATAACCTTGGTACACATACTATGTTCAGGAAGTGCGCCATCTTGGTGCACATACTTCTGGAGCTACGAATATTTTCTATCAGGGGGTGTGCAACAAGGGCCACAGGTGCAACGGGGCCGTGGGCCACAAGATGGCACTCCAAGCCATTCAGTATGGCCCATGTAATTACTCAGATTTTTCCCCTTCAAGCACAAACTCTTAACATGACATTTTAAGTTTAAAAAGAGTTTAAAAATACATAATGATTTTTTTTTTGTAGCTATATTAAATCTTTCGCTGTTTTGCCCAGTACATCTATTACTGTAAAACTAAGCAAAAGCCACATTTTCTTCTCTTGCCTTCCCTGTGGCGCAGCGGCTGTAGATAATTTTTTATTTCGATGTGTTAAAACTTGTGTACATGGGAAAACTATTTTTTTGTATGGTCCAGCCTGATATCTTTTGGTTATATAGCCCACCGACAAAAAGGTGTCCAAAAAATTTTGCTTGATTTTATAAGGATAAGAGCTAGAAATTTTTCGTTGTGTAGTTTTTTGCCTTCCATTAAATTTTAAATTGTTGTAAACTTTTTCTGGCACGTATTACACCAAAATGATTCTATATTATTTGATCCGCTCTTGGCATCTCAGTGGTCGAGCAATCTTCTCCACTGCTGAGTGAGTGCATTAGATCTCGCTTAAAACCAATTTCTTTGAAAACAAAAAACAACTTACAGTTCTATCATGGCTTGAAACCAATTTTCTATGAATTTCTTGAGAATATTGTTTGTCAGTTCCCTGGCCCTGAAAATATTCGAAAAATTGAATTATAAATTTTAAATTTGATTTTGATTGTTTAGAGAAAATTTATTTACAAGTTGACCAATATCTACAAAATTGCAAATGAAACAGGTCAAGGACTCCCACACCTGATTCGGACAAAATAACAAGCTATGTGCCATCGCCACGATACAGCTTATCTTCTTTCATTTCAGTCAGGAGCGTATCCAGGGGAGGAAAGGGGGGGGGTAGAGCCACCCCCCATCTCCCTTTACAAAATGTGAAAAAAGGGGTTTTTCTGTATCATACATTGCATTTTTTCGTAGTTTGAAACATTTTTGTGACACTCAAGACCCTTAATACCAACGCATTCTGGCCTTAGACCAGACCCGCTGTTATGATTATGGTGTAGAACCCCCCCTCCCACCTTAGAAAAAGGTGAAGTATTGGCCCCACAGAGACCCAATTAATAGCCTGAGTAAAATGTTCAAAAAAAGGTGTTGAAATGGTACTACTGTAGAGACAGGCACCAAAGCCTTCAGGTCAATTCCATGCGTCTAAAAACAAATAACTGGTTAAGAAATCCCATACCAGACTTGGACTGGTAACCGAACGAGAGACCGTTGTACGCCACAGGACTAAACCGTCTTATAAGCTTTCCTCTCTCCAGGATGAATATGCAAATCCTATTCAAACTCATTATTACCGAAAAATCTATAAAAATTGACTGTAATTTACATAATCATTTGTATTATATTAGAAAAGCAATTATTTTAAAAATTCATGTATAATCAATTCCTATTTTAGCAAATAGTACTGAAATAAACCCTACTTAGTATTCAATAGTTTATTACTTATCGATTTTAAGATCGGTAAGTATGTTGATTGGTATTTGTCTGTTTGTTTGTTTGTCTGTTAGATACACGCGATATCTCACGAAAGCAAGATTGAATCTTCTCCAAATTTTGCATGTGCATTCATCATAGTTCGGAACAGAAGCCTATTGATTTTCGATGAATTATGTCGTATAATTAGCGAGTTATAAATTAATTAGTGATGGGACACACGGTGTTACTATGGAGTAAGAGCGCTGTTTTGGGGAATCCCCTAACCTCCGATCAATAAGTCTTCGGTCTCCGACTGATATTCTCGTTTTTCTACCATAAGCAAAAACAACACTTGGTAAATACAGAAGGTTAACATGAAGGAGAAAAGCGTGAAAACCAGTACTGATTATACTCTAAAGCCCTTAATTATTGAAAACATATCTAAAAATCAAAAATAGCAGAATGTTTAAAATTTTGATCTTGTCAGTTCGATTTTAAAACCTCGAATGTCGCTGCTAGAACTGGGTCTTTCCGAAAAACCTGATTGTTTCAGAATTGAATCGAGTATTTGTTTCAAATCAAATCTTGAATACCTGGGATTTATTTAATGTAATTGTGTATGTGACTTTTTTATTGCGATGGCTCTTCCAGACACATAAATTAATAAAAACATAGAATCCATCACTCAGGCAGTGGGCTGAGTTGTCAAAACAACCTAATAGAAAGAAAAGAGCCACATTTCAGAATTGTATTTCAAAAATATGGCTTCAGTAAAAAAATTGAGGAATAGGCCTACACCTCGTTGCTTGGCAGAATAAAAAAACATGATCGCGGCGATTTTCGTCTGGAGCAATTCGAATAATTTTATATTTGATTTAGAATGCCCAGACTTAGTTGCTGTTTGATTACCAGCTTTGCTTTCCCGTGGTTGCTTTTACCCAGTTAAACTGTGTGATTATATTTCCTTCTTCTAGAACAGTGGTTCTTATTAAACATTTTAAGTACCGGTAGCGCTCCACTTTTAGAATTTGTCAAGTCTCGTGTCCCACCTCAAAAATAACTAGCCAACAATAAGATACAAATAACAGATAGTAAAGCAAAAGTATGTTTTATTCAAAAAACATATTGGAAATACGTAGATGGAAAGTAAATAATGAAATAAATATCCAAAATAAGGCGGACAAGGTCAAATCTAACAATTTTTTTATTTTTAATTAGCTCCACGCCCCCTCAAAAGTTTGAGAACTAGTGTTCTAGAATATTGTACATCAGGTCTACTCAACTGGCGGACCGGGGTCCGAATTCGGACCTTTCGACCATTTAATTTGGACCGCGTCTGCTTGTTTATTTTGGCATCATAAGCATCGTTTGGTAATTTTAGATGATTTTGATATAATTCAAATACACATCTATACAGTTTGTTGTACTGGTACCAATATGTGACATTTGTGTCTATATTTGCGAGCCATCATTTGACGTTTCGTTTATATTGAAATAAATTTTCTGTAATGTCCGAACCCCAGTAATTTTGAAGTTTTCTAATCAAACCTTTGGTGAAGATAGTTGAGTAGCCCTGTTGTACATGATTGACAAGACAAGTTGTAAAAAGTAAATTTGACTCAACTTACCTTGAACTCCTTAGTTGCAGCAATGCTATCTTGCAGGCCTTGTCGAACATACAGCGTAAATGGGTGTTTGTTGTGGGATTCGCCAATCTCGATAACGCCTCGTCGTTTCCAACGCTTGCGAAAGCGAATAAAGTAACTTTCTCGTTTCACATGACTCCCACTTTTGATTTGTGTGACTTTCGTTGACATTTTTCTACTTTTTTACGTTTTTTCTGGATTGGTCTACTCTGAACAAGGCTCGATATAAGACTATAAGCACATACTTGTGTATATATGAGTTAAAAAAGGCAATATATATATCTGGATGGATTTGAAAGAAATATAAAATTATAATTTGGGTACTCCCACCAAAGTATGTGAACCAAGATGGCGGACACCGGAACATAGTATGTTCACCAGGTTAAGGTTAGGCCATAATTTCAAGTACAAATACTATGAAAGTCACTTGGCTAGTCACCGAACTCGTAATAGAACTGAAATAAGGAAAATTGGAATAAAATTATGTCCTAACCTGGTATACACACTATGTACGGGTGTCCGCCATCTTGGTTCACATACTTCGGGAGTATTTGTATGGATTCGCAGGTCTATATCTAAAGAAGTGAGTTTGTGCAAGGTGATTGCTGAACTCTTTGTTATTGCAGGTGACCACTAGGGCCCGTCGTTTCTATACCAGTGGGCCAGGGATCACTACTGGGCCAGAGAAATATTTTCAGGTTCAAATATTTTGAAAATTGCTAGTCTTATTGATAAATTAGCTAAATTTGATTGTATTAGAAATGAATGATAATGCTGTTTTTTGCTACTACTGTAATTGATAATTTTCATTTTACGGTAATTATTCCAATGAGTCCAGTATGGTTTAGTTTCACAAGTACTTTCAGTGGGCGTGGCATATTGAATTTTGCATATGTTATTCCTAACCCCCATCGGACTATGTCATCCGGAAATTACGTCACTACGACGTTACAATCACGTCATAGAGCTTACCAAAGTAAAGCTACGATCGCCCGAAACCGCAACAAGAGAAATAGCTTGCTTGACTTCGGACCACCATCCCCGTATACTTTGGAGGGCCTTATTACACCGCTGTGACGTCGTATTGGCATGACTTTTTTGGTGACGTAGTCAGGTGGGAGGAATGACATATGCAAAAATTGTTGAGCCAAGCCAACTAGGAGTGCATGTGATACTATACTAGACAATTTTTTTCATAAATAAATAAAAAAATTACTTAATGGTTAGCTATTCATCTAGGCTATCTGAAGTCACTGATTTTAAAACTCGCCCCCAATTTTTTATTGAAATACTATGGCTGTTTGGTGAAGACCGCTTCAAACTTTCGTCAGAAAACCATGTTAGGAAGCATTTATTCAGAATTTTCCCAAACATTCGCTCACTTTGTTCTGAAATCCTGGAGTAAAAATAGACCGAAGGCATTGAAGGCCACTTCGACATGGTTCACAATTTAATTAAGCCATTAAGCTGTTATACTGTCAGACTGTCATGTTTAATTATTATGCAGATACTGTTACATTTTTGAGGCAAATAACATAAATGCATAGCCTACATACATAATACTGTCTTATTTCTCCCCGGGATAAATAATAAAATCTTACGCTAGCGAAATTTTAAACAAGGTAAAGCCGACAGTAGCCATTCTCAACTGAGACAAAACAGCGTCTCGTCGCCTAGGTCTCCGTGACGTAATGAAATATTTATAGCGTTCCGCGCCAATACGCAAGATTGAAATCTCTAGCCGTTGTAGACCTAAATTTTATCAGAAATCATTAAAAATTTATATTTTAACCCGACTGGGGTAATTTCTATGGCCTTGTATGCATTAAAATGCTACCTATTGCAACCCCTTATAAATAATACCGTTTGATGGAGCTAGAGAATATAAGTATCTTTATATTTATTCCCCTCTCGAGAACTATACCTTCGCAAATCATGTTATACCAGTCGCTATGTTGCAGTATATCATCTTTGAAAATTGTTTCTGATTTACGTAAGTTTAAACTAATATGACTTTCTTTTTTTCTCTCACACGCCCTCGAAGAAGGATGGTGCCAAACGTCCAGTCAATTTGTAAATGAAGTTTAGTTCACCTGCTTGAAATTAGTATGCTATATCAAAGTCTTGCCTATCAATGGTTGGCCTGATAAAGCCTCAATTTCAGTGTTGGAAGCAAATCATTTAAATTTGTTCCGATTGGTTTCACCAATTCTGCGGATTTGACTCGGAATAAATATATTAATATAAATCTATAAATATAGATAAGTTTTATTTCGATTCATTTGCAAATATAGTCAGTGAAAAAAAATATATAAATTAATTTGAAACGTATGAAGCGAGTTCACCTACCAAAGGTGAAAGGCAACAAATCACGAACCTTACTGGTTTTAGCCTGAACTTTACCTAACAGACGGTTTTGTATCCGCGAACGAATTCACTTTTGTAAATCACTGATACATACATTCTTGCATAAGAGTATTGAAGCCATATTTGAATGAGTGCAGCTGCGACTTTTTCAAATTAGAAAAAAAGTAATTGTGAGGAATCAGCGCCTGGTTAGTATCCCATTTACCTATAACTTTGCCTTGGATAAAACCGATTAACTTGCGTATACTGCATCAAAATAAACCTACGTCGTCTCAGATTGGATGTCGTAGCCTCTTGACTCTGTATTTGTGTTACAAACTTTGCTATTCATTTTTAAGCTAGTTTCAAAAACCTACCAGATACCTAGATTCCATACACCTCTAGGAGTATTCGAGCCGTGCCCATTTTCTAAAAAACGTTTGTTAAGTTCTTGCTAACCTCTTAATTAGAGTTCCAAATTTTCAAGTTTTTTTTTTTGAAAGTAGGAGATATTTCATACTAGAGGTCAAATTTTTCAATGGCACTTATTTTACTAAAGCTTTCCCCGTTTTTCGCGCCTCCCCCAATTTTAATTTATTGCTGTCATATTACACTTCCCCGCCAAAGAAAAACAAAGAATACGTGGAACTGAAAAATGTATTGAATATTTGGACACTTTGTACAAAATTGCAGCAATATAGAAATTTTACGTTTAATTAATAATTAAAGCACTTTTTAACACAAGAACCCGCCAACGTAACCACGCTATGATTTGTACTTTGAAACGATGCACTGCATTTCAAACGATAATCTCATTCGTACATTTCTAGTGCTCCCTCTACTCGAAAAAATCTTATGGAGGAGGATTTTACCGAAACTTCAGTTACTTGTATATCATTATACAAAGCTGTTAGTCGAATCGAATTTAACTTTTTCAAATCCCGTAACAATTGCCATTCACAGGGGCAGCGTCATAGCATTTTGGTGGCCAGCATTGTCTTTCTGTGGCCGAGTTATATTTGCTTCAATTGAGAGAGTGAGCGTCACCAAGGGGCGTAGTATTGGGGGTCGGGACCATTTTTGAAATGTAAACAAAAGGATATTTCGGACCTCCAGAAGTATGCGCACCAAGATGGCGCACAACCTGAACATAGTATGTGTGTACCGGCTAGGATATAGGTTGTGCGACATCTTGGTGCGCATACTTCTGGAGCACGGATTTTTCTGCATCATACATACGTTTCTGGTTCCGCTAGCTGTTACGGTCTACTTGGCAATTTGAAATTTCCGACCCTAAGAGTCGAGCAAAAAGTGATGAAACTGATGATAACAAAAAGAACAGTTGGGCTTTGGACATTGATTAAACCAAGAGTAACTGCTATTAAAATAATAACTTTCTTCACAACAAAAATGACGCTCCAGAAGTATGTGTACTAATATGGAGGTAACTAATTTTGTTCGCCTACTTTACATCGAGTAGTGTAAAGGTAGGGGTATATATTCACTTGACTATCACAGACAGTCCCCGAACTTGTAATTGTAATAGAACAAAAATAAGGAGAATCGGAATAAAATTATGGCCCTAATCCTAACCTGGTACACATACTACGGGAGTACCGAAAAATTATCTTGCTGCTATAACCTTGTAATTAACAAGAGGTGTTTGGTGGTATACGTAAGAGTCGCCCAGTTAAGTAAATCTGCAGCTCATCTTTAAAAATGTACCATACTGCATAACAAATAAAACAAACAGAAAAAAATAAGAAATAAAATAAAAAAGTCAAAATACACCATATTCATTTGTACCGTAGACATATAAGGATAACAGCTATAATTCTAATTGAATTACTTAACTCTTAGTGCAGATCAGAAATCAGTAACAGTAATTCAATTTCGCGCAAAAAAATCAGTAACTCGCTATCATTTTACATTACAGATTATCTTTATTAGTTCAAGTATGAGATTGAACTTTGGTAACTAATAGCAGAATCTGGATCTCGCGCTAGCAAATGATTCCCACGCATAAAAATAGGTAAGACAGAATCGTGTGTACTGACTTACAATATATGTCTCCAATGCTTTATCTATAAGTATTTTTTTAACAAGTTTCTCATAATAAGAAAAATATTGCTAAGGAACACTACTCTAATAATGTTTTCTACTAATTTTATAAAAAGATTTTGTCAAAATTTTTGATTTGATTTTAGAAACGTTAACAAGGAAACGGCATGAGCATTTTGATGGCTTGGCAGTCAATCAATCAGAGGTATATAATTTAAAGGTATGTCACGTATGTAACCGCATGTTTTGTAGTCCCACTCGAGTTTCTGAGTACAGCGAGTTTATTTTATATTAAAAACGTCACGAATTACATTTGGGGCCATATTTGAGAGAGAGAGAGTACAATGTCTGACGAATTATCCATACAAAATGTATATAAACGATGATTTTTGAGATATTTACAAATATACTTTCGTTTCTTAGCCCTCCAGGGGCACTATAGGATGAAGTCACGAAAACAAATATGTGTTTGCACAATGTGACGTAATACACAAGTGTCTGTGATGTCATTGATACGAATGTTCGCGCGAATCAGTCTCGCACAAACTTTCGAAGTACAACTCTGACGTGATATTTGAACTGACTGTGATGTCGTATTTGAGGCGTTGATGACGTCGCAGTTGAGACGACTGTCTACGCCACATCTTATGGCGTCATGCTCAATGATGACGTCACAAAACTGTGATGCTCAGTCTTTGTGTGAAATCATAATACATAGATCAAGGACTGCTTTGTCGGTGTGAACCAATCAGAACTTTTGAAACGAAATTTACAATCGCCCGAGCAGGCTGCGTCGAGTCTAATTCTGCAAATATATGGCAGGTGTTGTCACTTGGTCCCATTTGTTTTCGGGCGACGAATCCGAAGATCCTGAAAAGAAAGATTTTGTAATTATTCGCGAGGATAAAAAGTCTTGTAATGTAAGCCATGGGCGTGGCCAGGAGGAAGGTGAAGGCTGGAATCCCCACCTCGTTATGAAATGTTAAAAAGGTTCTTTCTGTATCATACATAGCAATTTTTTGGGGGCTCCCGAAGTATGCGAACCAAGATGGCGGACATCGGAATGTAATATGTGTACTAGGTTAGGGTTAGGCCATAATTTTAGGTATAAATACTTCCGGAGGTTCTGGGCTAGCATTCGAACTGATAATAGGACTAAAATAAGGAAAATTGGAAAAAAATTATCGCCTAACCCTAACCTGTTACCCATGTTACGTTCCGATGTCCGCCATCTTGGTTTGCATACTTCGGGAGGACCATTTTTTGTATCTTGAAACGCTTTTCAGACACTCAAGATTCTTAAAAATTTACGTTTTCCGACCTCCAGCTGGATCCGTTATAGCTGTTACGGTCCGACTTGGCCATTCGAAATTTCAGATCCCACCCTTTAAAAATTTCCGGCTATGCCTCTCATGTAGGCCAAGTTACAAAGCTGCTGTTACCATGGCTACCTCGACCAGTGGTGTCGGGAGTCGCTTTCTCATATTAACTAGAGTGACACCGTGATATCGGTCACTTAAATGTGTAAAAAGGCCATCTTCGACTTTATTATTTTATTTATTATTCACGATTTTTGCTAGTATCCTGTTTGACTTTTTTCTCACTATGATTTAATTTTTAGACTCACTCCTCCAGGGTGACGCTGCTCGATAACCTCTTCTGGTTTATCGCGCCTCCCTTCACACTGAAAGTATTGTCTTATATGTGATTCGTATTTATTTTTGTCTACTGTGTACTTTTGGTATGTGATAAAATAAACTACTGACTGACTGACTGACTGACTTACACAAGGTCATGTAACTTGACAAGAGCATAATTGGTATTCAAATATTTTTAGACTAAATATACCGCAGTGCTTGGGCTTAAAAAATTGGGTCGACAATGCCGAACCACAAATATTTCGTTCGTTCCAAAAATAGTGCTTCCGAAGTATATGCACCAAGATGGCGCACAACCTGAACATAGTATGTGTACCCGGTTAGGGTTCAGGTCGTGCGCCATCTTGGTGCACATACTTCCGGAGCGCCAATAACAGTCCTGCATATCGTTAGATACCATTGGCTACTTGTCTGAAGCCTATGAGTATTGTTATAAATATAGGGTGTCCATAGAGTATCAACATTTTTTTAAATTGCAAAAGGATACCAAATATTGTTTTGGTCTTCACAGATGTATTAAATGAAGTAAAATATGTTAACAATTACTGATTGAAAAACAACAAACGTGGTTGAGATACATTGAGAACTGACTTCATAACAAAATTGAAATTGTAAAGGGACCCTGTATTGTCAGCTAAGGATTTTCGAAAGGGGGTCTAAACTTTCACCCTCACCCAACCCTTCCCCCTCGATTACGCCCTGGATGTAAATAAATAGTTAAAACTCCTTACCATGCGTCAGCTGTTCCTCGTACACCCGTTGCGTCCCATCTCCGGGCGGGTCGTTTCTTGTTTCCGGTTCCTAATGGATCCAGTCCACAGAATGTTACTGTAGCTGTTGGGTAGTGACGTCGAAAGAATATTCTGTAAAAAAATGATAGTTAGATTCATTGGACACGAAGGATTAACTATTTTTGTCAGGGTCGCAGCCAGGGAGGGAGGGCGTTTGAGGGGTGGATCCCCCTCCTTTGGAATGTAAAAAAAAAATGCTCCTTAATTTTTCTTCCCTTTGAAAATAAATGATGACACCCCTGACTTTTGTTTCTGTTGTTAAAAACGCTTTTCGCATGAAATGGTCGATCAATTGATTTTAAAACAAGAGAGCGATGCTCAAATATATTGACAGAAGTCCAAAACAAAGTACTTTTCGTACCGTACATAACGGTATCAATTATCACCGAGTTTCGCGTAGCGTCGCGTTAAATCGGAAACAGTCGTCAAGATTGGCGGATTAAACACCGTGTTCCCGTGAGGAATGAATCATGGTGAAATTTTGAATGAAAAATACCAGTTCCCGTAGGATTATTCTATCCAATCAAAGAGTCGGACGAAACGTCAGTATTTTCATAGGATTTTTTGAAAATTAAGCAATAAATAAAAATTGGAGACTTCTAGCGAAAAATACAATCTTCAACCACTGAAAATCTCAAAGCAATCGGTTGAATAGTTAATGAGAAAAGCGATTTTTAATAACAACAAGGAGAAAAAATAATTCTTACTTTCTTTCGTTATCTGTGAGTGTGATTCCCTGAGGTGAAACTTTGAAATGAACAATCGATGTTTTGTTAGTTGCCTTGGCAACTTCCATCGTCTTCGTAATTGCATTTTCAATCGCCTACGAAAAAAAAAAAAAACACACGTTAAGCAAAAATACAATCAACTGTAGTCCAACTCAAGTCAGCGAGCTTGTAAGCATGTAAATTTGGACTGAGTAAAAAAAAATCGTCGCTATCGCCCAAACGCCCCCCCCCCCCCCTCCCGGATTTCCTATTAAAGGCACATAACCAGGGTGACAGCATAACCCACGTTAGAAATTGCATCCAGATCGGCCTAGCAGTTCAGACACAACTATACAGCTACAGACAGACACAGACAGACAGAACGACTAAGAATACGGGTTTGCTAGAGTGGAGATTCAAAAGCAATCCTACCGTTGGTCCTGTGAGTGACTCTGTATCCAGCGATCCAATATATACGACATTGCATGCTGCTCCTTGCTTGAGTAATTCTGCCGCTGCAGCTTCCTCGTTCTGATTGGTATGAGAATCAGAAGATGGAATTGCTTGATCTAAAACACATTTCAATTATTAATTAAAAGAAAACGTATTTATTTTCGTATTCCTCGCAATGACAAGCAATTAGTTGTAACTTGAAAACTCAGGACTGGACTCAGATATGCCTTGGCAACGCGAAGGATGTGGAATCACTTACGCGTATCAGATTAAACTGAATTGAAAACTCGTTTTTAACACAATTTTTCTTTGAGATCCGTATTTGGCCCGCGGATCGCAGGCTGCACGTCCCTGCTCTAGTTCATAACTCTTTATTTACAATAAAAATCATGGCAATCATGAAAAATGAGGCATACTCAGAAAAATAAGACCCACAGTCCCAAAAACCTCTGTAATTACGGAAACTGCACTCAATTATCAGCGAAATTGGCATAATTTCAATTCCTTTCCGCCCTATTAGACATATGCAGTGGATATAAAACTTATTAAAAAAATTTCCCACGCACGGATAGTTTGAGGACCTCAAAAAAGAAACAAAATCAGAAGGTACACTTCGAATCCCAATAATAAAATCCCCAAATTTCGCGCCTCTTGTCGGAATGTTGAAATAGCTTGCACGGCTTGGTCGAAAATCTCGAGTACATATTATATAATCACCATCTCACTCAGGGTGTATTATACTAGGAAGGCGATTCCAAATCGGCAAGATTCCAGTAGCTCCTCACATATTGTTACATATCAGTGGCATCTTTTATAGTGCCTTGCTCGGAGCGAACAACATTAAAAAACTACGTACCTTCCGTAGGTATGATCAGCTTGCAAGGTAACGCTAGAGGGGTGATTGAGTGTTGGTAAACCAATGCAGATAGACTTCCAAATATCGGCTCATTCTGACAACCCTTGAGTCTGACCCCTCGTGAACTCATCTCAACCAGAAAATGACGTACGTATTCGTTTATGACGTCAGCTGTAATGATAAATTTAATATAAGATTGTGTGTGTGTAAAATTTTGGTACTCCCGTAGTATGTGTACCGGGTTAGGGTTAGGCCATAATTTTATTCCGATTTTCCCTATTTTAATTCTATTACAAAATAGGGGACTGTCTGTGTTAGACAAGTGAATATTCCCTCTTCCCATGGGTTTCAGTCCCTTTACACAACCTGCTGTAAAATAGGCGGACAAAATTAGTTAGCTCCGTATTGGTACACACACTTCTGAAGCGCCAAAATTTTAATTTTTGTATGTCACATTTAACGCGTTTTCCCCCAAACTAGACTCCACGAATAGGATCCTTTTCAAGCTCGTGGCGCTAATTATTTGGGATGACTGAAAATTTTCGGCTACGAGTGAGCTGAAATAGCATTGATTACAACCACGATTGAATATCTGTCTGAGCGGAAGAAGTGTCTTAGCGGCGGTATAAATTCTAATTATTACGTCATTGTCAACTTATTGCTGATTTGTAATTGTTACGGAAATAAACAAGGAAATCGATGCTCGGGGAAAGTAACCGAACGAGAGGTCGGGGTTCGCCATACGATGAAACTGTCTTATCAGCTTTCCTTTCTCTTGGGATAAATATAAAAACTGTGACCTACCTCCGGCCTTTGCTTGTACTGCAGGGGGAAGTCTATCAACTTTCAATGCAAGTCCGAATGCTCCAGGGAAACATCTTGAATCGCGAACAACGAAGCAACCTGCGGGTTTGTCTCGAAGAATTGCCAATGCCTGAAACATGAATGGTTTTCAAAGAGGATTGAAGAAATTCAGCTTTAGCCAAAGACGTCGCTATTTTTTCAAAAACTTTTGGCACTCCCGAAGTATGTGCACCAAGATGGCGCACAACCTGAACACTGACCGTGTACACATACTATGCTCAGGTTGTGCGTTATCTTGGTGCACATACTTCGGGAGATCCAAACTTTTATTTACTTATTCACGTGTTTGTATTGGGTGATAACTGGCTCGGATTCTCGTAAATGTTCGTTTCGTTAACACCCAGTCATATCTTATTTTATTATTATTTATTTGTTATGTGTTTTCTGGTTGATGAAAATAATGAATTCCCCTTTAACTCAGTTCACAGTTTTTTGCTTCGAAATTTCATTAAATAGTTTTCAATTTATCAAGTTTAATTTATCCCCGCTACGTCAGTTGCTAGTCGTCATGTTACTATGTCAAGCAATTTTTGAGCACATTGCTTTACTAGGAATTTCTCAGACCTCACCAGAATTTCACGCCTACTCCGCTCTCGTGCGTCATCCAATTACACTATTATTATTTTATTGATATTTTCTTTAGTATACTATTTCAGTTACTACAATATTTGCGCGCACATTTGCACGTTTGATTTGAATGCTCGCGCTCGCGCATTGAGTTGTATTATGCGCGAATAATAAAATCCATTCCTGTACGTTACCTGTTCTCTGGTTATATCCGGTTTATACCAGTATGAAGTGGTATCTCTGATAAACTTCGGAGCAGCTGATACCGTTGTTTGTGACAATTCTGCACTCAATCTGTTAACGTCTGAAATGAATGAAAAATATTAGTTGGCAGAATCATTATTATTTTCATCTAATTTCATCTTAAACCGATGATCTTATTGTACTAAGACGCCGTAAGATCGTCGGCGTTCCCGAAGTGTGTGTACCAATATGGAGATAACTAACTTTGTTCACCTATTTTATATAGAGTTGTGTAGAGGGACTGAAGCCTATGGGCAGGGGATATATTCACTGGATAACACAGACAGTCCCCGAACTCGTAATAGAACTAAAATAAGGAAAATAGGAATAAAAGTATGGCCTAACCCAGGTCTGGTACACACACTACGAGTACCCGTCTTCATGGGGGATAGGCATGTTTTCAATATTTCTAATCACTATACTCACCTTCAAATGTATTCCGTTCATAACTGGACATGTGGCTTCCTGGTGTCGGCGACGTCATATTATAATAATTAGGCGAAGGCAAAGGAGGAGGAGACGTGGGATACGGGAAACTGCTGCTGCCTGCTGTTCCAGCTGTGAACAAAAAGAAAAAGAAGTTGCGTGAACTTTAGATTTTATATTTTACTGCAAGTGTGCTCTCTACTCGACAAAGAAATGTTTATCCAAAAAGATATTTTCCGATTAATTAATCCGACTGCTATACCGACTGTAGAGAAAAATTAATTAATAAAATTCAAAGTAGGGATCTTACACTTTTTACCAGTGTGCTTTACCACTTTTTACCAAGTTTCAGAAACTCTTGGCGTTGTAGTTGTAGCCCGTACCTCCTTTATTTCTATGTGAATGCGCTTGACTTTGCTTTGAAAAAATTCGGCCATTCCGTAGTATGTGAATCAAGGTAGCTGACACCGAAACGTAGTATGTGTACCAGGTTAGAGTTAGGACATAATTTTATTCTAAATTTCCTTCTTTTAGTTCTGTTACGAGTTCGGGGACTAGCCAAGTGACTCCCCTAGTATTTGTACCTGAAATTATGGCCTGACTCTAATCTGGTACACATACTACGTTCCGGTGTCCGCCATCTTGGTTCACCTTGTACTACATGAGCACCAAAAATTCTTAGAAAACCGGTAAGTCTGAGATTTTTTTGACGTTATTCATTCTTTTCTATTTCATTTATTCTAAACCTGCGTAGTTTGCGCATTCAAAAAACACCCACATCATTCGTATTCTATACTGCTAGAAAGCGTTATTTATAATAAGTAAAAAAATTTATGCTATTTTCTTGTATATTCACGGTCAATTCTGGCAAAAAATAGAAGCCATTTGCGCATTTTATTTCATAAAGAGAAAAATTTAAAGGAAAATATTTTAACAAAAGAGCCAAGTGCGAGTTATTACTAACTATGCTAGTCTATGCTTCTGCGGCAGCTTCATAAAACTCGTATAGACAGAAATGACACAGACACAAAGTTGAAGTGTAAATTAAACAAGAAGTCTTACGTGTTGAAGGTAAACTTCCGTTGGAGTATCGCATTGAGCTTGACCCGTCGATTGAATCGCTACTTCCGGGTTGAGAAGGGAAGTGAGCATTGTTGTTATTGTTAGTCGTCACAATTGGAGATCTTGGTCCGGGAGATGGAGGGCTGAAGAAAATTGTACAAGTTTATTTACAAGCATAGAGCAAAGAAAGGTAGTTAGTTTCAGGTCACCCCAACTGTTAGTTTTATTGACAAATATGCTGTTTGTCGGGTGTCGTGTTTCGTACCTCAAGTACTTCTAATGGGCGTAGCGTCCAAAAATTACGTCACTACGACGTCACATTCACGTCATGGAGCTAACCAAAGTATATCTACGATCGCCCGAAAAAGCGTCTTGGATGACAGTACGTATAGTTTGAAGGGCTGATTACGTCGTAGTGACGTAATTTTTTGATGACGCAGTCAGGTGGGGGTTGGGATCGACATATGCAATAACTGTTTTGCTACGCTCACTAGAAGTACGTTAGGTACGAAACTGCACTAGGCCCTGCTTTCGCACAGGTTTTAAAGTATAAAAACACCTCCTAATAAAACACTTGCTACCCAGTTTCATTGGTTAAATTTGAAGAAAAAAGAAACAAATTTTACTTTCTGATTACATATACCAGGGGTGGGAAATTACTTTTTTGAGTGGGCCAGTTACAGACAATAGATTTGGTTACTGGGCCGGAGGCTCAATAAGAAAAACTATCAATAAAAACAGTTTATTTACATCAGCTAATCCAACAGCTAGGCTAACGTTTATATAATAATATGAGGCACAATGTAACAATTGGGGTCATTGTGACGGTATTTTCATCGATATCTTCAACGGAAACTATATCCGTAATTTCAGCAGACACAAGTGGGCCGGATCCAACTCACAGGCCGTAATTTGCTCACCCCTGACATATACAGAGAAAAGCAAGAAGTAATATATGATTACATCATCTATGACGTCAGACTAACAAGTATGAATTTTACTTTCCGGTACCATAAAAAGAGTAACAGAAAAGAGTGTATAATTGATCTTGATTATATCATCCATGACCTCAGAAGAACGAGTATGACACATTTTTTTATTTCCTCCTTGTTATTTTGACGATGGGGAGACAGAAATAATTACAACAAGTGAGGTAAATTTTTTCAGATGAGGAGGGGAGTATATAAGTGATCATGATTACATCATCCATGACGTCAGACCAACAAGTGTGACGCCTTTTTATTTATTTCTCTTTGTCTTGTCGTCGGGGAGGAAGAGAAAAGTACAATAAATAAGATAAATAATAGGCACATTTCAATGATTACAAACTGGAGAGGAGATTTCATCGAATAATAAATGTTTCAAAATAGAACGTACTTATTATTGTTGAACTCAAATCGTTGTTTTGCAGCTTTTTGTTCTGGGGCCAACTGTGGCTTTGGTACTCCGTGTAAGCTGGTTGGTGTAACGTTCACTGAAAGATGAGAAAAAGTTTGTTATGTTGCGACACTGAGTGAATAGTGGACACGATGGCCTAGTACAGGAATGGCGAACATTTTTCAATGAATGGGTCACAAATGATATTTTTATCGTGAAGCAGAAGAGAGTGGGTCACAGATATTTAATCAATGTTTGTAACTATAAGAAACTTCTGAAATCTTATAAGCTTCAGTTGGTGTTGGTGTAGTTTTGTGCTTTACTTATGCAGCACTTCTATCAGGGATTTTTATCGCACTCGATTTTCTGAAATTAGAGTACGAAAACACGCATACAGATTACCAAATACGTTTAGGCTGATGCGGCAAATTATTTTACGGTTCTAAAGAGTTCCATCAGCTTTCAACCCAATTGAGGCACTTTTACACTGCCCCATTGTTATTTCAGTTTGCTAGGTTTTTATTTCAAGTCGGAACGCTTTTGTTTTTTTAATGGCATTGTAGCCGAGAAACTAATAAAATGCAAAGTGGCATCTAGTTAACCCCTAAAACAGTCTGCAGATGCACTTACGAAAAAGACAGGACGTTACGAGAAATGAACAGATCAATTTTAACCGTTAACCGACATCTCAGGTACAAATCATCTTTATAATGTACATTTCTTTCAAAAATGATTACGTCATCGTAAATTTATCTCCTGCGGCGTTGAAATCAATAGAACACCACTAACTGAATTGGCAAGCATCAAAAAATGTAATATTTGATTGAAGTACGGTAACAAAAGCAAATTTCTTCCCATTGCAACGTGATTTGTACTAATAAAACAGATTGCGTCGCGAGTTTAAAAAAAAAATAGAGAGCCCATATGTCCGAGGTACGCTGCATATATCTTTTGTAGTCGAACGGCCCTAAAACTATCTAGATCCTTTAATGATTTCGATACCTGGAAAAGTTCACGCGAACTATTGGGACATCAGAAGCTTAAATTATAACTTATTACGTCAAACGTGACGCTGCGGTTTACCGGTTAATTTTATTCGGTAAACGGTTGAAGTGTTTTCCCTCAATTTCTCAGTCCTACCGGTTTCTCATCTCGTAATTTTGCTCAGAGATAAGTTCTCTTTAGTTCTGAGTGGGTGATCGTGTGCCATCACCACAATTTCATATATTATAGCAGTGGTTAACAACCTTTTTTATATCGCAGCGCCGGCACACTATTGAACTCTTCAAATATTCGCGACACACATATCACAAAACATGAACATTGTCTACTCATAAAGCAATTTTGCTATAAAACAAACTAAGTATCAGCGACATTGTTAATTTGATCCAGAAAATGTAAATAAACAGTTGCAGAGAAGGTTTACTGCGACACACGAGGTGAAAAACCGTTTTCAGTGCTTGGCTAACAGTATGACTAAATACCTCAGCAGCTTAGTTTACTCTCATCATCTTTCTAAGTTTTAACTTAAAATGCGCGTCTGTAAGTCGATATACTAACTTTCAAATGCATATTGCAAATTGAAATCACTTGGAATGAAAATCTTTTCGTGGCACACCAATAACCATTCCGTGGCACAATAATGTGCCGCGTCACCGTGGTTGGGGACCACTGTATTATAGATTAAGAGCTCATGGTATTTTGATGGTCGCCCGTATATTTCATCAGAGATGAGTCTTCTTTACTACTGATAAAGCGCGAGTAGTTATAAGAATTATGGTTCTCCCGAAGTATTTAAACCAAGATGGCGGACACCGGAACGTAGTATATGTACCAGGTTGGGGTTAGGCTAAAATTTCAGGTACAAATACTACGGGAGTCACTTGGCTAGTCCCCGAACTCGTAATAGAACTGAAATAAGAAAATTTGGACCCAACCCTAACCCGGTACACATACTACGTTCGGTGTCCGCCATCTTGGTTCACATACTTCGGGAGTACCGAATCAACTAGTTAGTTAATGGTCAAATATTACCTTGTGGTATGATGGGCGCCGGCTTCGTTCTGTGATTCGTACTTGAGGGTTGGATGTCACGCTTCACTGAGATCACTTTGGTCCTGACAGCTAATTCATGGTCGTTCCGGTTGGTTGGATGTATCACGTGATTCTAAAATAAAATGGAAGTTCAGTTTCGCGAAATAAGTAGGACAAAACAGAAGAAAATAAGCTTGCATTTCAATAGTGCACGAGTTTACACCCTTTGCGTTGAACAGCATTTAAAACGGAGTCGAGTAGGTGACTGGAATATTTCTTTTCGATAATCTATTCGAGAAATTTAAACGGAATGACTCGACTAAACGTCTTGATCTTGCCCGACTTATTTGTTTTTTTAACTTTTTCATTTATTTCCTAATTCACGTTCCATCTACGTATTTTTAAGTGTTTTTAGAATAAAACATACTTTCGCCTTACTATCTGTTATTTGTAGCTTATTATGAGGTAGTATTTTTGACAAATTCAAAACTTGACAAATTCTGTAAAACGGGCGCGGCTTGAAAAGTCTGAGAACCACTGAGATAGAATCACTCGTTTCATCAACACATAAGATATTTCCCCTACCTGTCCATTGCCCATGTGTTCCTCATTAGTTCGCTGTTGGTTCGTCTGATTTCGAGATGATTCGAGCCTGCAAAAAAAGAGCGTGTATAAAAAAACAGTTTTTACTCGATGTTATAAACACGCTTTAATTCAGGAGAGTAGTCGGAAATTTTCAAGGGGGGGGGGGGGGGGGGGGGGACTTCAAGCTACGAAAATTGCTATGTACAAATGTGTTGAATTTTCAATGGGGTTCTGAATTTTGGAATTGCCAAGTTAGACTATGACAGCTAGTTACTTATCGATCTTAAAATCGGTAAGTATGTTGATAGGTATTTGTCCGTCTGTTTGTCTGTTAGATACACGCGATATCTCACGAAAGCGAGGTTGAATCTGCTCCAAATTTTGCATGTGCATTCATCATAGTTCGGAACTGAAGCTTAATGATTTTCGATGAATTATGTCGTATAATTAGCGAGTTATTAATTAATTAGTGATGGGACACACGGTGTCACTATGAAGTAAGACCACTGTTTTGGGGGTCCCTTAACCTCCGATCGATAAGTCTTCGATTTCCAACCGAATTCTAGTTGTAACGTTGGTTTTTAGAAGCTTCGAAGGTCAAAAACGCGTTTTAGACTACAAATTGCCATGTAGAATACAGAATATGCTTTTATTTTACATTTAAAAATGTTTTGACCCTCAAAAAGAAAATTTGCGCGGCCCGCGAAGTGCCAATTTTGAATGGTTTGCGGCCATCAAAATAAATTTTTAATTTAGTTTAATCTGGTACCTGCGAGTAATTCCAATCCCTTTGCGTTACAAAGCCTATACCCGAGTCCAATTTATTATCTATGCCTATGACGTTACAATGCCCTAACTGCTAGCTTGTACAAAGCGAACAACGCATGTCATAAGATCAGCAACCAAATTTTTGTGCATGCAACTACTAGAAAGCCTACGTTAAATAAAGGTGTACTTTGTCCACCTGTATAAAGGTTGCACACCCCCTGTCATAAAAGATTATTATGGGAAGACGCAATAAAGTAGCAAAATAATCACTTTTCAGACTTACATTCGTCGTAGGGCTTTCTTCATTTTAAATATTCCAGAAATAAATTGATAAAGAACAAACGAAATCATGTCAAATAATAACGTCACAATTAGCCTAGTGTTACTTCATAAACAACATTTTAGCTGAAGAAAACAACGATCGAGTTAGGTAAGTATAGGTCTCATTGGGAAGCCGTTTCTCAGCGTTAACCAAAAAGGGTAGGATCCCCCAACCCCTCCCCCCCTCAGAGTGGAAATTGATTGTTCCAGGGGCGAGGTATTCTTACATACATATTCTCACATCAGGTATTCATGCATTTGCTGGTAGTATTGCTAATATTCGTTGACAGTGATACACAAAAAAGTTCCATAAATCCAACATTAAATATAAATTATTTAATAACTATCGACTATACCAGGGTGATCCAAACCCAGGCCCGCGGGCCACATGTGGCCCGCCGCTTCATTATCTGTAGCCCGCGTCACATTCGGAGAGTAATCAAAAAATCGCATTAGGCATTGTTTCGTCATAAAATTAATCAAAAAAATCTTTTGACATATTGCCATCACTAATGTCACTGAATTAAATAGTTTTATGGCTAGTCGTGGAAATTAGCAAAGTTGAATGATGTGCTTGGCAGTCTAAATTGTTATCTGGCTTTCTAACTTTTTGGTCGGGAATATATGCAAACAATATATATAGGCATCATGGAAAACTAAAAATCCAATGCGGATTCTTTTAGCCTAGAACAGCTATGCCTGATAACTATGTGATTGTACAATAAAAGTGTTTGTTTTGTATTGCACTGTTTACCTATTCTTGGCACTATTGTGGCCCGCGAACAATGCAAAAATAATTTTGTGGCCCGCGGAGCCGACAACCTTGGACCTCCCTGGATACGTTACGTTCATTTCAACAAATTGTTCTTTATTGTATTGGCTATTACTTCGTTAAATTTAAAATTTCAAACCAAATTGTTTAGCCTTAAAATCTTTTCCATTTTACTATTTCGGCCCAACTTGAAAATCTGACGCAGAGAATGGTGGCAACAATCTCATCTAACACAAAATGTACGTGACCAAAAACAGATCAGAAATACCAAATATGGTCATATATTATAGTACAATGCGAACACTACCTCACCCCTAATACACATAAAATAATGAATAACCCTCTCTATATTAACCTCGACCATTGAATTTAGTGAACGCAACACCGCGATATTCTTATCAGTATCAAATACAAATAAATGCTTGAAAAATTTAAACCGCTTAGCTACTGAGAAACCTTATTTTGATTTTTATATTTCGATCTGATATGATTCGCCATCTAAAATGATTTTTCGTGCCTCGTACCAAGTATTCGTACCAAGATGATGCACAACCTGAACATAGTATGTGTACTAGGTTAGGATTATTCAGGTTGTGATACTTCCGGAGCGCCGAATTTAGCGCACAGGTAAGGCGGTTTACGCGAAAGCTGTTTCTCGTACCAACAGATTTGTGACTATACCGGTCAGATATTTGCCACTAACTTTCTGCTCCGCTTTTCTTGCTTCAGTTTATCTTAGATTAGACTAAGTTAGATCGGAAAATTGTTCCACCTTCCAATTTATCACAACCTCAAAATCAGAAAAAAAAATTAAAAAATTGGATTTTTTTATGCAAAGCCTCCGTCAAGAAAACCCGGCCGCCAACGATCAAAATAAGAAAATTAACAATTATCCAGTTTATTTATTTATTTAGTACTACAGATTGCGTTGGAAATTCAAATTTTCAAATCATTCCTCGCCATAATGCTAACCCAAACTGGATAACTACTGACTTTTCACTTCGAAACATGGCGGGGTGTCTTACATTTTTGCATCGTATCGTCATGGTGTCGTGGGATTCGTACAAACGCTCCACGGTCTATTTTTTACCCCTAAAAACATGGGGTTATACTTAGTGATTATACCAAAGGGGGTTATATATTACAGTACAATGCCAACCATCACCAACCCCTAATACACATAAAATAATGAATCACTCTCTATATATTAACCTCGACCATTGAATTTAGTGAACGTACCACCGCAATGTTCTTATCAGTATCGACAAAAACACAATAACCTTATTCAATGACTAAAATTTCAGTAACAGCGCTCACGCATGGCCCAAAGATAATACTCGTTAAATAAAGAACGCTCATCTTTGGCCGGGTGTTGCGAGAAAATTACATTTTTGTGAATTAGTCGTTAGTTAATATTCAACCACATAGCGATTGTTCGGAGTGTAGATGGGACTATTGTAAATAGCGATCGAAATTTATCAAAACAATGTTATTTTGGGGGCTATAAAGAATGAAGTACTCTGCGCAAACAGCTTATTCCAAACGTACTCGATCAGAGATGAGCAAGGTGTCTGGACCAGGGACCAAAAATTTTGCCCGCCTAGTCTAGGCGGCCCATGTAAGTGTGACGTAAAAGTTACTTTTATGAACAATATTTGGTACTTCCGAAGTATGTGAACCAAGATGGCGGACACCGGAACGTAGTATGTGTACCAGGTTTGGGTTAGGTCATAAGTTCAGGTACAAATACTACGGGAGTCACGTGACTAGTCCCCGAACTGGTAATAGAACTAAAATAAAGAAAATTGGAATAAAATTATGACCTAACCCTAACCTGGTACACATACTACGTTCCGGTGTCCGCCATCTTGGTTCACATACTTTGGGAGTACCAAATTTTGTTCATAAAAGGTAACTTTTACGTCACACTTACATGGCCGGCCTAAACCCATCCTCTAAATCAGGGGTGGGCATCTTCTCTAGTCGGCGGGACATATGTGGGAAAATGAAGTTCTAGGCGGGCCGAATTATAACATGAATAGTATTCAATATCTTAAACACATATTTATTCGTTAACGCAAGGAAGAAAACTATAAATCGCGTTTAAAGTAAAGTTTAAACTACAAAAAAATAGAGACCAAAAAATACATAATGAATTTATCATAATGTACTAAAAGTGTGATAATGTAATATCATAATGTATTGATGTACAGTCAGTGGGACGGTCAAAAATCTCGTCCGGCCCGCGGGCCGTATGTTGCCCACCCCTGCTCTAAATCCTCTAAAAATTTAAAGACCCCCCCTGATTTTGAAGTGTGATGTTTTATCACTTATTTATAGCATAATATATACCAACCCCTAAATTGAAAAGCTGGGGTACATACTGGGCTTCTGCAATACCAAGAGCTGCCAAGCCAGTGCAGTACGAGAAAGATATACACGCGCATGGCCGGTGCTCCTGAAGTATGCGCACCAAGATGTCGCACAACCTGAACCCTAACCAGGTGCACAACCTGAGTTCAGGTTGTGCGCCATCTTGGTGTGTATACTTCAGGAGGTCCGCATGCCCACACATACTCATTCAAAAGCAAAGCATCATTGAGAAAAGTTACCGACGACTACAGAAACGTCAAGGGCTTACCGATAACACAAACCGTTTGCGGTATATTTAACGCCATTCGACTTGATTCCTTTATAAACCGAACTAAAATAACAATCTTCACTCAACGTATATTCATTACTGCAAAAATCAGTAAAATATTCTACAATTTAAGCGTAATTGTGGACGGATAATATAATGCATGTCATGTCGGCAAATATATGTGTGACTAGTTAGCAACTTTGAATCAGCACAAACCCATTAGTCTTACTATACAAATTCGAATCGAATTCGCTTCGACAAGAATCTTAAAGAATTCCGAATCTGAATTATTAAACCATGTCCAATATCAGCTTTTATCTAATTGAATCGATTCGAATCGACCGAATCGCATTCTAAGTTTTTAAACCATATCAGCCTTATCTACTGAAACCGTTAAATCATTAAACCATACCGTTAAACCCCTATCATTACCGTTGTACCGATAACATTAATCTACACCAGTGGTTCCCAACCGCAGGTCTGCGGACCAGTACCGGTCCGCGAAGCTTTTTTGCCGGTCCGCGAGAAATTTGGTTGTTTTTATTCCGTCTCAATCGCTTTACCGAAGACGAGGTTGTGTTGGTTTATTACGCAATTTCTCTTCCACCGTCATATTGCGACGTATTTCGCGACATCTTGGCGCCGAGTAATTCCACTTTTCGCTTCTTTGGCTCCGATTCATCGCGAATGCACTCCCATCAAATCTGACAAAATTGAAAAATCGGCACGCGTGCCTTTTCTGTTCTGCGTCGCGCAAAAAAAAACAAGGGCCGCAGAGATCTTTTCGAATATTTTGAGCAGACATAGTAGGATTTTGATCCTAGTGCCAACTTGTCAAGTCACCGACGACTTTGTCATTGTAATGTAAATTCAATTCGTTTGAGGCGTCGATCAACTGCAGAGGAACTAATATGATGAACCCGATGAAAAAATAAAATCTTGATTAAAATTAAGATTCTACTTTACAGTACCGATTTAAGAAAGAATCATTGTCACAATTTTTGATATCTCTTGATGACGAATACCCATCGCTAAGTAATCAAGCAATCAAGCACTGTTGTCCGTATTTTCAATCAGTTACTGCGTTATGCAAAAAACATTTTCATCACTAGCTTCAATTAAAACGAAGCAAAGAAATCGGGCTGCACGCCTCGGCAGAGCTACATGTTGCAGAAACTTCTTTGAGGCCTCGTTTGCAATCCAATATTGGAAACGAAGCAGCAGCAAAATTCTCACTAGAGTTAATTGTGTTTATACATTATTTGGCATGTACATGTTTTTTGTGCGAGATGTTCTATGCGTGCCTTCCTTACGCACAATGGGTGCCCAGTACTGCATTTTATTAAGAAAATAGATGGTATTACATTATGTTTCACCCATTTCTATTTTTGGCCGGCACATTATTTGATATTTTTACTTCGTGTGAAATGTTTTTAGATGTGCCTTTTTGTCTAGAAGCATATTGAGTGCCCGACATTGCATTATATTATATGTTCATTGCCGGTCCGCGAGTACATTTAATTTAATTTTACCGGTCCGCCAGGATAGAAAGGTTGGGAACCACTGATCTACACAACCCAAGTCACAAATATTGACCTCGTGAGCCTTGAGAAGCATTGGAACTGACAATTACCAGCACGCGTTAATTAAAACGAATAAAAATAACTTAGCTTCGACAATATCGCAAAGAATTCCGAATCTTAGTTAATAGACCACATACAATGCAAATTTTACCAACTTAAACCATTAATGCTATACCGTTACCGTTATATCAATCAACTTACGAATCGCTTTTGAAATAATCATGAATAAATAGAGGCGTTGAAAGACATTGGAACAAATGCATATACGGTACACCGAATAAAAATTTAACCACATCGAATATCATTCTTAATCAACTGAAACCGTTAAACCGTACCGTTAACGTTGCACCGATGAAATACAATTTTCAATACAAAGTTCCCAATATAAGCTCCAGGAGCCTTGAAAAGCATTGGATCTGACAAACACTGAAACACACGGATAATGATCCGAATAAAAAATCGAATCCAATTTCCCTGAATCGCAAAGAATTCCGAATATTGGTTAATAAACCACATCCAATATTTTTTACCAATTTAAACCGTTAATCCGCTACCATTATACCGAACAACTTTTATCTACTATATCAACTTCTACCTACAATCTAGGCGACCAGCTTCAACTACTAAAATAAAGCAATACCTATCGCATCGGCGAAGCTCAATACAGACAGTCACGCAGCTGCGTTTAAATTTAACAGCAGCACTAGTGTGATAATGCTTAGTGCCTTTGAGATCGTATTTTCAAGCGTGGGGTATAGTTGTGCCGAGCCTGTTCGGCGAAACTCAACCATACCCCACGCTTGAAAGGTACATAAACACATCAAATTCAACCTTAACTAGTTAAGTACGTAATTTGTTATCACTATACACAATTGTGTATTGTAAACGTCATAATGCAGTTCTCGTCGCCCAGTCATTGAAGAACCGTGGGATAAGGTCATTTGCTAATTCTTCCAGTAGTTAGTGAAGTTCAATTCTGGGGTTCTGAAACTTTCTAAAGACTCCCAAAAATGTGACCCCCGTTTTTGAATAAAAAAATACCTTCTTTTGCTTTTAACGGGTGCTTTATGCATCGTGTTTAAAAATAAAAGCTAAAGAAAGGGTACTCCCAAAGTATGTGAACCAAGATGGCGGACATCGGAACGAAGTTTGTGTACCAGGTTAGGGTAAGGCCATAATTTTATTCCAATTTTTCTCATTTTAGATCTATCGCAAGTTCGGGAAGTAGTCAAGTGACTCCCGTAGTATTTGTACCTGAAATTATGGCCTAATCCTAACCTGGTACACATACTACGTTCCAGTGTCCGCTATCTTGGTACGCATACTTCAGGAGTATCGTCATTAGCTATTTATTCCATTAGATAGGAAAGTTCAATTCTGTGGTTCTGAAACTTTCATAAAACTCCCAAAAATGTGACCCGCGTTTTTTGTATAAAAATACCAAATTTTGCTTCTAATGGGCGTCTAGCAGTTATCTTCGCGTTTGAAAATGAATGTTAAAGTAACTAGCTATAGTGAAGTTCAATTTTGAGGTTTTCAAACTGTCATCGTCCGTGACTTTCTTTCGAAGACTCGCAACATTCTATAAAAATTCCTAATTTCTATCAGATAAAGGATGTCCATAAACTCTTCAAAATTTTTAAAATTGCAAAAAGCGAATTCATCGATACCATATATTGTTTTGGCCCTCACAGATGTAATAAATGAAGTAAAAATACCTAAACAATTACTGCTAAAAAAATGGTTAAGATATATTGAGAACTGACTTTATAGCAAAATTGAAATTGTAAAGGGACCTCATGGACACCCTGTATTTTTTTTCGACACTGTTAGTAATAAAAAGCAAACAAATGAAGGGAAAAGAACATATGCATTATCTTCGGAGTATCGCGGTGAATTTAATTTAAATTAGGATCGCGGATGGTATCTATTGAAGGGTTGGACTGGTTTCGGCCTGCGGGACGGATCCAACCCTCCGGAGTATTTCATCCGGCCCACTTGTGACTGTTGAAATTACGACTATCGTTTTTATGGAGATAAATTTTTGTTGAAAATATCAATTAAAATAACGTTATAATAACTCCGATTGTTACTTTGTGCTTTTTATTACGATCTAAACATTAGCCTAACTGTTGGACTAGCTTTTGTAAGTAAACAGTTTTTATTCATAGGTTTTCATATTGAGTTTTGAGTCTCCGGCCCAGTAACCAAGTATTATATGTAACTGGCTCACCCTTGATCTAGTGAAAGTCTCTGCTTGTGTTCCCAGAAATCCGCTTTGTGGACTTTGTGGCCCGGGGGCCCAGTATGCAAAACCCTATCTTAGTCACTGCCTCAATTTTTATATTATATTTCCAGTTCGAGTCGGTGTTTTTACTTTACTAAGTATGTTGATAGGTATTTGTCTGTTTGTTTGTTTGTCTGTCTGTCTGTTAGATACACGCGATATCGCACGAAAGCGAGGTTGAATCTGCTTCATTTTGTAAGTGCATTCATCATATCTCGGATCAGAAGCCTATTGATTTTGGATGAATTATGTCGTATAATTAGCGAGTTATTAATTAATTATTGATGGGACACATGGAGTCGCTATGGAGTAAGAATGGAAGAATTGAACCGCAGTTTCTGTTTTGGGGATCCCCTAACTTTCGATCAATAAATCTTCGGTCTCCGACCGATATTCTCGTTTGTTTTTGAGGAGAGACCCTTGAGTGTCACACAACCTGATAATTTGCGCCTTTCCTTCGCCGTATAACTGTGTGAATATTTTTTCTGGTAATAATAATGCGACATTTTTATGAAAACCTAATAAAAATCATCTATTTCGCCACTAAATCTTTATGACAGCCTATTACTCGCAAAGATATGGCCATTCAGATTTTCGCAGTATTTCGTGTATGTCAGGATATCCGACGTGCTAATGAATTCATAATAGAGAACTAATGTTAAAGTGATAATTACCAGAACTACAGGCAGTGACCTAGACTAATGGCCATTACGATGTGCTAATGCTCCTATTATTGCAGTTAATACGTTTTAGCACGGTTTCTGTGAACACGGATGCCTCACGCGGCGCTATCGCCGGTCCTAACTATATATCGGCGATGGTCATTCCTAGCTCCGAGTTGCGAAAAATTGTCTGATTCGTGGATCGTGAACGATTTTGTGTTGGAGTCAAAAAATATTTATATCCGGAACAGTAACCGGAGTTGTTATTACAAATTGATAGCTATCTTTAATGACTTCAATACGTTTTAGCACGGTTTCGGCGAACAAGCATGTCTCACGCGGCGCTGGTGTCAGGTCTATATTTTTCGGCATTCGTTATTCTTTGCTACGGCTTACGAAATTAGCCTAGCCTGATTCGTGAACCGTAAACGATTTTCTGAAATCCAGAGTCGGGAGTCAAATTTGATTTGAATCCGGAACAGAAACCGGAGGTGCTTTACAAATTGATTGATAACTATAATGACCATGGAATCACCAGGAGTTTAGAGTCACGGTAGCGTACGAAATTTCCCCCCAATTCCAGATCCATGAATAAAGTATTCGATATGAACCATCCCGGCTTTACAACTTTCGCTGCCCGAAAATCAGAAACTTCTAAAACTTTACAACTACTCTACAAAGTTAGAGCATGAAATGATTACGCATCAGTCACCGCATTGCCTTGGTCGCCTCTCTTTTCGGTTATGAACAAAACCTTAGTAAATATTGTCAGTATTGTCAGCGCTATGAACAAAAAGAACATGATAGTCTGCGGTAACTAAACAGATCAAGATAATAACCTAACAATCCTATTGTGCCATAAAGATTTCGATATGCAGATTTCGAAATGCAGAACTGGTTAAAAGCAGACATTTATGGCAGCATCAGGCGGGCCAGATTAAATCACCTAACGGAACGGAATTGGCCGGCAGGCCGTAGTTTGCTCATGTCAGCGTTAGAGCGTTCAACCGAACTAGGATGGGACTCGAGTAGTGCATCTCTCTCCCATACTCGTTTAAGCATGATTGTGACGTCGATAATGCGGAGTCATCCACACAAGTTCGTGCCAATGCGACGCGACATTCTTATCAAGGAATGCAGGATGTCAAGTAGCGAAAGTTTACAAACAAGCCTGTCTATTGTCGTTGTTAAGTCCTAAGAATTTGAGAAATGACATTTTTCTGGGATGATTTTATATTTACAATCCGAACAGACGCACAAGTAGTAATCTATTAACTTTTGTTAGAATGAATATTCTCGTCTGCGTTGCTTATGGGCTTGACCCTACCCTAGACGTAGGCAAGGTTATAAAGCCAGGGACCGAAAATCCTGTCCACTTGAACTGGCGGGCCATGCAAGTGTGGCATAAAAAGTTATTTGATATAATTTGATTTGTCTGACCTTTGACCTCTTCTGTCGCTTAGCAACGCTGTTTCCTTCATGTGACCATTTTGCATTTTGTCTTCGTCGATAGAATTTGGCGGATCTGAAAACGTGAAGCATTTAGTCATTATTGAGAACATGGCTGATACTAAACAGCTTGTGTGGATGTCTGCATAGCATCCTGATAGTCCTGCGCGTATGGGGTCATTCAAACAAAAATAAAAATACCCTTTTCAAGAATTCCCCTACAATTCGTTGTCCTCGTTAAAGCTTTTTAATAGGTCACACCAAGAATTCTCGAGAATAACAACGTAACCTGATACGGTTTTTATTCCGACTTCAAGGGCGACTAAATTTATAAATAACGAGACTTTGAAACTTGATATGTCAATTAAGTGTTACCGTGTCAAAAGTATTCTCTATTTCAATATGTTTCGGCCGCCAATTTCAACAAGATAGAAATCATGCCCACGTAAAAAGTTTCATTTTGATGCGTTTGGGATTCGGTCGTCAGTGGGGCTGAGGATTTCGAATAGAATAGTAAATTATTCGAATCAGTTCTGACGAAAAATAAATTTCAGAGGATTTTGTTGGGCTACGTTAAAGACAACAGGTTATGGATAATTACGCATACGGATATATATTTCCAAACTCCACTTTTATGGTCTACTCCGCAGAGGGCATTGTTGGTTGCAATCTGTACACTGTGGCAACGATAAAGCATTCCAATGGAATGAAATCTCGTAACCGTGAGGACATGGGGTGGCAGCAAAGAGACATTCATAAAATCTACATCAGCGAACAACCGATCGAACCACAAGATTGTGATTCAACAATCGGTATTGTTTCGCTAACAATACTTGATATAAACCTATTGTTCTTTTTAAACCATAGAATATGACTGAACCGAGGATGCAATACATTCTCGGGTTCGGACCCCGAACACATCACATCACTTTACGTGTAATTAAATGTGCAGACGCTGTTAAACCAAGAAACCGGGTTTCGTGTAGTTTCGTACCTAACGTACTTCAGTGTGCGTAGCATAACAATTTTTTGATACGTCAATCCTAACCCCCATCTGAATACGCATTCAAAAATTACGTCACTACGACATCACAATCACGTCATAGAACTAATATACGTACAATCGCCCGAAATGGCATTGGCGCCGACGATAAAGAACTTAAAAGAAAGACTTTATCGGTGCGACGAGAAAACGAGAGAAATAACTGTTCGATTTCGGGTGCTCGTTTGCGCGTCTTGGATAGCAGTTCGTATAGTTTGAAGGGCTCTATTACGTCACTGTGACGTCGTGTTGATGTAATTTTTGGATGGTGTAGTCAGGCGGGGGTTAGGATTGATACGTGAAAAAATTGTCATGCTACGCCCACTAGAAGTATGTTTGGGACGAAACTACATGAAACCCGTTAAAGTAAGAAGATCATGGTCCCTCCTGAGCAAAATACGATAGTAGCAAGATGTCCAAGGCGCTGTTTGGGACGAAAGTGTGAGACAAAAGTAATAAGTCGAGCCTGAGTCTTAGGATAGGATTTACATATTCATCCCGGGTGAGAGGAAAGCCCATAAGACGGCTTGACCATATGGCGAACCACGGTCTCTCGTCCGGTTACCAGTCCATGTCGGGTATGAGATTAGTCAACCAGTTATTTGTTTTCAGAAGCATGGACTTGATTCACTTCTTTCGAACTCTTCTCGTTTGAACTGACACAACTGACGAAAGAGTTGCTCATTCATATTTCAACCATATAATTACGGTAATTATGAATACGAATTACCTAAATGAATATGTTTTACATGTTTGCAAGTTTCAATCTCGTCGTGGATAACTGTGTGCGTAAGGATTGCTAAACCCGTGCCATCCACAAGTGTCTAGTCTTGTGACCATTTCCGAGGAGCACATTGATCATTGACTTCCTTTTTAATTGTTCAAGTCTGTTCCAGTTTAAGTGGGACGAAAATGTGGTAACTATATCTCAGAACACAAACGGGGCTGGAATATGACTGAGACGACAACAAAATCCGAAATCTTACCCCATACCTATATAACAGGTCGAAAACATAAAATTTAGTTTTAACAACTCACAACAAGCATGCCGAGTTAGTCGGTGGTTTGCCATATAATTTATCCATCTTATAAGCCTTCATCTACCACAAAAAATATAATTGAGAGCTCCCCCGGATATGCCCGTCTATATCCGACACATACAATTACGACTAACAGTACGTTGGCCCCCAACGAAATACATTTTCTCATGGAGTTATTTCTGTCGTAATCCATTTTTATTTCGCGGAACTCAGTTGTTTTTGCACAAACCATATCATCCTGCGACGCTGGTTTTGTTTATTTAACTTGATGCAAAAATAGTCGCAAATTGATATAATCTGCCATTAAATCAAGGCTGTGGTCGGATGTGAAAAATAAAATTACCGGATTGAAGATTATAGTCTATATATATATATACGCGGATTAACATGTGTATAATAAAGGCAGGCCCGATTTGTTTGACACGAAATGAACCGATTAATTCAATTTTTGTTGCTGTTGTTGACAATATTCTTGATATTTTACTTCTTATTTTTATTTCAATTTTCCTTATTTTAGTTCTATCATGAGTTCGGAGGCTAGCCAAGTGACTCCCGTAGTATTTGTACCTGAAAATATGGCCCAACCTTAACCTGGTACACATACTACGTTACGGTGTCCACCATCTTGGTTCACAAACTAAGGGATTACCAAAGATTGTTGTTTTTACAAGGCTATTACTTTCATTCATTTCGAAACGTTTAATCTGATGACGTCATCAAATTGAAAATTGCGCACCGTGTGGCGGTTCCGCAATCGCATTTCAGCGATGTCATGGTAAGCAAAGTCGCGCGTTTTTTACTAAGGTTTATATGTTCATAAAAGAGCATTGCTCCCTTGTTTAAGTCAGGATAATTTCGGATGTGTGTTTGTCTTTTGTATTGCAGGACACGAAATGTACCTATGGATAGCTTTGTTATTATGTTGTTGATCATCATGTTAATATCTCTTTTCTGCTTCCTCTTGTTGTGATTTATTAACACTTAACAAAGCGCACCAAGAGACGATAAGACCCGTGTTTTAAATTGTTTAGAACGTTTTCTAACCAGGACGCACGAGACAGTGCTTGACGCCGTTGAGGGTTAACAACGCTCAGCAGTGTTATGAAAAGAATGTATTTTGACACTCAAACAGGACACACTAAGGCGTATTTATTTCATTTTGTCAGAACATTTAACATTTATCATTTGCATCACACGAATCGTTCATCAAAAGATAGGCGTAGCCATGCCCCCCTATCCCAATCCCCCTAACCCATTTTTCAACATTTTTTATTGCGGCATTTGCAGTGAGACATAAGTTCTTTTGCCTTTTCCAACACCATATTGGTCTTGAGTGATTTACAGTAAAACCGATGTTTCCTGGCTAACTATCAATAATCCTTTCTCCAAATGAGCCCGAGATAGATGAAAATGCGCGCTTATATAGCTTGGATAACTTCGACAGCGAAGTAAGCATATGGAGGAATTTCTAAACATATTGTTAGATGTCACCGACTACTTTTATCTAGTCTTGTTTTGAACAAAAGGCACGAGTAAGCTTGGTATTACGTCAATACAAAAAAAAAATATTTTTTAGCTGGCGACGATACGACCAAACCCCGGGGTTCTGTGGCAAAAACATTCCAAACGCTCGATATCATGACGTAAGGCCGTATCCAATTAAATTTGGCCATAACATTTTAAAATTGCCATATGCGTCACACGGAACCATTCACCAAAACAGCTATTACCGGATTACCTCTCGCGACCTGCGAATCCGTGCTGTGGTCATGTGGTCGGGGATTATCTGTTTTGAATTATCAGCTATTTTTGTGAGGGCAATGATTTTTAGGTTTTCTAGTCCGTGGAACACTTCCAATATTATAAATTGATTGCGGAACACGAAATGAAATTTCAGATTCTTTGAGAATAAAGGGCCCGACTAACTAATGATCCCTGTTTCGCGCCAATAGCTTATTTCTCGAGTTGCAGTAAAACCTATCAAATTCACCATGAATAGTCAATCAGAAGAATTGAGTAACAACAATTTAACGCGCAACACCTGAAAATCGTTAACGGAATACCAGTTGAATATTACTGACCAATTTTTTTGAAATGTTAAAAAATTCACTCATGTTCCCAAATTCGCGAGCTACAGTTTATTCATCCGCTGATCCGAGTTTAGCGGACGTGAGTGAATTTTTTAGCATTTTAAAGGAAAATCAGGCAGAGATGGAGGAAGAAAGTTGATCTTTTGTCTTTATTACTGAGGCATACATTCTTACAAACTCTTAAGGGCGTAAAGTACACATTAACGATTACAAAATTGAGTTTTATTCAAAAGTGGCAATTTTTTTCTTGTAGGTGCGCCGCGTTTTTCTCTGATAATTTGGCGCCGCACGAACAGAGAGTCTGGGAACTGCTGGCCTACCGGAATAGTATACGTAAGTGTTTTGACATCGTATGCTAAAGATCTTGGGATAGAATGCCAGACCGATCATCTAACCCAGTGGTTCTCAAACTTCTTGGCGACGCCCTCCGAAAAATATCATCAAGTTGCGACTCCCCGTGAAAACAGCTTGATACTTTTTAATGAAAGACCTTTTTTGCAATGAGTTTCATTTAAATTATGCCTGAGGAGAACTGCCGTGGTGTCAATATTGAATACCAATGTTCATGAAAGGATTAGAAATGAATGACATGCATGGTTCGAGCTGACCCGACCCAGTGTGTGTGATGTCATAATTGGAACAGCATTAAATAGCCCGTGACGTTAGTGAGGTCACATATAGATACCGTTAATCGTTACACTAATTAATATATTGTCATCTCCTGTTCTCAAGTGTGATTCAAACGAGAATAACGAGAATTTTGACTTTTCTACGTACCGCATGTACAATTCCACAAAATATGAAAAGTTTTGGGACGCCCTAGCAAAATTGAAACGACGCACTTGAGAACCACGGATCTAACCAATTGACGATGCAACCAGATAACCAAATTGACGATCCTTTTCTTTTCAAAATTTAAATTTTTTATTTCTATACAAGAAATTACATAATCTCTCACAAAATAGCGAGTATATTTTGGTGATAACTTTTGTTAGATTATATTCTAAATTCTTCAGACAAAACAAGATGATATCAAGGTATCTACTTGAGCTGCCATATGGACAACAAATTTAATTTTATTGTAGCTGCACAAGACAATTATTTGATATACAGAATACTAGATATCACTGTATCTGTCATCTATATAAACAAACACAACAAAATAGGAAATTCCATTTATGTGTACAATTTGTCAAAATTTATCTGTGAGCGAACAAAACATCGGAAAACAGCTTTCATCGTAGCATTGTTACGCCACAATTTAACTTATCATCGGATCTGTTTTCTTTCAAACGTTGTCATCAATCATTTTCTATTCATACGTCATAAACCGATTCATTGTTAGCTTAAAATCGTTATTGTTACATTCCCGCGCGCTATTCTGAGGTAAATGTTTTGATTAACCCCTTGACGACGGCGTTGTTACGCCATAAGCACAAACAGCACTTACGGAGCGCATTGGTAAATACTAATTATAATAAAGAGCATTTTTGATATCTTGCGTTCAAACCCCCATAACCTACTTCATAACGTACTGGGTAGGGTTGTAGACCAGGGTCAGCAACCTACGGCCCGCGGGCCGGATCCGGCCCGCGGAGTAATACAGTGCGGCCCACGACGCTGCACTGATTTATAGTAACAAAACAGCTGTTTTGACGATTATATTTCTACATAACAGAATATCGCCGGATGAGAACAGAAGGGGCCTAAGTCACATTTTTGGAAAATTGACTTTTTTCAATATTTTGGGGTTTTGAGCCATGCTCTACAAGGTGGTGGTCTTGAAATCCTGAATTTCTCAATAATAAAAATTTTAGCTGGACTTAGGCCTAAAATATTTAAGAACAGAATGGGCCTAAGTCCAGCTAAAATTTTTATTATTGAGAAATTCAGGATTTCAAGACAACCACCTTGTAGAGCATGGCTCAAAACCCCAAAATATTGAAAAAAGATAGTCCTAAGTTCCAATATGATGGGCATGAACATCAAAAATCAAATGTCCGAAACTTACATCCCTAAAAATTTGTTCAGTGCAACTTAGGCCTAAGTCACCTTGTTTTACCTTGCATCCCATACAAAAAATTTCAGAAGTTGTTGAGAACAGAATGGGCCAAAGTTTCTTATGGGGGTAAAAAAGCAGGAAGGAATTGAAACTGAAGTGCCAAAAAATATTGATTACAAAGATATTCTCATCCACATTAAAATAACCAGAGCTCAGGACTTTACTAAGTGTGAATATCTAGAAATTCAAAAATAAAAAAATTTCAAATTGTTTTTTGCGTTTTTCTCAAAACTTAAAATTGTGACTTAGGCCTGTTCTGTTCTCATCCGGCGATATATTGTATACACGGGTAGACTAAATTATATTTTAATCTAACCGGTACAATATTTACCAATTACTCGTTTAATAAGCCTATGATTTAATTGTAATTAGACAAATGGCAACAAAACGCAGCAAAGTTGATCCCAAGTGCAAAGGGTTCAATGGCCCCGAAAATATTCAAATGGAATTTTTTGAGATGCAATGCAACGAGGAAATATATTTTTATTCTATTTGAGAGATGTATCACTGCTAGATTTTTGTTATAAAAGTATCATTCGTTCGGTTTTCAACTTTTTAAAAAAATGTCCGGCCCGCCAATGACTTGCAACCCTTGATTTTCGCCCGCGAGCGACAAAAGGTTGCCGACCCCTGTTGTAGACTATAAACAATTCCAGTCCTTATGAAGCAGGGATGGGTAAGATTTTTGGACCAAAACTGGCTTTCATTTTTAACGTTGAAAAAAGTCTGTGATACGTAGACTGTAGAGCAGTGTTTTTCAACCTTTTTCGAGCCAAGGCACACTTTTTTCAGTGAGAAAATCCCGCGGCACACCACCAGCTGAAAATATGGCGAAAATGCCTAATATTCACAATATAAGTGTTATATTGTAAATATAAGATTTTTAACATTGAAGAAAGTTGTTGAATTGGACATCTTGAATAGTAATCAAATAAAAACAAAGACAAAAAAAAATCGCCACCAGATGCTGCCACGGTCTGATATAGAACAGTACGACACGATTACTCTGCCGGACGCTACACCGCATAGACACACAACTTGGAGAATTTCCCACGGCACCCCTGACAATATTTAACGACACACCGGTGTGCCACGGCACCCCGGTTGAAAAACACTGCTGTAGAGAACAACTTCTGTTACGTGTCCCCATTAACATTGCAACATTGCATCATTGCAAAACTAAATTTAATCGCATTCTCCACAAATTAATTGAGCTATTTTTTATCTAAAACAGCAAAATTTGGTTTTAGTTTGGTTGTGGCAATTATCAACCTAAAATACAGGTTACATAAACTACGATCATAATCTAACAAGCCTATTGCACCATACAGATTCCAATAACAACAACTTTGGAATGCATGCAGAATCGAGACCATCACAGCCACATTTGTCAGATTCCGTTCTACCATAATAAAAGATTGGACCTCCTGAAGTATGCGCACCAAGGTGGCGCACAACCTGAACTCAGGTTGTGTATCAGGATAGGGTTCAGGTTGTGCGACATCTTGGTGCGCATACTTCAGGAGTATCAGAAGATTTGTCATATTATATTATATTAATTTTCCGTAAATTCCATAAAAAGCAATTCCCAAACAATTTAAATCAAACCGCATGTCATATTTCTGTCCGCGTATATTTTCATTTTAGACTATGGCACATTCAGCAGTTCTCCTGCCCTCCATAACTCGTTGGTAATTTTTATTTTGCCGCATGTCATATTTATCAAATTCCGTCAAGAGCGTCGGCCGTAATAAAAGAAAGGCTTGTCATAAAAATGTCAATTTTAGCCGACATAATATAATCAGATCATTTTGAAGGTCAGACGATAATTCACAAGGTCAAGCACTTAAAAGAACTCTATATTTTTATTCTTATGATAAAAGATTTAAATTCATCGTAATTTTTATTCACGAATGCCACTTTTATTGGCGTTTGTTTCGTTCTTTCTATTTAAACGCACTGAAAGGGCCTATGATACGCAGAGAACAACTTCTGTTATGTGTCCTTATTATATCAGAAGTAAAAAATTACAGGGGCTCCCGAAGTATGCGAACCAAGATGGCGAACATCGGAATGTAATATGTGTACTAGGTTAGGGTTAGGCCATAATGTTAGGTATAAATACTACGGGAGGCTCTTGGCTAGTCTTCGAACTGATAATAGGAGTAAAATAAGGAAAATTGGAAAAAAATTATCGCCTAACCCTAACCTGTTACCCATGTTACGTTCCGATGTCCGCCATCTTGGTTAGCATACTTCGGGAGCACCAAATTACAACTATAGGCAAATATTTGAGGTTCGGCCCGAGCTGAGACCCGAAATCATGTAAATCAAGGATGTGCGACATTTTGACGTGTCACATGGTAAACATCTAGGGCAGCGTAGTTCATTCAGGGAAATTATCAAACTATATCCGACCCACGTTCCACCCGAAACCACACACCAACTAATTGGCTTACTAAAACAAACAAAGTCGATCCTAATCTTCATGTTTTGTTAAGAATCGTATTACATTACAATTTGTGATGGACTGGTGGTGACAGACGGACATGAGAAAAGAGTTTGCGTTATGGTCACTATTTTCAGCGTGTAGCGACCGAAACCAAAAAATTCTGTATTGCGAATAATATCAAATTTATTTTTATCAATGATATTTCTGCATGATTACCAACTTAGAACATATTCAATATTTTGTTATCGGAGATGGACATGGAAAAAAAAATTTGCCATATTGTTGGGGTGGCAGGGAACAATCAAATTTATTATTTCGAATATATTCTGCGTTATTAAATTCAATTTACTACTATTATTTCGGTTCTCCTGGAGTATGTGCACTAAGATGGCCCACAACCTGAACATAGTTTATGTTCCAGGTTAGGGTTCAGGTTATGCGACATCTTGGTGCACATACTCCAGGAGCGCCATTATTTCATTAAAAACCTAAATTCGACCTCATAGCTCAGAAGCATTAGCAAATCCATATAAAATTTATTACGTCAGTGGTTTTCAACCTATTTCGGTTCGCGGACAGGTGAAATTTCAAAAGAAATTTTGCCGACCGGTGGATCTTCGAAATTAACCAAAATGTCATTAACACAAAACATAATCGAAAGAATGCAATTACGACAAAAGTAGGCGGAGCAAAATAGGGAAATCCAATTTAATGAGAAATTTGCTGCTGTCTTTTTAATATTATACGTGTTAAACGCGTTTCCAATTAAGTTTCTGTGAGGCGAAATAGAGCGTTGACTTGACACGATTTCTCTGCTTGGTCTTGATGAGAACGTTGAAACACTGATTTAATGACTCTGTCACTGAGCTCGGGATATTCGTTTTCAAGATATATCCAAAACTGTGATAATGGCAATTTTCTATGCCTGGACATCTGCGTGGTTTGCAGTTTGCTCATAATATATTAATATTGGAATATATTTGGCGGACCGGCCGTTGAGAACCCCTGTATTACGTGATAAGTTTGGTTCTCAAACTCTTTCTCAAAGCATGTTCCCCTTAACCATGCTTTGAAAAATTTAGAAATCCTTAAAATTGCGTTTTAAAAATAGATATATCACTCACCTTTCGAGTTTAGGATGTAGTCGTGTTGCGTGACGTCATTTGTTGATTTTATTCGCATGATTGAGCACGGTATTTCCTTTCAGTAGTGTCGTAATAATAGTGTTTTCTTTTGAAACGAAATTCCTGTCACGGTATTCCCGTCCAAAGTTATTGTATCGGTTGCTTTACTATTCAAAATAAACTAATGTATATATGCTGTTGTATAAAAAATAAATTCATTTAGTTTTTGAGGTAATTTCAAAGCAAAAAAAGTTGTTGTTATGATATTCTTTAGCTATTAGCCGCAAAGACTATTTCGACCTGCTAATTTTAAGGGTGGTTCACGTAACCGGTGGTCGGTTACGGCTTCATCCACCATCAAGTCCATGCTTCCGAACACGAATATCTAACTAATCCCATACCCGACATGGACCGGTAACCGGACGAAAAGCCGTGGTTCGCCATATGATAAGCTGTCTTATCGGTTTTCCTCTACCCGGGATAAGTATTTAAATCATATTCTATCCTAAGTTTGCTCAACGTAAGTTCACAATCCCCCAATTACAAGTGGCAAGAACACTGGTAGAAAAGCTGAAACCACCTACCGTTGTCCTAAGCACTGTACCTAGGTCTATCCTTGCGACAGGTAGGTCAAAAAATATCGCTTGCCATTGAAGACATGAAATAATTGAGGCTAACATTGCCATGGAAACGGGTAGATGCTGCCTAAATTTAACAATTATCTCCTTAAAACACATGTTATTTAATATTATTTATTTTGAATTTTTTGGTAATTTCGTCTCCCTTTTTATAGCTTTCCTACACCTGCATAAGGAATAACAAATGTGATACTTAATGTTTATTATGACACGCTTCAATTAGTTTTTATTTAAAGTCAAAGCATAACATCTGAACCAAAGTTTCGGGGATGGGAATCTCGTTTTCACGAGTTTGTACAAAGTAAGGTATCGGGTCTCTGCACTTTCGTATATATTACACATATAAACGTTGTGAAAAATTGGCCATTTATCTATTCCTTGAACTGAGTAAAACCTCTCAATAAATGAATTTCGATAAAAATAAAACAATCTCGCGAGACGTCACATTCCAAAATCATAACAGATATGAGTAAATAATCGAACAAACTACGTCATTCGTATTGATATAAACATAAATATCTTCCCCGTGTTACGTCATAGTCATTTCCTTAAGATGGGATAAGAACCCCCAAAGGTATTACACAAAAAGGCAAAAAATGTTATTATTAAATTCAAAAACTAAAATAAAAGTAATAGAGTTCAGGCGACCCTTTTCCTTTTCAAGCAATGAAAATCTGGTTCATAGTTGCGTAACAAAGTATTTTATCATAATAACAGAAATAACGACAATAAAAATCAAATAAAACAATCTATGGGTATTACGATAGTCGATAAGCTTTAGTTCTTGAGAATGAATAGATAGATGAATTATCTAGAAAACTCCCTAATACACCCAAATTGAAAATGGAGAATTCGGGAAAGCCAGCAAAACCTTAGAAAAGATTTAAAATATGAGAAATATCATGCGCCAGCACACAAAAAAAAAAAAAACTAGTTTAAATGAGGCTTTGGCCAGCAATAAACAAACAAAAGATACGCGAATATTTAAACTTTTGCGCTGATATGCTTTCAAAACACTCAACTTATTACAGTAATAGTGACTATATGAATATATTAATAAGCTGTAACAACATTTTCTACTAACCTAAGAATCAGTTCGACTAACATCTGGCAAGCGACACAAAATTTAGCGTGCAATATCGTACGATCAAGTGACTTATACTATCCTACTACTAAGTCAGCTTACCGTACGAGTACTATACTATACTAAAACTAAAACTGGACACGTTTGAGGCACGATTAAGTGACGAAGAGTCCTGTACCAATACCCCAGTTACGGTACGGTAAAGTTACAAATACTTTTCTACAGCTGGGCATGTTTGGCGTACGGTTAAACGGCAAAAGTTACTCTACCATTAGGCCAGTTTACCGCACGATTAAGCGACAAATACCATCGTATAGCTCTGTCAGTTCTCACGATTTGTACGATATTCGATGACCCTTGTTGTGCGTTGGCGGAAGATCTCTGTGATGTAATAATAGTTGTTTGATACGCCCGCTTGAACAAATTGTGACGGATGAATTCATTTTTTGAAATCATCGTGTCGTAACTGAAGATTTAAATCTGTAGAAGAATTTGTTTTGTGAAAGACCTCCAAGAAAGCCGCCTTAACTATTGCAACACCCTATGTGAAAAAATAAGGCGCGGGTTGAAGTTTAACAAGTGCAAAATTATCGTTGAATGACATACTGTTGATACTTGAAAAACTTTAACAAGCGCCCAAACTTTGACAACTTTCTTTCGTAAATATTCTTCCATGACAATCTTTAATAAATTGTTGCTAGTCCTGCACTAGTCGGATGTCTATCTACCGTTGTGTCAAAAAATAGATATGCAACTCTTTATGTGCCAGTATTTGCTTGCTTTGTTTCTATTAATGGCCTTTCCGCTTTTATGTGGTGACTGGCGGATTTGCCTTCAGATTACAAAAAACAACAAATAAAAATCATAACCAGACTAGAATATACCACATCAACCAGACTAACTATAACTTCTCTATATTATGTTAACTGTAAAAAGGGGTAAAAGTATATTTCAGAAATGTAAAAATTGTTTTTGACTGAAGTAATGTTTACATTAGGATAAGCAACGGATAGGAAAACACCATATTGGGCACTATGACGTAACACGAGGAAGTTATTTATGTTTATATCAATACAAATGACGTATTTTGTTCGGTGATTTACTCACAACTGTTATTATTTTGGATTGTGACGTCTCGCGAGATAGCGGAATTTACTTTATTACCAACAATAGAAGTCTTGTGTTGCTAGTTATCTATTGTCATCTCTATTGCAAGGATAAGACTATAAGAGGATGTCCAAAAAAATTCGCCCGATTTCATAATAATACCAATTAAAAATGTCTTTGTTTATTAATAGTTCTTATTGTGTCTGTATTTGACAATTATCATGCAATAAAATTTATTTAAACTTACAATTGATATTACTATGAAATCAGGCAAAATTTTCAATTGTTATTATTATACAATCGGGCGAAATTTTTTTATACCCCTTAGATAGGTCGTTTGCAATTTTTTCTGTTAGTTGGGGGCTCAAGATCTTGCTTTGTGCGATTGAGTTGAAAGATATAGGCTATATATAGTTAGTACGGTGTGAACGGCAGTTTGCAACCCCTATTCCAGTATTGTTTCCAATTTTACCTGACAATTCGGGACCAATCTTATATATATATAGCTTTCGGCACAATGGTGATCGCTTGAAACTCCTTTACTCTTCCCACATTTAGTTAAGGGATTGATGCCTTGCCTTGCACGCTAGCAATGTCTCTCTTCCATTTTAGTGAAAGGCTCGGGACCTCGCTTTGAGCAAACTTGCAACGATTCTATCTGTACTATTTTCGCTTTTAGTTGAGGGACAGGGACTTTGTTTTGAGCAAACCTAAATTCCTCTGTCAGTACTTCTTCCTATTTTGAGTCGACGGTTCGGGACATCGCTTTCAAAAAACTCGCAATTCTTCTATCAGTACTTTCAATTCCTCTACCGAGACTTGGGATCTCGTTTTCAGTAAACTAGTATAAAAAAAAAAAAAATCTAAAATTCTAAATTAAATTCTACGTATAAAAGAGCATTCTCATCGATTTTTCTTAAATGCCAGCTATTAAATTTCATTCAAATATTGTTACAGTGATAAATTTTTGATCGCGTACCACATTCGTCATATCGACGTCCAGTTGGCGCCAAATTCAATTACCGTTTCGTGGGAGTCCGCATACTTCAATTACCGTTTCGTGTGAGTCCGCACTCCAGAAGCAATTTGCTCCTTATCTCGTAAACATAGTAGTAAAATATTTTAACTCGTTACTCACATGCCATGGGTGTGCAGGGTTTTAGACTAGATCAAGACTGGCAGGTCATGTGAGTGTGACGTGAAAAGTTACAGCCGGTAAAAGCCGGGTAACAATGGCCGGTGAATATTAATAACGTCATATATGACGTACACAGTTACATCAAATTGTTGAACTTAAATACTCCATATGAATAGCCCTAAATCCTAAATTGGGTAAGATTTGCCTAAAACTAGAAAGTAAGAAAACGGCAAATTTCCAAATAATCTCGAATACCATTGGTTCAAGATTAGAGAAAAGTGGATAATTGCCCTGAAACAAATAGGGCGCAAAAACTGAAACGCCATTTTAAACAGTTTTGCTGGTAATTGCCTTATCCTTACCCAACCCACAACGTTTGATGTACTAGTAAGTACTTAACTCAACCTGAACTCAGGTTGTGTACCAGATTAGGGTTCAGGTTGTGCGACATCCTGGTGCTCATACCTCAGGAGTACCTTAATTTCTTATTGGGAGCGCTGCTAGCGAGGGTTTTGTACAAAAGATTTCTCACTGAATTGCACTATAACATATAAAACTCATAGACACTTCCCGAGATTACGAATCAGAAAGATTAGATCCTTGGGACCTCCTGAAGTATGCGCACCAAGATGGCGCACAACCTGAATTCAGGTTGTGTGCCAGGTTAGGATTCAGGTTGTGCGACGTCCTGGTGCGCATCCTCCAGGAGTACCGATCCTTGTGTATTGCCGCAGCTTTTTGTTGGTGCGACGCCAAATTGTCAGGAAAATAAACTCACTGCGAACGAAAACAAAAATTGCTGCCTTCAATTTGCTTCAAATACAACTCAATTTTGTGATCGTTAAAGTGTACTTCATGCCTTTTTGAAGTTTGTAAACATGAAGGCCTGAACAATAAAGGCAAAAGGTCAACTCTTCTTCCTCACCTCTCCCGAGTGTGCCGCGGCGCATCCTTTGGGAACCGCTGTATTAGCCCTATTCTAAAAAAACTTCGTCGGAGTGAATAAAAAACTGTTATTGCTTGCCTAAAGCCTTCTTCAACGCGTCATCTCCCGCTATAACTCTTGGTTCACCGATATTCAACGTTACTGCAGTAAAACATACAAACAAAGCCCACTTATGTGAAAGAAAATAATCCGCGCAAATTCTCAAACGGACGTCCAGATTGGCAACTATCGAGCAAATTATATGTCATTATGACATAATAATGGTGTTCTAGAAACACAAGGATGCTCTAAGTAGATGTTGATAATGTAAAAAACATCGTGAAATACAACAGAATAGCGGCGTCATTCAAAATTAGTACTCTTTCCATTTATAGTTTATTGCTTTGAGGGCATACCTTCGAGTAATGTATCGCGATTCGGAAAGTACATTTTTCCAAGTACGTTATTTAAAATTGTATTACTGTCAGCTTTTCTATTTATTGTAAACCGTTCACGTTTTATTCACATTTATTTCACGTTTTGCCAATTTTTCCCTTCAAAACTATGTCCCTGTGAAGTTTCAAGTAGTTGGCGGAAGTTGGTGTCAAAGGTGATTTTTAATTTGTTTAATTTCCGCAAATTAATCCAATCCGCAACCCTGGTATTTAAAACCTTACAATGGCCTCTCTTAGTGTTGAATAACTCATGTAACTGATTAAATACGAGGCGCTGGTATTGTACTTTAAGGTCCAATCGTGTTACTGTTCCCACTAACATTTTGATTATTTGATTAGGTAAGGTTAGGTAAGGTTCACACACACACACACACACACACACACACACACACACACACGCACACACACACATTTCCAAGTTAAAAAAATAAATAAAAAATCTAAAATCAACTTATCTCAATCTAAACCAGTGGTTCTCAGCCTTTCTCTGTAGAACATCTTACAGAAAAGCGCTCCCGAAGTATGCGAACCAAGATGGCGGACATCGGAACGTAACATGGGTAACAGGTTAGGGTTAGGCGATAATTTTTTTCCAATTTTCTTTATTTTAGTCCTATTATCAGTTCGAAGACTAGCCAAGAGCCTCCCGTAGTATTCATACCTAAAATTATGGCCTAACCCTAACCTAGTACACATGTTACATTCCGGTGTCCGCCATCTTGGTTCGCATACTTCGGGAGCCCCTACAGAAATATATATGTGTTAGTATTCCACAAGACTTAACACAACAAAATAAATTTTTATTCAATACCACAAATCTGTATACCGGTAAACAGCTTTCAAACCACAAGTAACTACAAGAACACACCACCCACAACGCGTGCCTATTCCCGCATAATAACACATCGACAACGGATATCCGCGGTCTAACTTTATCGCTATGTCCACAATAATACACGTGTCCAGTTCGCTCTTAAAGTCATATGTAAACAAAGGCCACTGTCCGTGGAAGGAATGTTGTTTGTCGGTTTGAATAATGGACGCTCTAGAAGTGTATGTACCAATATGGAGGTAACTAATTTTGTTCACTTACTTTACATCAAGTTGTGTGAAGAGACTGAAACCTATAAGCAGGGAGCATATCCACTTGGCTAACAAAGACAGTCATCGAACTCGTAATAGAACTAAAATAAGGAAAATCTGAATAAAATTATGTCCCGACCCTAATCTGGTACACACACTATGGGAATAACGATTAAAAATTAAAAATTACAGATATTTAACTGGAAATTGCAAGTAATTCTTCGATTTGATTTTGATTCGGGTGAAAAAAAATAATAATTCAAGATATATAACTTGAAATTCATGGTGATTTACGTCCGTAAGTATAATGCGCGTATATGACTCAGTAGCGGGCCATGGCACACGGGAGCAGAATTGTGGAAACCTTCGATAAAAAAAGATAAAAAAAAAATATTAGCCCTTTCAACATTCAGGCAGCTTGAATAAAACTTTGTTCAGAGTAGAATTATGAAAACAGACGATCAATTATCAATTACTACTTTAAACCAGAAGGATAATTGAGCGTCGCGAAAAATGTATATCTAGGACTTCGTTCGAAGCAAGAAATGGGAAAACGACTTATAAATAATAGCAGTATAGCATTTAAATCAGTAGTTACTTGTATATAGCCTATTTCAAAAAAAATTCATTTGGCAACTGCCACTCTTCAGAGCTCTGGAGTTGTAGCTAGTTAAGTGCTGTCGTCAAACTTTAAGTAAACAAACACCGCAAAGATGTCGAAGAATTGGAAAAACAACGCTTTAATGGATAATTCAAGAGGTTTTCGGACGCTGAAGTGTAAACTGCTACTCAAAGAAATCTTAGACACTTCAGTTTGAATTGCTTCAATCGCTTAATAGCAATAGCTATTCTTCGATAAGTTCTTGTTAATAAGTTCTGTGATTGAGATTGAGCGGTCGTGGTCACGCTCTTATCTGTTGAAGTTGCCGAAGTTGGAGTCGAAATTTTCGACTTCTCGAAGTCCGGAATCGGTGTAAAGATTGAATGACAAATGCAAATAAAGTTTTATGGGCGCTCCAGAAGTATGTGAACCAATATGGAGGTAACTAACTTTGTTCGCCCACTTCACATCAAAATGTATAAGGGGACTAAAACCTATGGGCAGGGGGTATATTCACTTGGCTAACACAGACAGTCCCAGAACTCGTAATAGAACTAAAATAAGGAAAATCGGAATAAAATCATGGCCTGACTCTAACCTGGTACACATACTACGTAGTACCGTTTCATGCGAAGCCAAGAAGAATTTCAGAAATTAAAATGGGCCAAGAGAGGAATGTGTCGAAGTTGCTCAAGTCAGTACGTTCAAAATAATACTATTTCTGGAGTTGATAACATCGCGGATAACTCCTTGGTGAATCATGGGTAATCTGCACTATGAATAGACGATAATCGTTCCAACTTGACAAATTCCGGTGTTATCGTTGCAAATTAAGTGGCACAAAAACAGATATGTGACATATACGGAATGAACCAAGAAATGCAGAACGTATAGTCCAAAGATAACATAACTTTCAAAAAACGTCCTAGATCAGAGGTGGGCAACTTTTTTCGGCTCGCGTGCCAAAATCGGCTAAATTGAACGACAAAATTGTTCCGCGTGCCAACCAAAATTAATAACCATGCTTCATCACTTTCAAGCAGAGATACACAATAAACCTTTCAAACACGTACGGACAGATTCACTAATCGGTAAAATACCAGTCCGACAAATAGATTTGACTACTTTTCTTATTCTATATCAGTGAGACTTACGCTGCTGCATTACTGTTGATAGAGATTTTACATTGAGTGTAAAATTTGTAACTTACAGAGAAATACACGAACTACTGGTTTCATCTTTCGAGCTACTCCTGTGAGCGAGACCTAATAAAGTGCATAACTGAAAACAAAGAATATATATATATGCTTAATGTAGTTGCAAAGTTTTTAAGACACGAAAAAAACGATCACCTCTTTTCATCCGATAATTCGTAGTCTTGAAGCTTTTTATCTGAAGAAGAATGATCTCGTTTCCAAAGTCTCGCTCGCGTGCCGAATAAATGGGCCCACGTGCCAAGTTTGGCACGCGTGCCAGGGGTTGTCCACCCCTGTCCTAGATTAATAAAACCTTTGTAGGTAATCTGCACTAAGAATAAACGATAATCGTTTCTAACTTGTCAGGTGTTACCGTTGCGAATTAAGTGACACAAAAACAGATATGTGACATTTATGGAGTGAACCAAGAAATGCATAACGTAATCCAAAAATAACATAACTTTTGCGAAACGTCCTAGATTAAAAAACATTTGTAAGCAATCTGCACTAAGAATAGACCAGGGCTACTCAACTGGCGGACCGCGGTCCGAATCCGGATCTTTCGGATATGCGATTCGGACCGCGCCTAATTCTTTATTTTGGATCATTAGCCTCACTTTTGAAGTTTCCTTTTATATAATCACTTTTATATGTTTAAATATATATATGAAAAGAACTATAACGCCATAATAAACAATCTTGATTAGCCAATATCCATTAGTCTCCTGAGGAAGTGTGTGTTTAAGGATGCCGAAATATAACTTCTGAAAAGACCGGACCCAAATATTTTTGAAGTTATGTATGTGGATCTTCGGTAAAAATAGTTGAGTAGCCCGAGAATAGACCATAGCAGCTCTAAACTTAAGTGAAAAAGACTTATTAGTTAAACAATAAAGAACTAGCCCTACACGACAACCTTGGGACAGTTGAAACTTTGCAATCGTCTCCCGCCTCCGAATTACGAAAAATTCTGACTCAACTCTAAATTGCCGCGGGAATCCAATGCTGACATTAATAAATATGGCGTATACGCAGGCTTCTTTAAAACAAAAATGTTAGATTGTCGGAACGCTTAGCCAAATTGATCGTTTCTGTAAAAATATTTGAACTCTACTCCCGGAAGTTTGAAATACGACTCCGGAACTGATTTCAATAAAACATGCCATAAACCGAATTCATAACTTTACACACAACCACTGCATTACCTACCAAAACCACGGTTCCCTTACATTTGAACTCACGTACATTTGAACCCGTAATTTGAACTTAAGACAATTGAATCTGCATACTATTGCACCTATGGATTTTTTTGTTTTACGGATAATTGAACCCATACTAACCCTAACCCATGGATTTTAGCACCCGCATATAGATTGAACCCGCGGATATAAACATTGGTTCAAATGTACGTGGGTTCAAATGTGTTATCACCAAAACCACATCTCCACTAAGAGATAAAAACTCACAACTCAATAAAGTCTGCAACTTCAACGCCGACTCGTCAATGAAAACATAGGGGGTTTAGGGTCCAAAATCCCCTCCACTTTTAAAATGCAAACAATGCATCTTCTGTGTCATGCATAGCAATTTGGTACCTTGAAACGCTTTTAGACCCACAAAACCAACGTTTTCCGGACCCGCTGGTTGATGCGGTTAAAAAACTTCAGAACACCATTTGCAATATTCCCAGCTATGCCTATGCCGCGCTAATGAAAACATGCCGAAATCCAACTCTAACTATAAACACAACAACTAACTCGCTTTCTTATCTCACTGAGCGATAGAAACTCCCAACTCCCAAGTCGACACTTAGCGAACAAAAATAGAAATTGCGTTCATTTTAGCGGTCAAATCAAAAGAAAATGAATTTTCCTTTCCGGCTAATTTTCGCTGTAGGAAAAATAGTAAAATAAACCAAAATTCGTTGTAATTACATAGTTGTGCAAAGGATATCTTGTACCTTATATAATGTAACCATCAATTAGGTATCGATACCCAGAGAAAGCTAGCAAATGGCAATTTTTCCAGTGTCAAAATGAGATATCAAAATTGAACTAATTTCACGTGTTTTGTAACATTGTTGGCCGTGGACTATTCAATTTGCCGCGGGCCCTGTTTATCATTTCATATTAAAATGTCTTTCCATCTGAAAAGCACGGTATCTCGCACTTATACAAATATAATTGAAGGTTACAAAGATAAGATGCGATTTTGATTATTTTATAAATCTGAAAAACATATTTAGTATTCCCGATGGCTTGGTGGTTAGCTCATCCTGGTGTTCGATCGATCACAGCATGACGTTGGATAGGTGGAATAGAGTTCATTACATTTGAACCCACGTACATTTGAACCCGTAATTTGAATCCACGACAATTGAATCTGCAAATTGTTGCACCTACGAATATTTGAACCCATACTAACCCTAACCCATGGATTTTAGAACCCTATATACATTGAACCCGCGGATATACGGGTGCAAAGGTATGGGTTCAAAAGCACGGTCACCGTGGAATAGAGCTGGCTATATCATTATCTGGGAAGTTCACGTCTTTCTAAGAGAGGGATCATTAGTACAAGGCACCCGCCAAAAAAATATTAATTATCTAGTTCAGGGCGGTCCAAACCCAGCCCCGCGGGCCACATGTGGCCCGCCGCTCCATTATCTGTGGCCCGCGTCACATTCGGAGAGTAATCAAAAAATCGCATTGCGTGTGGTTTCGTCATAAAATTAATCAGAAAAATCTTTTGACATATTGTCGTCACTAATGTCACTGAATTAAATAGTGTTATGGCTAGCCGAGGCAACTAGCGAAGTTAAATAATGTGCTTGTTAGTCTATATTGTTATCTGGTTTTCTAACTTTTTGGTCGGGAATATATGCAAACAATATGGTGACCGTACATTTGAACCCATGCGTATATCCACGGGTTCAATCTATATGCGGGTGCTAAAACCCATGGGTTAGGGTTAGTATGGGTTTAACTATCAGTGGAACAAAAAAAAATTCCATAGGTGCAATAGCATACAGGTGCAATTGTCATGGGTTCAAATGTACGTTGGTTCAAATGTAATGGAACCAAACAATATATATAGGCATCATGGAAAACTAAAAATCGAATGCGGATTTTATTAGCCTAGAATGGCTATGCCTGATAACTATGTGTTTGCACAATAAAAGTGTTTGTTTTGTATTGCACTGTTTACCTATTCTTGACTTTATTGTGGCCCGCGAACAATGCAAAAATAATTTTGTGGCCCGCGGAGCCGAACACCTTGGACCACCCTGGATTCTAGTTAGAGCTGGAGTCGCAGATTGCGTTGAAAATTCAAATTTTCACTACTAACTGAATAATTACTTATTTGGTATTTGAAAATGTGGTGGGTTTTTTCTTGAATCGCACATTTTAGCATTAATGGCGGGCTTTGTACAGAAGAGCCCAGCAAGCTATGCTACAAATCACCCTATAGGAATTACCAATGGTTAACACACAACTGGAACCTGACAGTTTACAGGCCTGTGCGATACATCAAGGCATTGATGCAGTCTGACTATGATAAATAGTATTTGAAAGGCGAGGTCTTTTTTACAAAGCCCCCGTCAAATGAACACCTACGTCAGCACTCGAAAACAAAAATTAGTACTTATCCGGCCAGGACTGCAGATCGCGAGGGAAATTTAAATTTCAAATCATTCCTGGTGTTTTTCTCAGATCTCACATATTTGCGTTAGTGACGGGTGCTTTGTACAAAAGAGCCCAGCAAAGTATGCTACAAATCCGCCTATAGGAACCACCAAACGTTAACACTTGATAGAAGCCTGACAATTTGCAGGCCTATGCGCCGCTTAAAGGCATTAATGCAGACTGACTATGATAAATAGTGTTTGAAAGCGATCTGTCAAATTACGGCGTTATTTTCAGAAGTTAGTACGGAACACTGTCAATAAATGGGAAAAAGTTAGTAAAATAGCACAGTATAAGTCGAGAGTCTTATTTTCAAATATCTCTTAGTCAAAGTTGTGGTCGGAGTCTGTAACCGGATCCACCCATGTAACATTACTGAGTATAACAATATCACTTACACTGGTAACCATGGTTACGGGATTAAAGGTTGAATTACTCATTTACATTTAACCACAGAACATCTGGTTCGAGTGAAATGTAAACTTTCCTTTGATATAAGAATCGTGTTTACGTTTGTGTCGTGAACCTGGCGGGACTTAGTAATGCTGTGATAAATTGAGTAAAATATCTGGCTGAAATAAATATAGGGTGACGCTACAAAAACAGAAAATTCGGTTAACAGCTTTTAATTTGGCGCACCAGAAGCATGTGCATGGAGATGGCGTACACCGGAACGTAGTACGTGTATCAGATTAGGATTAGGTCATAATTTTATTTCAATTTTCCTAATTCTAGTTCTATGACTCCCGTAGTATTTGTGCCCTAACCCTCACCAGGTACACATACTACATTCCAGTGTCCACCATCTTGGTGCACATACTTCTGGAGTGCCAGTAATTTTTACAAGCGATAAGATGTAAACGAGCTTGGAAAGAGCTTGGAACGATATCCCACAAGTTAACCGTCAAAGCGCTACAGAAGCTTGGACTTCTAGGTCAGGGCTACTCAGCTGTTTTCACCAAAGGTCTGTTTACAAAACTTTAAAATTACTGGGGTCCGGACATTTCAGAAAATTTATTTCATCAAATAAACAAAACTTCAAAAGCAATATTAAATTAAACACAAGCAAATATGGACACAAATGTCGCACATCGGTACCAGTACGACAAACTGTATAGCTGTATATTTAAATTGTATCAAAATCATCTGAAACTAAAACGATGCTTATGCTGCCAAAATAAACAAGCAGACGCGGTCCAAATTTTATGGTCGAAAGGTCCGGATTCGGACCGTGGTCCGCCAGTTGAATAGCCCTGTCCTAGCTTAAGACACTGCTCTGCAGTGAACGGACGACATTTTGAGCATCTAGGAGTGTTATATAACATATGCCTTCAAAAAACTTTGTAAAAGGTATTTTTTGTAAAAATAAAGAGCTGTTTGACCAATGTTCTGTATTTCTATAGCGACCATCCTGCAGCTCTGTAGCCGAATGCAAGAATGCTATAGAACGTGTGAATGCCATATTAAATGATTTAAGAGTCTTGCTGCACGCGGAATAAATTTGATAATGTTTAAGACTCCGAAAACTTAGAGAAATACATTTGTGTTAGTGAGCAGTGTGTCTCTCGAACCACTTAAAATATAAAAAAGGTATGCAAACAGATGAAATCCTGAAGTAAAAGCGAAATTGGATAATCCACAGTAATAAAAATTAATTTCAGTCGTGGTTACGTCATATCTGTACGGCCTGCCTTTGCGCTGCTGAATTCATATTGCGTATATAATTGAAGGGTGCAATAAGGAGAATAGATATAACTGTTCTAATCTAAGCGATTCGAGTGTGTTGCTATATAGTATTATATACTAATACGAACGGATTTCTGTTGGTGTGCGCCAAATAGCGTAATGATTTGAACAAGTTGTTCATGATAGCTTAATTTTCAAACTCCTCATAATGTCTCAACAATTTTAAAATGCAAATAGAATTTATCGATAATATAAATAGTTTGTTGGTCCCGTGTGTATTGATAGAAGTAAGAAACTTAAACAAGCAATCAATAAAAAACAACAAACTTGGTTAAGATATATTGAGAACTGACTTATAAAAAAATTGAAATGTTAAACGCGACTTTATGAACACCATTATATCTAGACAGTGTTACCTGCGACTCAAGTGTGATCGATTTAGCTTTTCGAAACTATTCTCTTGTATCGTATTTGTGTTACGTTTTAATCGAAATATATCCGAGCTCGTCGTCGTCACGAGCCATTAAGGATTCTAGCGGTTTTCAAACCTTATACTAATTGTGAGGTCACCGACACGTCACGAATCATTGTGATATCCGTGAGAAATCTTCATTCGAAATTTTTACCTGTCATCTGCTATGTGTGAGGTCATAATTATGAAAATGAAACATGGACGAAAAGTTAGTTCGTCGTATTGTTGCAAGGCTATTAGGAATTCTATGATTTCTCTCCGAAAAAGGTTTTATGGAGCAAACGCCTTTTAGGAAAATACCATGTTTTTTGATCAAAGGCGAAATTTCAAATATGAAAGTATTCAAACCAGCCGATTCAAACAAAAAATACTGCTGGCTTGTTAAAAATAACTTCAATCTGAATATTAATATTCGAAACATTGAAATTTAAAAAGTTGAGTTAGATTAAATCGGTCCATCTATTCCCGTGTGTCTTGTTAACATTTAACTGCTTATATAAATAAAGAAATGCCAGGTAATAGCCTCTACCAATCTAAAAAGGATTTAATAAAAAAAAACATCAGAAAATCAACGACGTTGCAATAACGAGATAGTCTCCAAAAACTGCCTAATAAAATTTCCACTAAACTGACCTAACCCAAAAAACTTAGTAGTCGGCCGCAACCAAAATATTTTGATCTAGGCTAGGGTGGTTCAAACCCTTGCCCGCGGGCCACATGTGGCCCGCCGCTTCATTATCTGTTGTCCGCGTCACATTCAGAAAGTAATCAATAAATCGCATTTTGTGTTGTTTCGTAATAAAATTAATCAGGAAAATCTATTGATATATTGTTACATCACTAATGTCACTTAATTGACTAGTGTTATGGCTAGCCGAGGCAAATAGCGAAGTTGAATTGTGTGCTTTGCAGTCTAAATTATTATCTGACTCCCTATCTTTTTGGTCTGGCAATATATGCTAACAATATAGGCATCATAGAAAACTGAAAAAACGAATATGGATTCTATTAGCCTGGGATGGCTATATCTTATAACTATGTGTTGCACTGTTTACCTATTCTTGGCACTATTGTGGCCCGCGAACAATAAGAAAATAAATTTGTGGCCCGCGGAGCCGACAACCTTGGACCACCCTGACTATAGGCTATATGGTTTCCCTATATGGTTTCCCTATATCGTCACTTTGCAGGCGCTCTCCTCTCCTCGCCCGCAAATATCCTTCCGCTTCTAATTGGGGCCCTCAGTCAATCAACTTTAGGAATTACTGATTACCTCTAGCCCAACTTATCCTGACGTACACTGAGAAAATTCGAAGCCGAGCGATAACAAACTAGTACCCTAATTAGATGAACCCCCAGGGCATATAATTGCGGCCATTAACGTACAAATTGCCTCGCTGTTGTAACATGTCCGATTCGGCTTACGGAAGCTAAGTTTATTTACGGCTAAACAGTGACTTTGAAGCAATAAAAATTCAAATTATATACGTTTGGATGGTTTTGACTTGGTGAACTATATAACCGATTTCGGCAGTTATTTTTTATAAGAAAATTTGTTCAAAGCAAGGCCACAGTCACTCGCTCAGAAGTGAAAGAGACTAATCTATGAGTAGAATTTTAGGCAACCACTGAAATGCCAAGACAAGAGCTACTAAAACTATAACAAAATTTTATGGGCGAATAACGCGCTGGTAAACACCGATTAACACGAGAGCTGACTGAAACTGTGTGGGTCAATAACTTCAAAACATGGGTGAGCAAATTACGGCCCATGGGCAGGATCCGGCCCCCCGAAGTGTTTCATCCGGTCCAATTGTGTCTGCTGGAATTATGACTATAGTTTTCATAAATATAAATTTCCGTTAAAAATATCGATGAAAATCACGTCATAATGACCACGATTGGTATATTGTATTTCTTGTTTTCGTTGTCAGCTGTTGGACTAGCTGTTGTAAATAAATCGTTGTTTATTTATAGTTTTCCATATTGAGTTTTAACCCTCCGGCCCAGTAACCAAGTCTATTAACTGAAAAAGCCCAACCCTTGCTTAGATCTATTTGATTATAATCACAAAGTAGTAAAACAAATTGTTGCATTTCGACAGTAATTTATAGAGGATAATAGTTACTGGTATTACACTGTGGCTTGATTTTCACACGAAGCTTATTCGCTCTTAACCAGGCACTGTACAAGTGGCCACTGATATCTAACGATATGTAAAGAGCAACGTTTATTAGGAAAAACAGTAATCTTGCTGACTTGGTATTGCCTCTTCCCAATCTATTATACCCGGGATGTGGGTGAGGACATGAATTTAAACACCAATACGTGTAATCTGCGATGCCAACACGTTTTAACCGCTTGGCCGATCATTAACGGTTTACCGGTGCTCCCGAAGTATGCGAACCAAGATGGCGGACATCGGAACGTAACATGGGTAACAGGTTAGGGTTAGGAGATTATTTTTTTCCAATTTTCCTTATTTTAGTCCTATTATCAGTTCGAAGACTAGCCAAGAGCCTCCCGTAGTATTTATACCTAAAATTATGGCCTAACCCTAACCTAGTACACATATTACATTCCGATGTCCGCCATCTTGGTTCGCATACTTCGGGAGCCCCGGTTTACCGATATTTTCTGCCTTTTTGTTAATATTATACACACTTTTTTACATCGATTCGTCCTTTTTATAGTAAATTATTCTTAATTCTCTCTATTTGTTTACATGTAAACCAAGAACGGAAATCAAAACAGGCTTGGTGCCAACTTTATTAGATTGAAGATCTATCGTGAGGGAATTCGCCGATCGATTCCAATTTTTGAAGGCAAAATAAGGTCATAGAGTGGCCAAGTAGCTAGTAAATTAGGAAAAAAAAATGCTGATTCAGCAGTAGTTGGAGTATAGTACACAGCTAAGGGATTCCAGGTGTAACGAACCATCAAAAGGGAAATTGTCATTAAATTACTATGAATTTGTAAGGCACTATTCGTGTACAAAATCAATCGATTTAAAGCAAGTCAATAGGTCGGGTTTGGTCATTGGCCAGATCAAAACCATCCAGGCTTGATCATACGAAGATCCCCTCTGATATAAGATCCTGTTGAGTCAAGGAATCCTGCCAGCGAAATTTCAAACGAGAAATTATATTTTGTGTATTTCCCTTATATCTGCTCATGTATAGTTTAAAACTATATTATCACTACACTTTATATTTTTAATTAAAAACGTTAAGATCTTGCTCGGAGTTTAATAGTCCTAGTTTGTTAGTGGTCAATCACTCGTAACTCCTATAATTAGCAATTAATTTCATGGTCCTTTTACACATAAAGCCTGTGTCTATTCATGAAAATTCATATGACATATCTTAAACCGTTGCTATTTTGCCGTTGTATCATACCAGTCATATTTCTGACGTACTGGTCGAAGTTGGTCGCCTTTGGATTTATCCAATCGATCTCACGAAACTAAGAATGAGCGAAATTGTCACACGATTGACTTAGCCTGTAACTTGATACAAGTTAAACTTCAAAGTGCGTCGAGGCGGGACTGCTACTCTTAGAAAAACTCGCAAAATAAAATTATTGCGGGGTGGAGCTTCATATGAACCAAAAAACGCGTATTTTTAGAGACGAACTTGTGCACGAAAAACTGATTTGAACTAAAATCTCGCTCAATACTGCAGTTTTTATTCGTTTCACTAGAACACGGTGATTACCAATAGAATAAGTTCAATATGAAATTTGATGAAAATTGTAGCCGAATATCGTGCATTTTTACGGTAATATTATGCTTAGCCTGGATTTAAACACCAGATATGCAATCTGCGATGACAATATTAATAAATCTATTCGATTCAAGAGCCCTGCTGCTCACTAACACAAATGAATTTCTGCAACGTTTTGTCTGATCAAAATCAGACTTCCTCCGACAAGATGTTTACAACAATCTGATGCTTCACCAGTTACATGTACCTAGTCGCTACACTGCCATGGTGTTAAACTCTTTTTTGTCATACAATCATGATAGGAGTGATGGACGTTGTTAATCGCCATTTTCCTCCTCAGTGCACAAAAGGTGTTTCCGGTAAACCGATAATACTACTAAAGCTTCAAACTTGGAGGCTGTACTATCAAAAGTTAAAGTCGGTTACCAGACAACAAAAACCGTTACTGTTAAACCGAGTCACGGTTAAACGACTAACCAAACAACAAATCTAATTCAAATTACGTTCTATAATTCTAGCTGACATAGCGACCCCACACTACCAAGTAAAGCAACATTGTCACAGAATTGACTTACCGGGTAACTCGATACAATTCAAAACTTCTAAGTGCGTCAAGACGGAACTGCTACCCTCAGAAATACTCGCCAAGAAAACTAATGCCTGGTTGAGATTACCATAGATTAATAAAAAACGTAACGAGGCAAACTTTTGCACACACAACTAAACTGAACTAAAAACTTATAAAACATGCGAACGGTGTTTTTTTTGTGTCTTCCCCACAATGGCCAATAGATTTAGCCGGTAACTCGATACAAATTAAGGTGCTCCCGAAGTATTCGTACCATGATGACGCACAACCTGAACATAGTATGTGTACCAGGCCCGGGTTTTTCAGGTTGTGCGTCATCTTGGTACTAATACTCCCGGAGCGCCCAATTTAAAACTTCTAAGTGCGTCAAGGCGAAACTACTGCGTTTATAAATTCTTGCCAAGATTGACAACTAATTAAAAACCAAGACCACACTCAACACTGCAGTTTTCATTCATTTTACAAGACCATACCGATAGAATCAGTTTAATCTGGAAGTTGATGGGAATTGTAGACAAATACCGCTTACTCCTGTTACGTAGTGTCCGTGTTTCTTGTCGGTGAGTCGTGAGTTTTTCGCCTAATAGTTTGGCATGGCACGAACAAAAAGATTAGGAACCGCTGCCATAGGCAATCGCGACATCTATACTTACGCTATTGCTATTCTACTATAGAATTCAATACAGCTTATTTACAAAATCCTGAATAAATTACTCCGCTATAGTACCTCAAGATCTTGGTTAGAGTGGTCGACGTAGTTGTAAGCCATTGGACGAATCTGAAATCACTGCCCAGCACAGTAACAATGTCACAGAATTAGCCTGTAACACGATACGATTTAAACTTCAAAATGCGTCAAGGCGAAACTGCTACTCTTAAAAAAACTTGCCAGGAATTGACAGATAAATGCAGAGTTAGGCTTAATATGGATTAGTGAGCTGCATTTTTAAAACAAACTTTTATACGTAAAACTGATTTAAACTAAAAGTTAACAAGAAGACTGCAGTTTTTCATATCAAATTTCAATGCAATACAATTTGAATGTAGTAGTAGTTTCTGTTAGGAAAAATTTAGATATCATAGGCAAGAATCATCATAAAAATTTAGATATCATAGGCAAGGGTTGACAGCTAACTGAAGATCCACATACAGAAAATTTGCATATATATATTTTCATGGCACGGGTATTCATGCCTCTAGCTCGGAACCAGGTCCAAGTGGCTCTTTTATTATCTAGAATAGATACTAGAACTGAAATGAGCGAACTACGGCCCGCGGGCTAGATACGACCCGTTGGGTAATTCAATTTGGCCAGCTCGATGCTGTGACAACCAAACTAAAACAAAATTGGATGTTCCCGAAGTATGCGAACCAAGATGGCGGACATCGGAACGTAACATGGGTAACAGGTTAGGGTTAGGCGATAATTTTTTTCCAATTTTCCTTATTTTAGTCCTAATATCAGTTCGAAGACTAGCCAAGAGCCTCCCGTAGTATTTATACCTAAAATTATGGCCTAACCCCAACCTAGTACACATATTACATTCCGATGTCCGCCATCTTGGTTCGCATACTTCGGGAGCCCCGGTTTACCGATATTTTCTGCCTTTTTGTTAATATTATACACACTTTTTTACATCGATTCGCCTTTTTTTATAGTAAATAATTCTTAATTCTCTCTATTTGTTTACATGTAAACCAAGAACGGAAATCAAAACAGGCTTGGTGCCAACTTCATTAGATTGAAGATCTATCGTGATGGAATTCGCTGATCGATTCCAATTTTTGAAATCAAAATAAGGTCATAGAGTGGTCACGTAGCTGGTAAATAAAGTAAAAAAAATGCTGATTGAGCATTAATTGGAGTATAGTACACAGCTAAGGAATTCCAGGTGTAACGAACCATAAAAAGGGAAATTGTCATTAAATTACTGTGAATTTGTAAGAAAATATTCGTATACAAAATCAATCGATTTGAAGCAAGTCATTAGGTCGGGTTTGGTCATTGGCCAGGTCAAAGCCATCCAGGCTTGATCATACGAAGATCCCCCTAATATAAGATCCTGTTGAGTCAAGGAAACCTTCCAGCGAAATTTCAAATCGAGAAATTATATTTTGTGTATTTCCCTTATATCTGCTCATGTATAGTTTAAAACTATATTATCACTACACTTTATATTTTTAATTAAAAACGTTAAGATCTTGCTCGGAGTTTAATAGTCCTAGTTTGTTAGTGGTCAATCACTCGTAACTCCTATAATTAGCAATTAATTTCATGGTCCTTTTACACATAAAGCCTGTGTCTATTCATGAAAATTCTTATGACATATCTTAAACCGGTGCTATTTTGCCGTTGTATCATACCAGTCATATTTCTGACGTACTAGTCGAAGTTGGTCGCCTTTGGATTTATTCAATCGACCCCACAAAGCTAAGTATGAGCGAAATTGTCACACGATTGACTTAGCCTGTAACTTGATACAATTTAAACTTCAAAGTGCGTCGAGGCGGGACTGCTACTCTTAGAAAAACTCGCAAAATAAAATTATTGCCGGGTGGAGCTTCATATGAATCAAAAAACGCGTATTTTTAGAGACAAACTTGTGCAGGAAAAACTGATTTAAACTAAAATCTCGCTCAATACTGCAGTTTTTATTCGTTTCACTAGAACACGGTGGTTACCAATAGAATAAGTTCAATCTGGAATTTGATGAAAATTGTAGCCGAATATCGTGCATTTTTACGGTAATATTATGCTTAGCATGAATTTAAACACCAGATATGCAATCTGCAATGACAATATAAATAAATCTATTCAATTCAAGAGCCCTGCTGCACACTAACACAAATGTATTTCTGTAACGTTTCGTCTGATCAAAATCAGACTTCCTCCGACAAGATGTCTACAACATTCTGATGCTTTAACAGTCACACGTACCTACACTGCCATAGTGCTAAACTCTTTTTCGTCATACAATCATGATAGGAGTGATGGACGTTGTTAATCGCCATTTTCCTCCTTAGTGCACAAAAGGTGTTTCCGGTAAACCGATAACACTACTAAAGCTTCAAACTTGGAGACTGTACTATCAAAAGTTACAGTCGGTTACCGGACAATAAAAACCCTTACTGTTAAACCGAGTCACGGTTAAACGACTAACCAAATAACAAATCTAATTCAAATTACGTTCTATAATTCTAGCTGACATAGCGACCCCACAATAGCAAGTAAAGCAACATTGTCACAGAATTGACTTAGCGCGTAACTCGATACATTTTAAACTTCAAAGTGCGTCAAGACGGAACTGCTACCCTCAGAAATACTCGCCAAGAAAACTAATGCCTGGTTGAGCTTACCATAGATTAATAAAAAACGTAACGAGGCAAACTTTTGCACACACAACTAAACTGAACTAAAAACTTATTAAACATGCGAACGGGGATTTTTTTGTGTCTTCCCCAACATGGCCAATAGATTTAGCCGGTAACTCGATACAAATTAAGGTGCTCCCGAAGTATTCGTATCATGATGACGCACAACCTGAACATAGTATGTGTACCAGGCCCGAGTTGTTCAGGTTGTGCGTCATTTTGGTACGAATACTCCCGGAGCGCCCAATTTAAAACTTCTAAGTGCGTCAAGGCGGAACTGCTGCGTTTATAAATTCTTGCCAAGATTGACAACTAATTAAAACCATGACCACACTCAACACTGCAGTTTTCATTCATTTTACAAGACCATACCGATAGAGCCAGTTTAATCTGGAAGTTGATGGGAATTGTAGATAAATGCCGTTTACTCCTGTTACGTAGTGTCTTTTTTCGTATCAGTGAGGCGTTAGGTTTTTGCCTGATAGTTTGGCATGGCACGACCAAAAAAGTTTAGGAACCGCTGCCATAGGCAATCGCGACATCTGTACTTACGCTATTGCTATTCTACTATAGAATTCAATACAGCTTATTTACAAAATCCTGAATAAATTATTCCGCTGTGGTACCTCAAGATCTTGGTTAGAGTGATCGACGTAGTTGCAAGCCATCGGACGAATCTAAAATCGTACACACACTGCCCAGCACAGGAACAATGTCACAGAATTGGTTAGCCTGTAACACGATACAATTTAAACTTCAAAATGCGTCAAGGCGAAACTGCTACTCTTAAAAAAAATCGCCAGGAATTGACAGATAAATGCAGAGTTAAGCTTAATATGGATTAGTAAGCTGCCTTTTTAAAAACAAACTTTTACGCGTACAACTGATTTAAACTAAAAGTTAACAGGAAAACTGCAGTTTTTCATAACAAATTTTAATGCAATACAATTTGAATGTAGTAGTAGTTTCTGTTAGGAAATTTAATATAGATATCATAGGCAAGGGTTGACAGCTACCTGAAGATCTACATACAGGAAATTCGCATATACCGTATTTTCTTCATGTATAATACGCAGGGCTCTTTTAGGATGTGGATTGTATGAAAATACCAGGGACCATGCATAATACGCACGGTCGAATTCAGTCACTCACTTCGGTCACTTTCGTCGACCGCATTTGGTATTTTCGAGAAGCCAGCCTAGCAAGTTTCACTGTGATTTAATAATATGTTTCAAGTGTTTATGACGTCGGCAGGTCTGTGCCTGTCAATCTCGGAGTGCTGTTACCCGGCTTTGAATTATTGTGCTGTTACCTATCTTAGAGCATTTTAAAAATGGTATCGATCAGGATTTTTTGAAAATTTTCAATACCAATGTATAATACGCACCCCCTAATTTTGGCGATGAAATCCGGAACCAGAAGTGCGTATTATACACGAAGAAATACGGTATATTATATTTTTATGGCACGATTATTCATGCCTCTAGCTCGGAACCAGGTCCCATACAAGCGGCTCTTTTATTATCTAGAATAGATACTAGAACTGAAATGAGCGAATTACGGCCCGCGGGCTAGATACGACCCGTTAGGTAATTCAATTTGGCCCGCCTGATGCTGCGACAACCAAACTAAAACAAAATTGGGTGCTCCCGAAGTATGCGAACCAAGATGGCGGACATCGGAACGTAACATGGGTAACAGGTTAGGTTTAGGCGATAATTTTTTTCCAATTTTCCTTATTTTAGTCCTAATATCAGTTCGAAGACTAGCCAAGAGCCTCCCGTAGTATTTATACCTAAAATTATGGCCTAACCCCAACCTAGTACACATATTACATTCCGATCTCCGCCATCTTGGTTTGCATACTTCGGGAGTACCAAAATTTCGATGTTTTAGCTAAGAATCCCTCAAGGAAATTGTTGAAATTGCGATTAAATTTAGTTTTGGCACGAGGCTCATTGTTTTTCAATTTTGCTCTGGTAACACTGTGAATGTTATTCATAGAATGTAATTTTTTACGTCACACTCACATGGCCCGCCAGTTTAGTGGGGCAACTTTTTTGGCCCCTGATTCAAAAATCTTGCCTACCCCTGTTCTAAAAGATACAAAATCCTTCGATTCCAGTTCGACACGGAATGACGGAATTTGTAGCCAAGATCGTGTGTAATAATGCAGTGGTAGCTTATATTGGGAAAAATTGGATTTTTATATCCTGATATATCTATAACGATGAGTTGAGAGTTAAGACGCAAAAGTTTCTGAAGAAAACTGCTATTCAAACTTATTATCACACCGACTTCAAACGAAATCATCAATTTATTGGGTCGTTGTCTCACACCATTCAAAATCGGCACTTTTCAGCGGGCCGCACAATTTTTCTTTGTGGGCCACATTTGGCTCGAAGGCTTCAAGCTGCACACCTTAGCCTTGAGTCATTGGTTAGAGTGATTGGCGTAGTTTTGAGCCATCGGACGAATCTAAAATCGCCCACACACTGCCCGGCACAGTAACGATGTCACACAATTGACTTAGCCTGTAACGCGATACAATTTAAACTTCAAAGTTCGCCAAGGCGGAACTGCAATTCTTAGAAATCCGGGTTTACCAAACAAAGGTCAATTAGTTATAGCGACTAAAATCCTATTAGGCTAAGCGCCAAAGTCCATAAATATCTACAACAGTCGACACACACGCGATATCGGGTTACCGTAGCTGTTCATTTATAAAGAGGTTTTCGATGGTTGGTAGCACGATATCGCCTAACGGAGCATTATCTTGATACAGATATGAACTTCAGGAATGAATGTGGAATCCACATTTCACTTGTCCTAGCCTACATTGTCATAAGCATACGAGAAATAAATAAAAAAAAAAAAAAAACAGTGAAACCTAAAAGAATCTATTCACAAAATGTTTATTTGCCAAAACATGCATGTGTGGTTAATAAGAAGATCCTCTCGCTCCCAACTGGAGCAACTGGAGATCTAAACCCCCTCCTCAGTCAATTTCATTTGAAGATCAGCCGAATTGGTATGGATTATTGTTGAGATTATGGGGGGTCCAACACCTGGTAAATTAGTGGCCGAATTTAAAAAACGTATTGGTCGAATAATGAATCCATCAAATCGATGATTTAAAGCCATTAAATCTAATTTTCAATTATCATTTTAACAAATTTTAAACAGCCCCTAAAACACTTCTTTAACTAAACAAAATAAAAACATCGGCGAGTTTAAATAAAAATAGCCTAGAAAGCATTCTATTCAAAATTTCAAATCAATCTGATAAACCTATCTAAGTCAGCGTCAGAAGAGTCAAATTTTAGCCGAAGTTTTAAACATCCCAGAAATAGCTTCATTATTAGCGTCGTCATTAATTTGTTAAACAATCTCAAAACGAGTTCAAGTCAAATTAAATCCGTGTTATCCGGCGTTTAAGGGATAAGTAGTCAGGTTGTGATATCGTGCTGGTAAAATTTGAAACAGGTTTTAGCCATTATTCAAAGCTGTCCTAACCAGCATTTGAAAAATTATAGCCGAATTTCGTAAAAGTTCTAAGCAAAATTTGGAACACATCAGAACAAGCATTCAAAAACATGTCGTATTTAACTTGTTAAACAATCTTTGTCTAAAGTAAAACGTCCCAGCCGTTGTTAGGAGTCGTCCAACCCAACATTTGATGAATTGATGACCAAATTCCAAAAAGTGCTAGTCGAATTAGCAAACCCGTCAAAACAAGGATTTAAAAGTAATAAATCTAACTTTCAACCAAATTTCAAACATCCCCTAAAACACTTAAAAGCCAGCCCTAGACAAAATAAAACAACTCAGTCTACTCATGAACGCTTAAAATATCATCACATCTGCGGTTGGTTTCAGGTTACACTATTTTAATACTTTTACCTACGCGGTAGAAACCACAGAACGTATGTTTGGCGCATTAACCTCGGAATCGCATTACATAGGGATTGGAACATGATAGACTCTGCTTAACTGTGTCTGCAAAAATGAGTTCGAAGCCGGGGTGAAATTTTGGATATATATTTCGTACAAAGCCTCCGCCCTGAACCGCCTCCTCCCCCCCCCCCCCCTCAACGATTTGAAAAAAAAATTAGTAATTATCTAATTGAGGTTAGGGTAAAAAATGATTTCAAAATTTGAGTTTACGTCGCAATCTGCATTCCTCACCCTAAATGTATAATACTGATTTTCTTATTTTGAGGGTTGGCGGGAGTAACTTTTTTTGGCGGGAAAAGCCGATAAAACGGCTTCATCATATGGCGAGAAGCATTATTAAAATCTTTGAAAAAAAAAGTTTCGAAAACAGTGAGCTACTTTTATCATTCCTGACTATCTTTTCTTTTCATACAAGACTCAATCCTTATTTTATCTTTCCGGCAAATAATAAACCTGGGTTACTCCCGAAGTGTGTGAACCAAGATGGCGGACACCAGGACGTATAGTATGTGTACCAGGTTAGGGTTGGGCCATAATTTCATGTACAAATTCTACGGAAGTCACTTGGCTAGTCCCCGAACTCGTAATAGAACTAAAATAAGGGAAATTGGAATCAAATCATGGCCTAACCCTAACCTTGTACAAACAGTACGGGACTACCCATTAATCAGTGTTTCGAAACACCTATCCTTACTACCTGACTAACCTTCCTTTTCTTAGAAAGCTAAATCCTTCTCCAATCATTCCAGCAAATAAGAAGCCTGATAGCTCAGACACATTACAGCGCACAAATCGTATTTTGTTTGGCATAGTTCCAGACAGATAAGAGCACACGAAGTATCAAATTACGTCCCAAAGGAGCGCGAGAATTACAATTATAAGCTGGTCGCGTGTAGCTAAGTATAAAAGAATACAAACAGGCGTTATGTAGGACGAGATCGAATCGTTTACAATGTGAAGTTATTTTATTGAAACATTTTGCGTCTCTTCCCAAACGGCGCCTATGGCACGATCCATGGCTGTCACACTCTTGATACGCCACTAGTTGAGAGGCCGCGGTTCGCTAAATAATAAATAAATAATCTTATCAAATTTCTTCTCTTCCAATACCATATTCTGATCAAAAGTCGAAATTAATCGATTATTATTATGAAGACCTATCTTAAACCCGGAAGCATACTTTTCTTGACACTAAAATTTGCATACAGCGGTATAACAATCATTTCCTTCACCAAGACAGCAAGTTTTCAGCTCTAGTATTCGGTTGACTGTGGACAGCGGTTTGCCAAACTTTTTTGCTCAACACAGAATGACCCAAAAGTAGGTATACAGTTATTAAACTATTTTATATGCTTTGAAGCTACTTGCAGTTCACTTTATGTTACTTGTTAAGTACCACAAAAATTGCTTATTTTTTAGATATTAAATCTGGTGTGGATTTTACATTAGTTTTCTAGCTGCTTGGAAGGTAATACATTTTGTAAATCTTTATTTTATTTGAGGGTTAATGGCGAATAATTTGAATGAAGAGCAAAGAAAATGGATATTAAAAAAATGAAGATGAAGAAAATAAGAAGCATTGAATGGCCACCACGCTCACCTAATCTGACACCAATGGATTTCTTTTTTTTTTGGGGTGTTGTAAAGAATAAAGTGTATGAGAAGAATCCCAAAACAATAAATGAAATCAAAGATTACATTCATGACGCATTCAGAAAAATTGATGAAGATCGAAATTTGTGCTGTACTGTGTGTCAGAGTGTTTTGGACAGGTGTGAAGAATGTTGCAATGTTGGAGGAGGACATTTTGAGCACTTAAGAGATTAAACAGTTTCTGTCTACGATATAGCTAGCATTCTTGAACTTTAAAAGTGCCTAAATGAGAACTACAAACCTACTTTTGGACCTAAACCCTACTTTTAATAACTGTATACCTACTTTTGGGCCACCCTGTATATTGCAATTAGGATCTTTTATACAAAGCCCCGGCTACTGATGCAAGGATGGGAGATTTGAGAAAAATACCCAGTCACGTTTTAAAATAATAAAATAGTATTAATCCAGTTGGGATTGTTGTTAGGAATGATTTGAAATCTGAATTTCCAACGCAATCTGCCTTCCTAACTGGAGAATTAATCACTAATTACTTATCGATTTTAAGATCGGTAAGTTTGTTTGTCTGTCTGTTAGATACACGCGATATCTCACAAAAGCGAGGTTGAATCTGCTCCAGATTTTGCATGTGCATTCATCATATCTCGGACCAGAAGCCTATTGATTTTGGATGAATTATGTCGTATAATTAGCGTTATATTAGAGTTATTGATTAATTAATGATGAGACACGCGGTGTAGCTATGGAGTAAGAGCGGATGAATCGAAACCGCAGTTTCTGTTTTGGGGATCCCCTAGCTTTTTATCGATAAGTCTTCGATCTCCGACCGATATTCTCGTTTTCTTATTTTGAGCATTGGCGGGTACTAAAAATCCGATACGAAAGTTAGTGTTGGGGTAATAGCAGGGTAGTAACCATTCTTCATTCTAAACACATTCAGCAATGGCATCTTGCCAAAGTAATATAAACTCACTGTAACCCGAACCGTAACACACCTGGGTATAATAATAATAAATCACTGTAAATCCGCTGAAAGTTCGCTGTAAATTGAATTTATACAAAATATAATCAGAAAGTCTAGTTTTCTCACCCGAGCGCGTGGATAACCGATAGAAGAGTGGAACTCAGAGCTGTACATGGAAAGTCAAGGCTTTATACATAGTTATAGCACTGTCATCAGTTGTGCTTTCGTCATATTGTGTACGTAATATCATCTATTACCCAACAGAAGACGTTTTTATTTCAAGAAAGTTGCACCCCGCGGGGTGAATTTATACCCGTTTCAAGGTCCCAACTCCACTATAAACTGAGATTAAATGAATATATAATACTGTATCATCAAACGACTCATATGCGATCACCTTCCCAACGCTTCTTAGAATCGAACTAATTTATCGCATAATTTGCGATCACTCGGGCTGATCGTGATTCCGGTCGGAATGACTTATGATCTTAACCCGGTACTCCCGTGGTGTGTGTACCAGGTTATGGTTAGGCCATAATTTTATCCAAATTGTCTTTATTTTAGTTCTATTTCGAGTTGGGGTACTGTCTGTGTTAGCCAAGTGAATATACCATACCCCCTGTCCGTGGCTTCAGTCCCTTTTTACAAAACAATGTAAAATTGGCGAACAAAATTAGTTACCACCGTGTTGGTACACACACTTCCGGAGTGCCCTTAACCCTGCGATAACTCTCTAAAAAATCTTAACCCTGTTACCACCTTCCGGTATACAGAGATGATTGTAACCACAGCAAACCATATAATGACAATTCGCGCTCTAGAAGCGCGAAAAACTATTCAGACCACTTCAAGCGTGTTCTGTAATATTGAAAACCGCAAATAACGGTAATGATAGGTTTCCGCAATTCAAACGTTTTACATTTACAATAGATGTTTCTACAATTGTACTACGGACATTTTCCAACGTTCTATATCTAGTGCAGTGGTTCTCAAATGTTTTAGACCGCTACCCATTTAAACAGTTTGTCAAGTCTCGCCCCCCCCCCCCCCCCCCTCAATAAAACTAGCTAACAATAAGCTACAATAATAGATAGTAAGGCGAAAGCATGTTTTAAAACACGTTGATAAAACGTAAATATCCAAAATAAGGCGGGCAAGATGAAAATAAATATTACTTATCGATTTTAATCGGTGAGTATGCTGATAAGTATTTGTTTGTCTGTTTGTTTGTCTGTCAGATGCACGCGATATCTCACGAAAGCGAGATTGAATCTGCTTCAGATTCTGCATGTGCATTCATCATATGTCGTACCAGAAGCCTATTGATTTTGGATGAATTATGGCGTATAATTAGCGAGTTATTAATTAATTAGTGATGGGACACAAAGTGTCACAATGGAGTAAGAGCGCTGTTTTGGGGATCCCTAACTTTCGATCGATAAGTCTTCGGTCTCTGACCGATATTCTCGTTTTATTTTTTATCAGCTTCACGCTTCCTCAAATAATTGTCTACGCACCCCTTGTGGGTCGATATCCACCGTTTGAGAACTACTGTAATAGACGTTTCCACAATCCTACTGCGAACAATGTCCAGTAAAAGCCGACACTGGTATGCACAAAGCTATATTCTTGAAGGACGTAATATTTTTGAATTTATAGCACTCTGGGTGACAGGGGGTGGTGGGCACACAGTTTCAGATAGTTGTGACTAACGCTTTGCTGAGGCTAGCTCAGAGTGTAATGCAAAAACGACACAATTTCTCACATAAATGAGTTATAATTTGGGCAAAGACAATTGAAAAAATTTGCGCACACATTATAAACGGCGCCCCATAAGTGTGTGTACCAATATGGAGGTAACTAATTTTGTTCGCCTACTTTACATCAAGTTGTGCAATGGGATTGAAACCTATGGGCAGGGGTATATTCACTTGGCTAATACAGACAGTCCCCGAACTCGTAATAGACTAAAATAAGGAAAATCGGAATAAAAAGAGTTACAAATTGGGCAAAAGAAGAAATTTAACGAAAAAAGTTCCGAACCACTGGCTTAGTTTTTTATCTAGCGGGCTAACTCATAAAACCAACACGGCAAAGCAAATGTTATACAATACGTTGAATAAAACAAATTAAGTTCCAATACATTTATAAGAACTTCAGTTAATAATGAAAATATTCTACCGCAGCAATTCTAGGAAACGAAATTCGCGATTCGGCATAAAATATTTTAAACTCAAACAGACTCCTTTCGTTGGTCTTTGTTGACGGAAATAAACTTGGTGGTGAGATTACTGTTTACTGTTGGCGTGTGTGTGGTCTGAAGTTTTGGGAAAATGTGAGAATACTACGCAATGTAAAAGCTATGCTGTTTCACCATTTGCATATTATGGGAATTTTTCGTATCGAATTCGGATGCATGGATCATCTTACGAAGGTTGATAAAAAAGGCAGAGATTTTTTTGTACAAAACCAACGCTCAAAATAAAAAAATTTCTAAATAATTTGTTCGAAGCAAGTCAAGCCAAGCCAACAACCACCCTGTGCGATAAAGAAGAACCGAAAAGTATGGCCGATTTTACTGAAAATCTCAATTGCATGCATGCATTACTATGAACTGCTTTTTATATTTCTCCTCTAACAATTTGAGTACTCACTCACTCTAAAGTCAAAAAAGCTCTTTCAGCAAAGACACTGATCATATTTACCTGGAATTTATATTCTGTAAATGGAATTTCATCTCACCTAAAATTATAAACTCCAGTTTTCAAAAATTCCTCGCATGCCGATTGCAACACAACAGACCACGCGAGAATGAATCATAAAGTGAAAGATCACTCTGAAGAATTTGAAGTTAGGATCACGTGAGAATTAGATTTTTTTTACTCAAAAATTTAGAATTTTTTAAATAATTTGCTTGAAGCAAGGCCACGTGGACTTATTCAGAATTGAAGAATACTCATCTTTCAATTGAACGGAATCTTGTATTAATATGAAACCGGTGGATGCAATGGCCTTGACCAGCGTTTTCCAACCGCGGAAGTCCCCCCCCCCCCATTCTTGGGGAAAAATTTTGATATGTATTTGTTGCAATATGACTATTACTCTGTAGCTCATTACTATACAATAATAACTGGGTACTCCTGAAGTATGTGCACCAAGATGACGCACAACCTGAACCCTAACCTGGTACACAACCTGAGTTCAGGTTGTGCGCCATCTTGATGCGCATACATCAGGAGGTCCAATAATTGTTTATACCCGCATAAACTACCTTAAACTTTACAAAAGCGTACGTGCGACTCGTGCATAATACTTGCTTCAACCCGATAAAGGTTGGACAAATAAAGTAATAATTATGTATATTGAGGAGGGAATAAAAACTTCCAAAATAACATTAATCTATGTTTTCACATGGCAGTGAAATAACTGCTTCTGTATCTAAGTATTGTCGTGTTAACATTCTCACTACTGACACTACAGTTACAATCATAAAAGTATATAATAATACAAGAAACAGCCTGAAAATCGAATTCTATAAAGATAATTTTACAAGAAAACTTTTCTGTTTCAAAATTTCTCTGTGTGTGGGTGTTTTATGTTTGCCGACACGCACGCTCAATCTCCTGCACAGACAAAATGCAAATATAACCTGGGGTGGAAATGTGATATGCTGTTACATTTTTCGGCAATTTAACTAGGATTTGCGGGTAATCGTTGGTTTGGTCGGAAATTTTTACAAGCTACACGAAACTACCTTGTCGTTGTTCCACCATTAATTGTTTTTATTTTATTTATTTGAGCTTTTTGCACTATCTTTTTCTGTTATCTTTTCAGTTTAATCTGCATCAGCATAAGATATACAGAATTAAAGAAAATAGACCAGGAAACTTATGGTGGGGCGGTAACGGGATTGTATCAATTTTTCAGAATATCTTGTGTGCGCATGTGAGCCTAACCAGCGAAATGGCCAGTCAGAAATAAAGAGGATAATATGGTCCCGAATGCTATTTATATGGCTCCATATCGACCAGGGGTTCTCAAACTTTTGGCGTTATGGAGCCCCTAAAAGTGTAAAATATTATTAACGGAGCCGCACAATAAATTTATAAAAACAAAAAAAAACATTGTTATTTACCGAATAATGTTCCTGGATAAATTAACATTACTTTATTTGATGAGTCGGATGTATCTATTGCTTCTTTGGACAGTTACAAAAATTAGTCTTTATTCCTGCAAAACTACATTCTCACACACATAATCTCGTGTGCAATTATTTATAAAACCAAAAATCGAAACTTCAATATGGTTTCATCACAATTCAATATAAATAACATTGTCGACCACACAAATTCAAAACAAAAAGAAATTGGGCTTCGTATTTTCGCTGCCTGTCAATCAAATCAACTAAAAATATCAGATACCAAACCGCATAAAATGGATTCGCTAATCCGCCGTAATCCTCGCACAAAAGTTCATTTTCACAAAACTACTTTATTTCTACTGCTAAGGAAATAAATCTCTCACTAAGATGCAAACGCACAAGAGTTCATTCTCGCAAACGTAAAATCTTGCAAACGAACATTCTCACGCATATAATCTTTTGTGCAAATATAATCGAAACTTCGATATGGTTTTACCACAACTCGATACAATATCGTAAAATATCAGTATGAAGAAATAAAAATAGCATCGTCAACCACAGGAATTCAAAACGAAACGATTTTGAACAGCTTGCTCTCGTCACCTGTCAATCAAACCAACTAAAAAGGTCGGATACAAACCACACTTTGAACTTCAATGGATTCGCAAATCCGACGTTATCCCGGCTGTAAGGTTTATTTGTATAATACTTTTGTTAAGTCAATCACAATGCTATTAGCTGAATAATGAACTTAAAAGAGCTTGTGAAGCGAATAAATTACCTTAAAAAAGACAACCAAACACTAAAATCAAGTCGATGTTATTTCTGTTTTATGTGTGGGGACAAAATACTTCAACTATTTAGATAGACGGTGAATTTTACCGTCAATTTAGGGGTGAAAAATTACAAAATGAGATCGGCAAACCGATTCACCGATAAATATCGGTATAAATTACCGATATTGGAGGCGTGGCATTAGTCAAAGTTGCGCGCGCACACTGGGAAGGAAGAGCAGCCAATCAGACGCTATATTTCAAACGCGAAAATTATTACGCCTGTTTTTTTTTTTTGTAACACTCCTCAATTTGTCCGTCTAATTGACGACTTCCAGGCTTTTTTTGTGTTCTTTCATACCTAATAATTATCAGTATCTTATTTTCGTCAACTGTCACTCAAACCAACTGAAAATGTCGAATAAAAACCACACTTAGAACTTCAATGGATTCGCTACTCCGACGTAATCCCTGGCTGTTATGTTTATTTGTATAATACTTTTGTGAAGTCAATCACAAAACTATTACCTTCACATTGGACTTGAAACATTTTGCGTAGTGAAGAAAATTACAATTACACTCTGAAGAGGACAAGCAGACACTGAAATTAAGTAGATGATATGTCATTACTGAGATAAGTTCAATTATTCAGATCAGGGTGGTCCAAACTGCGATTTTTAAAACGTAACTATGTATGATACAAGAAACGCATTTTTTACATTCCCTAAAGGGGGGCTCAACCTCTCTTCTCCCTGGCTATGACCCGAGGTCCCTGTTCCCCTTATTAAACAAGGCGCATAAAATAATTGCTGGAAAGGGATTCAAATCAAAACTAGCATGAGGTTACAAGGGTTGATGGTCGTTGGAACGTCAGGCAAGTTCAAATCACTGCACTCTCTGCCATCTCGCACAACGCAGACTATGCACTTATACTGATACGTCAACTCGTATAAGTTCAATGTTAGCTAATAGCTTTGTGATTGACTTTACAAGAGTATTCTACAAATAAGCATAACAGCCAGGGATTACGTCGGAGTAGAAAATCCATTAAAGGTTTTTGTGTTGTTTGTATTCTACATTTTTTAGTTGATTTGAGTGACAGATGACGAAAAATAAGATACCCATGTCTATTGAGTATATGAGAGAAAGTTAATGTTAATATTATTTAATCAGGGGTGGGCTAATTGCTGACCGGATATGGATCACCGAAGTGTTTCATCCGGCCCACGTGTGTCTACTGAAATTACGATAATTTCTATGAGTATAAATTTCAGTTGAAAATGTCGTTCAGCGTTACTTCATTTAATACATATGTGATGGCCAAAACAATATATGGTATCGATAAATTCCCTTTGCAATTTTAAATTTTTTTATGACGTCATGGACACGCTCGATGCATAGGTGCTAGGTGTTCGATGCTAAAACAAAAACGAGCTATTTTAACTAGATTCTCCTTGTAGCATAATGGTTCTCCAACTTTTCAAGCCACGCCCTCTTTACAAAATTAGTCCAGTCTCCCGCCCACCTCAAAATTAACAGCTAACAATAAGCTACAAATAACAGATAGTAAAAGCGAAATATGTTTGATTCAAAAACACTTGGATATAACGAATAATAAAGATACAAACACAACAGATCTCTGCAATGTCTAAACGAGAATATCGGTCAGAGACCGAAGACTTATCGATCGAAAGTTAGGGAATCCCCCAAAACAGCGCTCTTACTCCATAGTGACACCGCGTGTCCTACCACTAATTAATTAATAACTCGCTAATTATACGACATAATTCATCCAAAATCAGTAGGCTTCTGGTACGACATATGATGAATGCACATGCAAAATCTGGAGCAGATTCAATCTTGCTTTCGTGAGATATCGCGTGCATCGAACAGACAAACAGACAGAGAGACAAATACCTATCAACATACTAACCGATTAAAATCGATAAGTAATAATGTAAAAAATATAAATATCCAAAATAAGGCGGGCAAGATCGAAGCTAACAAATATTTGGTGCTCCAGAAATATGCGCACCAAGATGTTGCACAACCTGAATCCTAACTGGTACACACATACTATGTTCAGGTTGTGCGCCATCTTGGTGCGCATACTTCTGGAGGTCCAAATATTTTTATTTTTAATAGCTTCACGCGCCCTCAAAAAATGTCTCCCCACCCAAGGTGGGGTGTGTCCTACCGTTTAAGAAACACTGCTGTATCACAAACCAATTTCCTAACCTCATAACGCGCCAAAACAGGATTTCAAAACAATTTTTGCCAACCGCACCACTCCCTCAAACCGTTCCAAACGCCTTTTAACCTGAACCCTCTATTTGCAAACAATAGTTTTCTGAAAATAGATTTTCAAAGCGGTCACTCTCATTTGTGAAATCACAATAGACTTCGTGCTGAATGGAAAATAATAGTATGACTACTAAACAGGGTTTTATGATCGGATTAGTTATAGATCAAGGCAGGCCCAAGCATAATGTGACATAACTAATATTGGAATAAAAATTTGTGGCGAGATAAGAGCGCTACCGCGAGTTGGAGTGTAGAAATATTTGTTGAAGTTTATCTTGGTAGGGAATCATCCATGCCTCAGAAGTTTTGGTACTCCCGTAGTGTGTGTACCAGGTTAGAGCATAATCTGATTTTCCTTAATTTAGTACTATTACAAGTTCGGGGACTGCCTGTGTTAGCCAGATGTCGGATCCGGTTTTATAAAAGTAATGACTCAGAGAAAAAATGAAAGTAATATGTAGCACAGGGGTTCTTAAACTGGTGGCGTGGCTTAACTGGTGATTGTTAAAGGAAGGGTGGTATTGTTTTTTTAATACCACGGCTATTAGGATTGAAAAACAGCTTACGCAGGTCATGATTCAACCTTTCAGTCAAGTTATAATTGTGCCCGATTGGGGGGAGGGGGGGAGAATTGTTAGGTCACGCGCGTCCCATCTTGGAAAAAATTAATATCTACAATAAGGCAGACAAGACAGAATCTAACAAATATTTTTAATTTTAATCAGCTTCTCCCCTCAAAAAATTGTCTACGCCCCGTCCCCCCTTGTGGGGCGCGCCTCACTGCTTGAGAATCACTGATTTCGAAAGAACAATCACTAAGTTTATTCGTGACAAAAAAAGCCAATTCAGTATTTATATATTTTCTACACTGCTCAACTCGCACCTGCTCAAACTTACTGTGTAAAAAAAATTGAATTTTTAAGCCTCCAGAAACAGACAGGTTGATCTCATAAACGCCACAAAAATCGCTAAAGTGCTACAAATGTATTTGTTGTCCTTCGAGGCGTGGATTGAAAAGCAAATGTTTGCCGAGTGCGTTTCGTTTTATGGAAAAGTTGAATAACCTGACAAAAGGTCGAGTGTGATTTGTTAGTGGTACATTTTAATGAAGTGTCGCGATTACCGAACTTCCCATCAAAACAAGTCACTGTATGAGAAGACACTAAGAAGTGGAAAATTTTCATGTTTGAAAGACAAAATTTTAGCAGTGCATTTTAAAGAGGTGTCATACGAAACGTACGAAGTTCGTACGAAGCCCAACCGCCACAACCCCACGCCCCCCCCCCCCACGCCTTGTTTCGAATAACAAATTAGAGCGCTCCTGAAGTATGCGCACCAAGATGTCGCATAACCTGAACCCTAACCTGGTACACAACCTGAGTTCAGGTTGTGCGCCATCTTGGTGCGCCATCTTGGTGTTGATAGGTATTTGTCTGTCTGTCTGTCTGTTAGATGCACGCGATATCTCACGAAAGCGAGAATAATTCTGCTCCAGATTTTGCATGTGCATTCATCATATCTCGGACCAGAAGCCTATTGATTTTGGGCGAATTATGTCGTATAATTATCGAGTTATTAATTAATTAGTGATGGGACACAAGGTGTCACTATGGAGTAAGAGCGCTGTTTTGGGGAACCCCTAACTTTCGATCGATAAGTCTTCGGTCTCTGATCGATATTTTCGTTATCCAGTTAGGGTTAGGAATAATTTAAGTTTCCACTGCAATCTGCATTTCTAACTCTAACCTGATCCCTAACTAGTTTCTTATTTTGAGCGTCGGCCCGTCTTTCTCCATCTGAAACTAATTGATGATTTTATATTGCTTGCTACATTGTTTGCAGGAAAAGGCGATTTTCTCACAACAACAACAATAATAACCCCAACAAAACTAACAAAAAGAAAAATCGGCGCTCTCGTAGTATGTGCACCAAGATGGCGGACATCGGAACGTAGTATGTGCACCGGGTTAGGACATAATTTTATTCTAATTTTCCTTATTTTAGTTCTATTACGAATTCGGGGACTAGCCAAGAGACACCCGTAGTATTTGTACCCAAACTTTTAGCCTAACCCAATCCGCCATCTTGGTTCACATACCACATGAGTACCGAAAAATCTATCAAAATTATAAATATTTAAACTACGCTACACATTGACACAAATATTTTCCAATAACATTTCATTCAATTCCAATTTAAATCACTTTTATTAGGAAACTCGTGGTTAAACGAACGACACGATGTCTCCACAAAAAGCCATAAAATAAAATAGTCAAACAAATCGTAAAGTTATTGAATCAGCTTGTGTGCCTGCGGTAAACCTCAAAGAACTAACATTTTGTGATCGAAAAATTATAGGCAAACATCGATCCGGATAAACAAACGAAATTCCGAGGTAGGGTCACAAAGTATTTTAATTCGGAGGGGTGAAAGGTCATCTCCCTCAACGTCATGACATTGACGTCACACAAGAGATTTCCCCATGTAACTAATACAATAACCTATTAGAAGGAGTAATAGTCATTCCCCACTCTAATAAGGCTTGAAAACGATCTTGTGACGTCTTGATTTTGACGTCACATAAGATGTCACTGACTTTCATTATGCAGTCATCACTCCCCATGCTTTAAATGATATTATGACGTCTTATTTTTGAGGTCACAATACGTTGCACTCTCTTATTATGCAATTGGTGAAGTCACCCCTTTCCCTGCAAAAAAAGCTATCAAACGATATTATGACGTCATAATATCGACGTCATCAATAGACTTTTTTTTTCATTATGTAATTAGTGCAGGTTCTTACAAAGGATAATAGCTAACTCATCAGAAGCCTAAAACGATATTATAACAGGCCTATTTTCACGCCAGACGGCGTTACACTCCTTAATTATACAATTACGTTCCACCACATATTTTGGGGGTAGGCGCTGGGTGGGCTGTATATATTTCAACACGTACCGTCATGACGTCATTTTTGTATGTCCTATTCCATCGCTATGATTCTCGACTACTGCGGGATATTTTGTAAAAAAAATAGGTATTAGTAACAGGATAGAACCCACATAAGCGACTCTAATATAGCACCCCCCCCCCCTTTCCTTAAAAAAATGAAAGGCTTCTTAAACAAGTGCTTTTCATTCCTGTCGGACCCAGATATACTAGTGGGCTCATCACGGGGCTCTTATTAGCGATAAATATGAAATATTCATGCAAATATCCTCAACCGACTTCCGTTATCATTTTTGATAATTGTACAACGAGAATATCGGTCGGAGACCGAAGACTTATCGATCGAAACTGCGGAACTATAGTGACACCGCGTGTCCCATCACTAATTAATTATTAACTCGCTAATTATACGACATAATTCATCCAAAATCAATAGGTTTCTGGTCCGAGATATGATGAATGCACATGTAAAATTTGGAGCAGATTAAACCACGCCTTCGTGAGATATCGCGTGCATCTAACAGACAAACAGACAAATACCCATCAACATACTTACCGATCTAAAGATCGATAAGAAATAAGCAAAAAATACCGTTTCCACGCGAATAGGTATTGAGAAATTAAGAATATGGTACAAAGCCACTGCTACTAATGCAAAAATGTGTGATTTGAGAAAAACACTCCGCCACGTTCTAAAATAACAAATTAATAATTATCCAGTTAGGATTAGAAATGATTTGAAATTTTGAATTTCCAGCTCAATCTGCATTCTTAATTAAACCCCTTACTGAATAATTACTAATTTTGTTACTTTGAGCGATAGCGGGGAATTTATGAAAAAGATCCGAAGTTGACACACAATTGTCACAGTCTTCTCAAATGGAAACTTTAACCAAACCCTACAAAACTCAAGAAACCTCAATAAGCACTGGCTCATGCGCTTTCCAAATATCAAAGCGACCCAGACCCGCCCGATAGAAAGCCCAAACGACTCGGCGATCAAGACGCGACAACTGGGCGTCGAGGCGTAACTATTCCCCGGCGAGTTCGCGTGACGGCGAGAAGTTCGTAAGCGACTAGATCAGTTTATGATACAATCTCTATAAAGCGCGTGGAAAAAAAAATTATTTTTTTTAGCTGTATACTTGCGTTACTACCCATATAGGATAGGATTCAAATACTTATCCCGGGGGAGAGGGAAGCCGATAAGACGGCTCAACCATATGACGAACCACGGTTTCTCGTCCGGTAACCAGTTCATGTCGGGTATGGAATTAGTAACCCAATTACTTGTTTTCGGAAGCATGGACTTGGTGGTGGAGGAAGCCGTAACCGTCCAGCGGTTACGTGAACTATGTACGTTGCTGGTTGAATATGCATAGCACGCCACCAGCATGTCGTACCAGAGGTGACCGTACATTTGAACCCTTGTGTATAGCCGCGAGTTCAATCAATATCCGGGTGCTAAAATCCATGGGTTAGGGTTAGTATGGGTTTAAATACTCGTAAAATAATTTTTTTCCATAGGTGCAATAGTATGCAGGTGGAATTGTCGTGGGTACAAATGTCATGGAACCCGTACCAGGTTGCTTGTGAGCTTTCAGTATGCATATTCGACTGAATGGCTATAATAAATGTGCATTTAATCACCAAAACATAACACGATCGTAAAAACGAGAATAAGTACAGAAAATAAACATATATACATCACATACGAAAGTGACCAACTACGTCGGTTAAAACGTGTGCTGAAAAACGATTGTTTTTATCTGTTTCAGGAGAGTTTAAAGATTGGGGGTGACGGGGATCTTTTCCTTTGAATCGTTCAATAATTTTTATCCGCCACGATACAGATTTATTTTCATATTTGCAAAGTCTAACATAAAAATGGACATAAAATGACACAACTCAAAATCAAAACTAAAACAGTTACAGCTTGTATTGTTCGCGGGCCACAATAGTGCCAATAATAGGTAAATAGTGCAATACAAAACAAAGACTTTTATTGTGCAAACGCATTGGTCAGTATTTGTCAATTATCAAGCTAAAACCACCAAAATTCTTTTTCTATCTGCATTCAGTGTAAGATTTCAAACTCTTCATAACGTATAACGTGCTTCCGCAAATGTAATGCTTTCGAAGATCGATAAGATTTTCAAAGCAAAATCTTACCTTTGGAAAATGCTTATTTCTCACAAAAGTCTAAACTCTAAAGCACTGGTTGCAAACTGAGAGAGGAAACTACTGAAACGCAAACTAGATGTTGACCCGGTTCCAATACATTTGAACCCACGACAATTGCACTCGCATACTATTGCACCTAAGGAAATTTCTTTGTTTTGCGGATTTTTGAACCCATACTAACCCCAACCCATGGGTTTTAGCACCCGCATATAGATTGAACCCGCGGATATACGAGTGCGAAGGTATGGGTTCAAATGTCCGCGGGTTCAAATGTCGGTCACCGTTGACCTATTGCCACAGCGACAGAAGATCAAAAAAGTAAATTTCTGAAAATTATGCACAAGATTTTGCTGGGCCGATATATGTTTGTTACTGCCAGTACATACATAGCACTTTACTAACAATCTAATCCTTTTAAATTGCTTTTGAACTCCTAATACAAAGTAAATTCCTTACAGGTCTCGCAGCGACAATTGGTCGCCGCACTTCGCCGAAACAACCGCGCTCTTTTGTTACTTGAATATCACTGAATTCTGCGGGACTATCCGGTGTATAAGCCATGCGTCGTAACTTTTTACGTCACACTTACATGGCCCGCCAGTGTAGATAGACCTCTGGTCCATGAACCTTGCCCTCCCCTGAACTACGTCATAAGTGTCGAAATAGAATTCATTTTTATGGTCTAAATCTGTATTTATCCAGGGCATGTATTTTTGCGACTCTGAAAAGAAAAAAATGTTGTCTGACCTTTATTTCGCGCCCCACGCTATGACCAAATAGTTGAACTGTACTTTGGAAACTTTGACTAGCTGTAGGTAGATTCTGGCAATTCAATACCAAAACATAGTTTTCTACACTACATCCCATTTATCTTAGCTTCCTATAAATCTGAAGTCGAGCTTAAAGTAAAAACGGCTTTTTGTACAATAAATGGGTATTTAGAAAACTCTGTCTTGGTATATTCTGTTCTAACGCCAAGACTTCAATTATAGGCTTAACGGTCTTAAAGTGTAACGTTAAAACATTTTTTCAACTTTGCAGTAAGTTCAACAGATAACCATAAATAAAAATCCAAACGCCGATTAGGCCTACCTTATATTTAGCCTTAGATAGACTATCGCGATTCCTTAATACCAAAACATAGCCTTTTACTACGTTCCATTTATCTGTTTCCTGTTCTTTATTTACCCACAAACTCTGTTCAATATAAATTCGAGCTTGAAATATTGGTAAAAACAGCTTTTTGTATAATAAATCGGTATTAAGAAAACTCTTTTGTGCCATACTGTGTTCTAACGGTAAATATTCACTTATCTGTTTTAGTGTATGTTAAAGTGTAATCTAACGTCGAGACAGATTGCAGATATCATTTCAACTTTGCAGTAAGTATAACAGATAATCATAAATAAAAATCCAAACGGCCGATTACCTTATCCACCGTTTGTAGAAATAAGTACCACTACCATCTGACCAGCGTTAGGTAGACTATCCCGATCCTTTAATACAAAAACATAGTCTTCTACTACGTTCCATTTATCTCAGTTTCCTGTCCCATATTCAACCCACGTACTCTGCTCAATATAAATCCTAATTTGAGGTTGAAATATTGTGAAGAACAAACTTTTTGTATAACAAATCCGTATTTAGGAAACTCTCTTGTGCCATACTGTGTTCTAACGGTAAATATTCACTTATCTGATTTAGTGCATTTTATTAAAGTTTAATCTAACGTTAAGACAGATTGCAGATATCATTTCAACTTTGCAGTAAATATAACAGATAATCATAAACTAAAATCCAAACGGTCGATTACCTTATATTTAGTCGCTTCCACCGTTTGCAGAAATAAGTACCACTACCCTCTGACCAGCGTTAGGTGGATTATGGCGATCGTTTAATGCCAAAACATAGTTTTCTACTACGTTCCATTTATCTCAGTTTCCTGTCCCGTATTTATCCACAAACTCTGTTCAATATGAATCTCAATCCGAGCATGTAGTCGTGAATGGCGATGTATACATTAACCCTCTCCGCGCTTGAGAAGCGATACGTCACAAAAGACGCCTGTCAAAATCGTTTATGAAGTTGTCTCAATATTTGTAAGATTTTTCACGCGTTTTACTGCCCAATCGGACAATGTACAAGCGTCCACTGACATGGTGCATTTTTTTTATACATTAACCCGTTACGCGCGTGGGATGAAGATATCGATGCAAAAAGCGTCTTTCAAAATTATTTTTCGAATAGTCTCTTGCAATTTGCGCGGCGACAATAAAGTATATTTTATAGTGAATCATTTGTACAAAGCCAATCATGCAAAATTGTGAGATTTGAGAAGGAAACACCCCCGCCAAGTTGTTAAATAACAACTTAGTAATCATCCGGTACGGATTAGAGTTAAGAATGATTTAAAAATTTGAATTGCAGGACGATTTTTTTTTATTTTGATCGTTGGCAAAGATGTTTTGTGGCGAGGGCTTTGTAAAAAAGATCCGGGTTCCCCAACACAAACCTAAACACGCATTATCTATACATAAAGTGTTTACGAACAATCAACACTGACCCGGGTTAATCTAATCTGCTCATGTTACGAAACGTCAACTTCTCAGTGCTGTATTGTCACTCGTCACGCTTGAACAACTCTCAGTGTCGTCGTATCGCAACCCAATCTGGTTAGAAAATATAAATTAACCCTTTCCACTCTACATTCGCATGCCCAGCACATCAAAGAGGGTACAATGATCGGTGCTTCCGAAGTATTTGTACCAAGATGACGCACAACCTGAACATAGTATGTGTAGCAGATTAGGGTTCAGGTTGTGCGTCATCTTGGTACACATACCTCCAGAGCACAATGATTTGCAGAGGCAATCCCGAACCGAGAAGATATAGTAGCTTACTATCATTGGCCACCTATCTGGAGCTTTGGTTGGAGTGGAACGTACAAAATCGGCACAAATGTATTTAAGGAAAATGAACACAAATGTTTCAACACATGAACTCCTGTTTGTGTATGATTGTATCCAAAAGTTATTGTAATCTAGGACGTTTGCACAAAAGTTTTGTTTGGAGTGAAACGCAAAAGAGCGGGACATGAAATTATCAGATTTAACCACCACGCGCAATACATCACCCATGGTTGAATGGATTGGGCAGGCAATATTAGACTAGATAGACTCCAGTCTTTCCGAAATAAAGTACCCCCCTTAAAAAAATGGGTGCTTATAAGCAATGTTCTCTCTAATTTTTGTAGTATGTGTGCGCAGAAATGTTGGTGTGTGCGCACTTTTTTGGAAATGACTAATATTTGTGCAAAAACCAATGAAGAAATTTTGGCGTTCTAACCGGGTAATAAGTGGGCCAACAACAAACTTTCCCAACCTGCCAACCGAGCACATTGTTACATTACATCGAAATACGTCTGTGCGCAGTAAATCTATGCGTGTGCGCGGCCTCTGAAAGCTGTGTGCGCGCGCACAACTTAGAGGGAACACTGCTTATAAGCGTATCCAGGGAATATGGAGGGGGTCTGAGGGGCCCTCCCAAAATTTTTAACATTTTGCGCTTTCTTGAACGATTTACTGGAAATTCAACGTTTCCTGGCTCACTATCAAGAATCCTTCCACCAATATCCAAAACTCCGTCTCCTTGGCGAGGTGACCCCACTCCCATTCCAAAAATAGATGGCGCTCCCGAAGTATGTGTACCAAGATGGCGCACAACCTGGACCCTAACCTGGTACACATACTCTATTCAGGTTGCGCGCCATGTTGATACACATACTTCAGGAGCCACTTCAAGCAAAACGAAGACGAATTATTCAATACTTGAACTTGTGCATAATCATACCCAGATGGACGCTTTGAACAAAAGTTACGTTGTTGCTAGATAAAGTTCCAAATGACCGGATTCTGTTTGTTTGGATCACCCCGTATATGACATAACAATAACGCTATGTTCAATATTTCATGTCTATGTGACATCATAATCTCATAACATAAGATCGAGGCATTTTCTCGATATTAACGCCTGTTAAAAATCAAATTGAATTCCTATGTAACTGATTGGCCTAAGTAATGCAAAAAGATTAAGAAAATAAATCACCGTCGCATTAATAAGCAAATAGGTCAAAGGTTAGATGACTGATAACCCGATGTCACGTGCTTAAAATATCCAGCGTGAGAGAAATGAAGCGCGATGACGGCACGAACTGTGGCTACCATTTCCCTAGATGCGCCACTGCCATTCCAATAGCCTTCGTATGTCCATCACATGCTCCTGAGCTTCAGCCTATGGAAAATCCATGCAATGTAAAAATGACGTCGGCATATGTGATATCATCAACTTTGAAATTTGACGAAAAGAGTTTTCCCTTTGAACTAACCGTAGAATTTATATCACACAATTATCAGAAGTACCGCCCATCTGCTGTATCTCATCTGACTTATGTTATGACTAACTCACAGTTTATACACAAACATACATTAGGTCAGATCCGAGATAACCTTCGCACATGCGTCAACAAAATAGAAAATCGCAATCTTGTAAATTTCATATCTCCATCGTTCCCCATAAACCTGCAATAACAGCCCAAATTTATTCAAAAGAGTAAATCATCTAACTGGCTTTTTTAGCTTGATGATATTTATTTGTTCTAAACGTCGATTTTACGAAGTTTACAACAGCATATGACTTATGCAAGGTTCTTCGCAATCCAAATACGAAAGTAATAAAAATGCTCAAAACCGGCTTCAGTCACCAACACGTCTAACCCTTTGAAACAATGCACTGCTGGCGGACTATGACTCGGCCAGACATGGACTGGTAACCGGATGAGAGGTCGCGGATTAGCCAACCTGCCATAGCATAAAATAGAAAATAGTAAATATTCAATTGAAAATGCAGATTGCGATGGAAAATCAAATTTCCCAATCATTTCTAACCCGAAGCGGATAATTACTGATTTAGTATATTAAAAAAAAGGCGAGGTTGTTTTTCTCAAATTTCACATTTTGCATTAGTGGCGGAGCTTTGTACAAAAGATCCAATCCATCTTAAACTTTCCTCCCCCTCCGAGACGACCACGCAAATCCTATCCTATATGATCTCCATCAAAACAGCGCCCGGCCCTAAAATAATAAATATTTTACAAAATATCTCACAGCGCGCAGGAAGGTTTATTTTCATCGCTTGTCACGCGTATATCACTTCAAAGCAAAACCGCCGATATCATTGATGCCCGTAGCGTAGCAAGCGTTCCAGATCGAATTTAAAAGAAAAAAGCTTTTACGATCACGAGGTTATGCTGCTGTAAAAGCTGTAAATTTTACAGTATTTGGACAAAAAATGGAGTGGACATAGGTATAGTTTTCCTAACTTGTTGTTAGTTGAATACTATCCGAGTATTAACCCACCACTAATATTCTGACTTGTTTATTTATTTCGGTTATCTTAGTTAGGGTTGAGTTCAAACGATGAAACGCTGTGAATTTATTTACAAAATTTGAAAAAACATCTTTCCATATCATCATACATAGCAATTTCTTCCGTAGCTTGAAGCACTTTTAGATCTTCAATCCGCTTGAAAACCCACGTTTTCCGGTCATTTCATTACAGTCAGATACAGTTGCACCATTATTACTTATCGATCTTAAGATCGGTAAGTATATTGATAGGTATTTGTCTGTTTGTTTGTTAGATACACGCGATATCTCACGAAATCGTGATTGAATCTGCTCCAGATTTTGCATGTGCATTCATCATAGTTCGGAACAGAAGCTTAATGATTTTCGATGAATTATGTCGTATAATTAGCGAGTTATTAATTAATTAGTGATGGAACACACGGTGTCACTATGGAGTAAGGGCGCTGTTTTGGGGGATCCCCTAACCTCCGGTCGATAAGTCTTCGGTCACCGACCGATATTCTCGTGTTACAGTTAGGTAGTATTTTGTGATTGTCCCAACACCACATCAGATGTCAAGAGCCCAAAATGACGAATTCTCAAATTTATCCTAGTCCTTAATTATTCCCAAAATGCACAACATACTATATAGATCAATGCTCTTCAACAGGGGTTCCGCGGAACCCTAGGGTTCCACAATACATGCAGTGAGGTTCCGTGAGTTTTTATGTAAAACCGTTAGGTTCTGATAAGCAAGTAAAAACTGATCTACAAAGCGTTTTGGATGTAGTTGTGAAAATTGTGAATTACATAAAATGTGGTGGTAAAAGAAAATCCGCCAGAGTTTTTGAGAAAATGTATGAAGAAATGGACTCTGATAATGTCACTCTTCTGGTACAATGTACAATTTTGTTAATTGGGCTTCGAAACGAAAAACTATATCAGGGATTCCACAATAACAAAAAGGTTGAAGCGCACTGATATAGATGATATAATTTAATCAGCGGTGGGTTTCTAAAGTTTAAGAACGGGTTCTCTTTTGTATCAAACTCACTAACAACAGGTTCCCTCATTCCAAAAAATGTATGTATGCCACTATGTAAACTAAATTAACTTGACACGCTCTACATAAATTTAATACAAAACTTCCGCCAAATAGTCTTCAGATGAAGTGCGCGTAACGTTTTTTTTACGATCGCCTGACGTCTATGACAAGAACGGGTTCACGAGAACCTTGTGAATTCCACCGGTCACTATATTTGTCTAATTCCAAATGTATCAAAATTCGTTGCAGACATTCCCTACCCTAACCCAGTTAAGTTTTAACGAAGCGAATAAGAATGGCAAAACCTCGAATAAATAGCTGACTCTGATGACGGTAAGGTCGCATTGCTTTTTCTAGTCTATACCGAATAACTTTTCGTATGTTGTTGTATTTTTATTGTTGCTATGCTTTTTTCCAGGTTGACGAATATTAAATTTCTCTCAACATATACTATATGATCGCGTAGTATAATCTAAATAAAAACAAACGATTAACCTTTTAAAATTGTGGAGATGAAAGGCTTAAAGTTTGAGAGATACGACGTATGTAAACACACCCGGCCGACGGCGCTTTGATGTCCAGATAGAAAATATGGGACCATAATATTTTTTATTAATGCGACTGTTATTAAATTAAAAAATACAGCTTTAGGATCTTTTGTACGAAATCCCGCCAACGTTAAAAATAAGTAGGAATGCAGATTGCACTTCTTTTTCAGATTGCACTGGAATTTCACATTTTCAACACCGAACCCTATCTGGATAACTACTAATTTGTTATTTTAAAACGTGGCGAGTGTGTTTTACTCAAATCTCACATTTTTGCATTGGTAGTGGGGACTTTGTACAAAAGATCTGAATACCTTTTTTGTTTGAATTCAAACAGCAATATGCATTGTGTCTAAAACATCTAACATTTCTTCACAATTACAAAAATTTTCACTAAGTCAAGTGTTAATCTTATGAATTGTGAAGATACTTCCTATACAACCTTTTTATGATATGTTCAACCCTTCTTATTTTTGGATCAATTTAACCCTCCCTCGTTATGCACAAAAACTCTTGTTCCCATTATTTCATTAAACTGCAGACGTCTTTCATTGCCTAGTGATACACGCAACTCACACTGTCTTTCGCGCAGTTTGAATAGTTTATAATGTGTCCGTGAATATTCATTACAATAATACTAAAACACTAAACAATACTGTATTAGTGAAACTACAAAAATAATAGTTCTATAAATTTTCTCCATGAAAACAACAAAATTTCTCCCGGTGATTTGTGAACTCTGGTATAAATTTCCATTTCAATCTTAGACCTTGCCTTCAATGGCAATGCAAAAACAAGTCTTAAAGTGCGAACACCGAAATAAACTAAACTTTTGACCCGTCATCAAAGGATGAAATTACAGCCCTCGCCAATTTCTGCATTAAGAATTTATATGCTGTTAAAAAGAAGCATGGAGTGTACTGAACTTTATAGGTTACTTCATAGTTTTACCTAATATTTTTTATTGAACAATACAAAGGATGGTTCAGTTATTAATCTACCTGGGAGCTCAGACAAAGAACGCGTTATATCATCATGACATAAAGCATTTTTCGTATCATACATGGCAATTTTCCGTAACATGAAACGCTTTTTAGACCCTGAAGAGTCAAGACTCTTGAAAACATACGTTTCAGTTCCCCATCCCGCAGACTACGTTACTTAATTGATATCACTTATTCTATAACACATAGAATGGGTCATCTATTAATCTATTTGGAAGCACACCCAAAAGATTAGTTACGTGATTAAAAATGATGTCATAGCATATATTGCGTAAGGATGATTAGGCCCGAATATCTCATAGGCAGAGCTTTGGTTTCGAAGAATCTTAGGTCAGAGTAGTCTCAAATCAGCAATGGAGGGCTCAAATCAGACGATACTTTTGAACGACTAATTGCGATACATTCTTATGTTTATCCTACAGGTAAATACGATGAAACGGTGTAATCATATCTCGAACGCCAACTTTTCGTCTTGTTACTTGTCCAGTTGGGCATAGGAATAGCTACTCAGTTAAACATTATAGATCCGGGTTTCCTAGACATTTTGTTCATAGTATAGAATATTTATAGATTGCACGTGTTCCCCCAAAACAATCCTGTGTGATATATTCGGACAAATAAATCGTGTGAATTGCAAAAGTGAATTTGGTATTTACTGCAGTTGTAGTCAAAGCTTCTACTGGGGTGAAAATGTGTCGAAAAATCAAATTACTCTGTATATTCATCTGTAAGATTTATATCAACTTGACATATTTTCTCGATGCATAAATATATGTCATTCGACGTGCATATTTCATAAACTCGGTGAAGATCAAAGAACATTCGCTGTTTTACATCATTCCAAATTCTAGAATTTTGTTATTCGTCATTTTCTGTTTTTTTCCCTAAATATTGAAAATGTTCGGTAACATAATCAATCTATCTCTAAAATATAATCGAGTGGTCATTAAAATATGTATAAAACCCATTATAAAACGTTACGGAATTTTATATACCGGTTATAACTCACATTTTCACCAGAGTTGTGATTAGACTGGATGAATAAAATACTCTTCACTTCTAACTGGGTTCCAGACAGCAAGGATTTGGGGATCTTCCGGGAAATGGTTAGAGTAAGCATGTAAAGTTGGGTTCATGGTATGTTCTGGGTTAGGACAAATATAAAACTTTGGGCAAATGATTATTAGAGTAACTATGTTCTGGGTTAGAATATGTATAATTATTTGGCCGGAAGTATACAATTCATACAAGTGTGGCGCACTACCTTTCTGAGAAACCCTCATTTTTACAGATCAAAAATCCCCCGAATATAAAATTTCTTCGTGCGCGACAACCAGACTCCAAGTTCTAATTATTCAAGGTTAGAATATGATACTCTTTCTTACGTCACAAGCTCTTGAACTTTAACCCCTTCCTATTGTTTGTGAGTTTTAATGCAACGAGTTGGGTACATACTAGGTGTAGATGTCGCGGAATTTAACCCAAATTAAATTTCGGTCTTGATATAAAAAAAGTAAAAAGATAGAATTGTGAGCGTGAGCTTGCTTGTGAATTCTGGGATATGATAGGATTCACATGTTTACCCCGGGGGAAAAGGAAAGCCGATAAAACGACTTAATCATATGGCGAACGACGACTTGTCCATTGCCAATCAACGTTCCCTCTAAGAGCTTGCTTAGTTGCGCGGAATAGAAGACCATGTAAGCTCTAGAACAATGGTCGGCGCGGAAAATTAGAAAAAAATAGAGAAGAACACAACATTTTAAACGAACGCAGAATTGTCAATACTCATGCAGTGCGCGGCAGAACGAAAGTACTGTGCAGGGATTCTCGGCAAGCTGCAATATCTCGGCAATATCGAGAGCCCGTCCGAAATCGTATTGACCATCCCTGATTTACAGTGACTCGCGATGCCAGCCCCTAAAATCAAACCTGCGGGCCCTCAAAATGCCGATCACGTAATCATCATTACTCTTGCTATTTAAAGGTAAAAAAATTGATAGAGTGAGGATATTTTCTACAAAGCCCCCCGTCACTAATGCAAGAAATGTGACACTTGAGAAAAACACCCACCCCACGTTTTAAAATAACAAATTAGTATTTATCCAGTTAGGAATGCTTTGAAAATTTGAATTTCAAACACAATTTGCATTCCTAGCCTTCGCCCTATCCGGATAATTAGGCTACTAATTTTTTTCTTTTGAGTGGTGACGGGGGCTTCGTACAAAAGATCCTAGAGTTCCAGTAACAACAGCTTAACAACAAAAATTTGACAATCGATAGATATATCCAGTTCGTTTCCAGTCCTTCAAGTAAGTAACTATGGCCTAAACATGCACACAGGAAATCACAATGCTCGGGGATTTTCGCTCAGATCAAAATTCCAGATGTGTCCATCACGCGACTGCGGCATTTGTTCCGCAACAGTGAACATACAACGAGTCCAGTTTGTTGCACAACAATGGATTAAGAAATAAAAACATTCTGAGGTCACAACCAACCACACAAGCATTGTTGTCATCACAAACACTGATACTTCAATGGGAAATGACGGTAATGACCTAGAAGGGCAACGACTTGACCCAAAATAAGTGGCGCGAGGTTTACAGGGAAAATCAATTTCTATGGGCTCCATGTGGAAATTTACTACTATAGCACTAAATTCGTGCGCTACCTACACTCAGTTTAGCCACTGTCACGTCAGCGAAATTCTACATAAAAATATACGATGTCATAAAAGTGTGTTTCCACGTTGCAAAGTATTTTTAATCAATAGCCACGGAAAGGTAGAGTTGTAAATTGAACACTATTATGTAGCATCTGATAACAGAAAACATTTATGATTGAAAGGAGAGTTTAACAAAAAATTTTAATACAACAAAATAACGAAAAAATCGAATCGAAAAAATTTATAAATTGACACGTATAGCTAGCTGGATTCAACATCTTTCCCTCGGATCTTGTTCAAATTTTGAGTCAATTTATCGATTTTTCGGATTTCTGTGAAATTTACGTTATTGCGTTGTATTAAAAAATAATTTGTTTAGAAATCTGATCGAGTTTTTTCGAATTTCTTCATTTGATTGACCTCATTTGTTATTCACGTATACAAGTTTTTGACATTTATACAACATTTCATTGCACAACTTACATAATTTAATTAGAGTATATATTCTATACACAAAATTTTTTAGACCTCATTTGCTTAGTGCAATTAAATCATTTTTTATTCATAAATTTTATAATGAAACACTTTTTATGACATCGTATTTTTGAGCAGCAGGATTTCGCTAGCGTGACAGAGGTTCAGTTTACTCCTTTAAACTCAATTCAAGTTTTTTGAAATTTATACCTTCCAAACATACGTATGGTGAAGATTTCTGTTCTATATGTTCTACACTGAATAGGCCTAATGGACCGGTTGAGTAATTTACATCAAGACCCTTCTTCTCCGTCCGTGATTATCATCTCCTACGCTCACTGTAGCCATGTTCGTGTAGTTACATACAGTGGTGGGATTCAAATTTTTTGTCAGCCGGTTCCATCCATACAAAAGTCATATTTTTCAGGCGGTTCTGTTACAAAAAGTCATGTTTTTTTTTTCAGTAATGCTAATCAGTTCGCTGATCTCATAAAATTCCATGAGACGGTTCTATAGAACCGGCTGAATCCCACTACTGGTTATATATATATATACTGATCTAGAACATGAAATAAATTTACATATGCTCAATAGTTTATCAAATCCCTTGGTCAGACAAACTGTTTCCACAAAGCTACTATCCAAGTTGGGTTTGGGAATATCTGATTCTAAACATTTAAAGGGGGTTTGGAAGATGGGGGAACTTACCTGTGGTTGCTATGTTGAAAAGTACAGGCATGTCTTCGCGCCCAATGTCATTCCGGAGAATTGGCTGGCGAAGGATGAGAATCTGCTTGCAAGTAATTCACTTAACGCTTTAACAGAGCGGCAAAATTTATCAGAGAAAGACTGATTTTGGATACAAAATTTATTTTTAGAGAAAGAGAGGAATTTAACGAAGACGGTTGGAAAATACTGAGATATGAGAATAGTTAACTTCCAAGTATAGTTTTCCATGGGCATGGGGTTAAACCAGCGGTTCCCAACCGGTGGGAATTTTTCCACTAGTGAGAAAATTTTGGGGTTCCTGGTGGGAAATAGAATGCTCCTCTAAAAATATACGCACAATAACACAATTATTATATATAATTGAAACTTTGGTAAACTATCACGGCGTTGGCCATTTTAGTCTGATCGCGCTCATGTAACTAATTTTGACCTTTTGTCGACCTCACATACAGGTCTCAAATGAGTACCAAGGCTCCGATTGTTACGCAAAAAGATTTTCGTTGAAGAGTCGCTAAGGGGCACAGTCTATTTTCAAATGTCTTGGAAATATCGGGTAGGCATACGCTCTGATGAACAAATGCCTGGTCCATCCCGTCATTGTGGTCAACTTGAAATAAAGATAATGGCTAATGTGTAATCATATTTATCTCGGCTACGTTTCACGTTTTTGAAGAAACATTTTGAGCAACTGACGCAATGCGTTGTTTGTACGGAAGCCATCTCCAATGGTTCTATGAAGCCCCATCAAATGAAGCAACATATTTCCAATATCCATTTCGGTGCTCCCGAAGTATGCGAACCAAGATGGCGGACATCGGAACGTAACATGGGTTACAGGTTAGGGGATAATTTTTTTCCAATTTTCCTTATTTTAGTCCTATTATCGAAGACTAGCCAAGAGCCTCCCGTAGTATTTATACCTAAAATTATGGCCTAACCCTAACCTAATACACATATTACATTCCGATGTCCGCCATCTTGGTTCGCATACTTCGGGAGCCCCTCCATTTCCTTATCAGTTTGCTAAAAAACGAAAAATAAAAGCAAAATGATATTCGACAGCATGGGGCAATTTCAGACAAGTTTAAAGTGACCGCGTCTTATGCAGTTGTCCTGGGAATAGCAAAGACCAAAAAGTTCCATAACATCGGTGAGACATTGATAAAACTTTGTCTGGTGGAGTGTGCTGATATTTTGCTGAACGGGTCTCCTTGTCCAATAGCTATGCGCATTTTCAAAATAGATTCAGACATCCGGTCTATCGTATCAACAAAAAAAAAAGCAAATCTGATATTGACGGTACAATGTAAAGTTTGATGCGTCCTTTGTAATCTTGTGTGTTGAATTGTTCTATTCGGTAGATACCACTTATTTTTTACACGGTTCGTCACTATTTTGGGACGCTAGAGGGCGCAATGAATGATCTCACACGGTTTCAACTTTTACACCAACTGCAAGCCTTCATTACATAAAGTCTTACCAATTATTATTGACGGAAAACGGAGTCAATATTTAGTGGGAAATAATACCTCAGCCTAAATCGGAAGTGGGAAATTAAGATAAAAAGGTCGGGAACCTCTGGGCTAAACGGTGGAGGAAGACGAACCTGACCTGCATTTGCATGTGGTGAATAGGGCTAGGCATTTCGAATCGAATAGTAAATTATTCGAATTGGTTCAGACAGGAATTTCGAATCGCCGCCATCTTGTTTTTATCTTTCCGCTAATGGTCGGGGTGAATTCCCCAATTTTTTTTTCATTGGAGTCATATTTTTTCAACGAAATTCTAACATATGACTATTTTCTGTAGTGAGTTATTGATAAAACGTGTTTGTTATTCTGTGTGAGCGCTCAGTAATCTATCTGGGTGATTTATTATATGTCTTCGGTAATTCATGTGTTGAGAGGACCAATTACTATAATGAAAAATTGCTTACAATTATATATTTTCAAGTATTCGATTCGATTCTGAAATCACAAGGTATTCGATAAAAATACCTTGATTCGATTTACCTTCGGTAAAAATAGTTGAGTAGCCCTGATCTAATATTTGTAGCTTATTATTAGCTAGTTATTTTTGAAGGGAGGGGGGGGGGGGGGGGCGAGACTTCACAAATTCCTAAATGGGGGCTTAAAAGTTTGAGAACCACTGCTCTGGCATATAGATCAGGGGTTGACAACCTTGTGTCGCTCGCGGGCCAAAATCATGGGTTGCAAGTCATTGGCGGGCCGGACATATTTTCAAAAAGTTGAAAACCGAACGAATGATTCTTTTATAACAAAAATCTAGCAGTGATACATCTCTCAAATAAGATATAGATATATTTCCTCATTGCATTGCATTTCAAAAAATTCCATTTGAATATTTTCGGGGCCATTGAACCCTTTGCACTTGGGATCAACTTTGCTGCGTTTTGTTGCCATTTGTTTAATTACAATTAAATCATAGGCTTATTAAACGAGTAATTGGTAAATATTATACTTGTTAAATTAAAATATAATTCAGTCCACACGTGTCTCACAATATATGTAGAAATATAATCATCAAAACAGCTGTTTCGTTACTATAATTCAGTGAAGCGTCGCGGGCCGGATCGTATTACTCCGTGGGCCGTCGGTTGCCGGCCCACTGATATAAATTGTCTAAGTTTGAAGTTTGTCCTATTCACTCCCAATATAATATTCAACTTCTTGTTCAACCATAATATTCTCAATCATGGGTGTCAACTCAATCGTACTGGCACACATTTCCCGCTCCTTTCCCCAAGTTTTTGTTCGCTCTCTCCAATAATTAAACAAATTTGGATGATAGTTTTCCAAATGCAACGGCTTTTTACTCTTAGGTGGGATGAAGTCTGGGCTTGTGAAACTTAAATTGTCCAACATTTGATAATTTTTTGATTTCGGGGTTGGATTGTCCTTGCTGTAACAATTATTTGGATTTGAAATTGTATCACTATGGTTACAACCTTCAACCTCTAGTGTTTCTTGGCCACTTGATGGTGATAAAGACAAATCATTTAAAGAATTTTCAGTTTCCTTGACAACTTTGTCAAGAGTTTCATTCTGGTCTAGATTTTTGGGTGAGAAAGCTTTTTTTCCACCCTTTTTTCGTTTGTTACGTTTTTTTGCTGATTTTGTTGATGTCGTAGGTTCAAAGTTTGGTTTGTCTTTGAAGCAATAAACTAATTCATTGTGGAATGCCTCACAAGGTGACCTTGCAACAACCTTGAAAACTCTACAAAGGTTGTAAATGACCTTGGCCCTCATTTTTTCATCCCAACATAACAGATTGAACATCAGAAGTCCTGAAACATGAAACAATTTTCAATGTTTACCCAGAGCCAATAAGGTTATTTCCACAACTCTTGGCTTTTTATTGAGATCAGATAGATAGGGAAAAAGTAATCAGTATATAGTTTCAGATATATGGACGTGTTATAGTATGTGAGATAGAGTGTTTATTTTGTTTTGTCCACCGAAAAACAAACACAATAAGATATAGTGAGATTGGAATTATATGTCAAACATATAATGAACATATTTTAATTACCGGTAGTCTCTCATGACTGCTGGGCATGTGTGGAAGCTTCACCATGAGCTTAAGTTTAAAACTACTTATTTGTACTCCCAAACTGAAATTGTTAGTCCTTAATCTGAAACAAATAACTTGCTAAATAATTCCACACCTGACATGGACTGGTAACTGAACAAGAGGCCATAGTATGCTCGTTGACATTTAGGTGATCGGCCTAACTTTGCTCAGATATGAGTCCCTTCTACTTCTCAGTGAATGCAGCTTGCTGTCAGGAAATTTTCATGAAGAAGACAAATAAAGAAATCTCACCATCTGGTTTCATGATTTTAGCAACTTTCATCAGATAATCAAGTTTGACAAAACTGACAGCCGGACATGATATCCCGAGAGAATATTCTTTCCCATCAACATCTATAATTATGATGTCATACTTCTCTGTAACGAGAAATTATTTGTTTAATATGTGTCACGATTTTTTTTATTTTATTTTTTTTTAATTTTTAAGATGACGTCTGGTTCAGATCATCGTGATTAAAAAACTAAATTTGTTTTGGACATCCCTTGATTCAGAATTTCATGAGCTTGGAGTCAGTAATGACTGCACAGAGGGTCCGCAACGATATGGGAACAGTCTGATCAATCTTCAATGATTGATTCTAATCAAATACCCAAGTCCATGCTTCCGAAAACAAACAATACAGTAAATCTAATCCCAAACCCGACTTGGAGTGGTAACCGGACGAGAGGCCGTGGTTCGCCATATGGATAAGCCGTCTTATCGGCTTTCCTCTCCCCCGAGATAAATATGTAAATCCTATCCTATCCTACCCACTGGCTGAGACTTGAATCTACTTGAACGTAGGGTTGAATCTATGAGTTAGCTTGTCATAATTTGCTGCAAGAATCCATAAATTGTGCAGTTAGAATTAACTTCATCAATCACATTAATGTTGTTACTTATCGATTTTAATCGGTAAGTGTGTTGATAGGTATTTATATGTCTGTTTGTTTGTCTGTTAGATGCACGCGATATCTCACGAAAGCGAGATTGAATCTGCTTCAGATTTTGCATGTGCATTTATCTTATCTCGGACCAGAAACCTATTGATTTTGGGCGAATTATGTCGTATAATTAGCGAGTTATTAATTAATTAGTGATGGGACACAAGGTGTCACTATGGAGTAAGAGCGCTGTCTTGGGGGATCCCCTAACTTTCGATCGATAAGTCTTCGGTCTCTGACCGATATTCTCGTTTGTGTTATTGTGTTGTAAATGAAACCTTATCCTTTCTTAGCGCATGATTGCCACCAGGTATATTCATGTTAAAGATAAATAAAGCACAACCGGTGTATAGCAAAACGATATAATTTGCCGACAATTCGAATTTCTATTCAGAAAAACTTCATCAGGTCATGATATGAAGAGTACACTATCATATATATAATATAGAGTAAAAGGATAGTAAAAATTAAACAGCGTGAAAAGCTGAAAAATTATCATATTGTCCCTTTTTTTCAGCTTTTCACGCTGTTTAATTTTTACTATCCTTTTACTCTATATTATATATATGATAGTGTACTCTTCATATCATGCCCTGATGAAGTTTTTCTGAATAGAAATTCGAAACGTCGGCAAATTATATCGTTTTGCTATACACCGGTTGTGCTTCAGTTATCCTTTCTTGTTGGTTAGCCACAGAAAATACAGCATAGGATGCACGTCCGTCAAAACTAAAATTCTCAAATGGGGGTACATGACCCAAGCCTTAATCCAAAGCCATCTCACCCTCATTCCCTGCTACCTCTATTCTTTTTGCTTCGTCTTCCACGAATTTTATTCCATCAGCAACATGGGCGTTGAATCTCTCTCCGTTCTTTGGAAGCCCGAACCATTCTCGAGCTACTTCTATCATGGCAGGATCAAGCTCTACGGCTGGAAGAAAAGTAAATAAATGTTGCGCTCCAGAAGTGTGTGTACTAATATGGAGGAAACTAATTTTGTTTGCCCACTTTACATTGAGTTGTATAAAGGGACTGAAATCTATGGGCAGGGGGTATATTCACTTGGCTAACACAGACAGTCTCTGAACTAATAAAACTAACATAAGGGAAAACAAAATAAAATTATGGCCTATCCCTAACCTGGTACACATACTACGGGAGTACCATAAATGGATTATAGCAGCGGTTCCCAAATGGTGCCCAGAGATGTTGGCCTTTTGCATTTATTCCTTAGGCCCACAGGTTGAACTGATATGTATCATATTCCCAACTGATCTGTAAGTTCCGATAGATAATGCCATATTTCAATTACTGCCTTGTTACCACATTTTGACACTACTTTACGCTAAGTACAATACAAAGCAGCAAACACATCAGAGTCATTGAATAAAGTAATTTTAGTTTACTCAGGAACATTAATCATGCTTTTTCGTCTTTATTTTCATAAATTCAAAAAAGATTGACTGTACATACTAGTCAACCTCTTCAGGGGCTCCATAACACCATTAGTTTGAAAACCATAACTTTCTCCACATGAGTCCATGCTAACTAATCCCATATCCGACATGGAATGGTAACCGGATGAGAGGCCGTGGCTCGCCACATGATTAGGCCTTCTTCTTGACTTTCCTTTCCCCTGGGGTAAATATGTAAATCCTATCCTAACCCTTGTTCTAGAAAATGGTAGTAGAGCGTTTACCTGTTAAGTTACAATTTTTGAAATTATGATGAAGAAAAGTCGACAGAGCTCCACCGCCAACCCCGATTGCCATCGCATTGAATTCAGAATCTGGTGTATGCCTGTTTGAATACAGAAATTATTGAGTTAGTTATCTGCAATCTTGGTTGCCAAGTGATTTTGAAGGGTTATATTCAACATTTGTTGGTGAAAAATCTTATAAAATTTGGTCATACATGAGGAAGAGGGAAGCTGATACAAGGCTTAATCATATGACGAACCACAGTCTCCTGTCCGCTTACCAGTTCATGTCGGGTATGGGATTAATTAGGCTGTTATTTTGTTTTCAGATTCATGGACATGATGGAGGAAGAAGCCGTAACCAACCAGCAGTTACGTGAACACCCCTACAGGGCAATTCTCTCGCGCATTACTATCCCCGCGATGGCTGACCTATTCTGGACGTGGCGATGAGAATGCAAACGGTATTATGGGTGGGTGGCAACAGACTCTGATGACCCCAAAGGCCATATTGTTGCCTCCCAGTCAAATACCAAAAACATCTGTTTATTCATTATTTCTATATATGTATGCATTATTTTTGAGTGTTTATTGGTTTACCAAATAAAGTAAACTTAATAATTTCTCTCTATTAACTATTATTGAACCACCCTACGGCGACAAAGTGTTGAGCAATCCTCTTGCACGTAACTATGCCGGCATGGAATTCGAACCTGCGAAACAGGGTTATCAAAGGTGCGGTGGCGAGTGTAATCTAAACACTTAGTACGATGCGCTACACCGCCGAGTGGAGATATGTCCAACAACAATTGACATATTGTATGTGTACTTACTTCAGAACGACCCCAGCTATAGCAGGCTGATCATACCCTGATGTGAGGTACGTATGGTCTGGTATGAGCCCTTCAGTACTGATATCAGTCTTCTTGTTACGTTTGGATGATTTTCTTCCACTGGCAGAAGGATCTGAGAAGACAATAGGCTAATATAAATGTGAAAGTGGGGATAAGATTCTGTTTTTTTTTCTCCATAAGATGAAGGTTGAGATTGGCTTTATTTAACCAACCAGGGCTGTGGAGCTGAAGTTCAGCATGTTATTGCACCAGAACTTTTCCTATCTTCCAGGGTTGGATTTGCAGACTTATGATACGATTTACATATTTATCCAGAGGGAGAGGAAAACCAACAAGACGGCTTAACCATATATGGTGAACCACTTCCTCTGGTCCAGTTATCAGTCCATGTCGGGTATGAGATTAGTTAGCCAGTTATTTGTTTCCAGATGCATGGACTTGATGGAGTATGGACTTGATGATGCTTGTCACGTTAACAACCCTGCGGTGGCGAGGAGTCCAGCAATCCTCTCGCAGATAATTATCACCTGTGGGATCAGAACCTGCAAACTCACGCACGGTAATCAGAGGTGCTGTGGCAATCGTAATCCTACCGCTTAGCATGATGCGCCACACCACCAAGCCTTTTAATGGTAATAATTAAAGTATAAATTTTTGACAGAAACTCAAAATAAATCGAGTTGACTGGAGATTCGGAACAGACAATTACAGAAGATTTGCATATGCCACAATTTTTGAATTATTAACAGAGTCTAGCCACCCTGTAGGGAAGCTTCAAATTTTCGTTTGAGTACTGCAGCATTTTTGACTCAAACATTTTGGTTGGCTACTGAATTATCACTGTATATGTTAACTGTATCCTTAATGTATTTCTGGCAACTATCATATTCCCAGATGGCTGAGCGTGACCTGTGTGTGATGTCATCAGTCACTGATGACTGGTCATAACCAACCAACTGTGAAGGTGAAGTAGCCATGTGCTCTTTTCAGATCGGGCTTCATTCCTGTTTGTGTGTCTTGGGAGTTACTTCAGTTATGTGTATGGGCATTTACTAATTATACGTTTATACTGAGCCAATATTATAATCATAAAAATATAACGTAACCACTCCCTTACCCTCCTGGGTCAGAGCTGTATTTTTTATCCTCCTGTAGTGAAGCCAAGATTTTTCATTCTTCAAGGGTCGGATTCGCAGACAGATAGGATTTATATATTTATCTCGGGTTAGAAGAAAAGCGATAAGATTGCTTGAATTATCTTATGGCAAACCGGCCTCTTGTCCATGTCCGGTATGGGATTACTTAGTCAATTATTTTGTTTTCAAATGCACAGACTTGATGATGGAATGGACAGCAATCATCTCACACATAATTTTCCCCCCTTATTACCCCACGATGGATAGCAATAAAATTTTTCTCACCCTTCTTCAATCTGATTTCAGTTTGAACGATGCTCTGACGCAACATGAGCACTAGGTGGCGATACCAAGCATCTCCATCTTTAGCAAAATCCTCTACGATGTATTTGCCGTTGATTGCACTCTCACCTTTGCACCGTACAATACGATGTCCCATGTCTTCGTTATTGGTCGAAAGGTAGGGAACCTATAAAATTAGGAATTGTTGTATAACAAAGTAGCGCGGTTCTCGTGTGTGTTGATGAATCTGTAAGCACTGACTGCAAGAACACAACAGGTGTAAAAAGTATTATCACAACTAGGGCTGGGCATTTCGAATCGAATAGTAAATTATTTGAATCGGTTTAGAGCAAATTTCGAATCGCCGCCGTCTTGTTTAACTCTTTCCGCCAATGGTCGAGGTAAATTTCTCAATTTTTTTTTCATTGAAGCCATATTTTTCAGCACAATTCTGACATATACCTCTTTTCTGTATTGAGGTATTGATGAAAACGTGTTTTTTTATTGTCAGTGATGTATTCTATGTTTTCAGTAATTTATGTGTCTGGAGGACCTAAAATAATGAGAAAGTTACATACAATTTCATACCTTCCAAGTATTCGAGATTCAATTCAAAAAAATTATTCGATTCGATTCTGAAATCATCAGGTATTCGAAAATGATCAGCCCTAATTAAAACTATAGATTCTGTCATGTTTCAACTGAGTAAAGCCAGACTTCCTTAAACAAACGGTTCACAATAATGACCAATGGTGATATAATCTGGAACACCAATGTGCCAACCTTGCTCATTAATGAAGTAATTCCAATACATTGAATACTTAAAATCCCAATACCCTCAGTAGTCAGTACCATATCATGCCTATATTATCTGGAATACTTCAATACAATGGAAGTATCTAAAAAACGAGTAAAAAAAGCTCACTCTACTAAATATATCTTGGAACAGACTGGCAACCAATCCCAAACAAATACTAAAAACAATATTTATTCTTACATTATCTGAAGGTTGGGTACCAGGAGGTGCAAAATCCATTACAGTTGAGACAGTAATTTATCACATAACCGAGGAAGTTTAGTAGTTTTAGCTTAATATTTGAGTTAAAAGCTATATTTAAACAGTTTTTTTAACAGTCTCTATTAGAGAAAGCTTGCCCTCTTACATTATCTGAAGGTTGCGTTCCAGGAGGTGCAAAATCCATTACAGTTGAATTAAGTTCAGCTTGTAAATCCTCTCTTGTCCCGTACTCATGCTCAGGATGAAGAGACACAAATAAAACTCTCTTAAACGGAGTTTGTTCCACCACACTTCGCCTCCCTGCAAAGATTTGGAAATAAAAAAATGATACTATTTTTGTTTACCATGTAATTTATCGTATTTAGCCCTCCAGGTGGTGTCACAGGGCAGTTTTCTAAGCAAACGCCCTCCCTCATTAACGCTGACTACATCAATTGGAAGCACGATAAATTATTTTACTTATTTCCGTTTTGAAATTTCCGGAAGACTGAGAAAAATCAAGACAATGTTTTGCCATTGTATTAATCATCTTAACGATATTTCACCGAAAATAAGACCTGGCCTGAATTAAATCAAAACCTCGTCGATTATTATTAAAAAGTAATTGGATATTGGTTTTCATATTCAGTATATTCGAAAATCTTAAAATTCTCCACTTTGTAATTTTGTTTTTGATAAATGAAAATAAAAGACATTCCCCGAAAATAAGCTCTAGTGTTATTTTTCAAAAGAAAATTAAAATAAGTCCCTGTCATATTTTCAGAGAAACACGCTATTAGGTTTCCTCTCACCTTCATTTGAGGCAAACAACCATTCACTTTCTCTGCCCTGAGGAACGATAAACACAGCAAACTTGCAGTGGAGTTTTGATGAAGATTTGTCAACGATATGGAGAATAAACCTAGGATTGACGGAGTCAGCTGAAATAAAATGTAAAAATGATAAAAAATAAATAAGTTACTTAACTATCCAATTCAAGAGTCCTGCTGCACAGGACTGTAGCGTAGCGTTTCTGTAGCGTCTCGTCTGATTACAATCAGACTTCCTCAGACAATCAGTTGTTGTAAACTGTTCGTAATAATTTTATTTAAATCATCAAACCAAGCAACTATAACGTGCTGTATGTATGTATGCTTATTTGCCCTCAAAACTCTAACAGTATCTGCAATCTGCATAATTAAATAGTGTAACATAGAGACCGGATACATGTTTTCAAGACCTAACTGGCCTGAGACACGGGTGTGCGACATGCACCCCAACAAGTATAACTGCAGTTTAGGACTGCTGCGTTCTAGTCCGCGCTGTCCGGCGCAGCTTCCTCTTTGGCCACCATCTGGCATCTAGACAGGCCACTGCCAATATCTCACCCAGGCTGCAATAAATTGAGTAGGCAAGACCGAACAGGAAAGATTCTTGTCCCACTAAAAATAACAGTCGCTTCATTATTATAATTTTGCTAACTTACTTGCGCTAAACAGTTCAATTGGAGGGTTGTCCTTAGTAGGATCGACTTCTTTGTTTAAACTTGATTTATATGCCGCATAATGCTGTTGTGACTTCACAAATTCTTTGATATTTTCCTGTATGATGGAACAATATAGTAATTACTAATTGGTAAAAAAAACTCACAAAATCATACAAAATCTCATCATAATTTCATCCAATGCAACAATATTTGAACAAACAAATCCTAATTCTTATTTCCTTAACAGTAAACCTATGTTAACTTTTACTCTAAAACAGTAGTTCTCAAACTTTTTACCTCAAATATAACTAGCTAACAATGAGCTACAAATAACAGGTAGTGAGACAAAAGTATGTTTTATTCAATTAAAAATGTTAAAAATACGTCGGTGGAACGTAAATATCCAGAATAAAGACCAACAAGAACAAATCGAATGAATGGTTTTTTATTTTTAATCAACTTCACACACCTAAAAAAATGTCTACCACCAAAGTAATAAAATACCCTTACCTTTTCTGCGACTCTAGTTGGTGTGAAGGAGTCATCAACACAAATTTCAAGAATTTTCTTTGGTAAATTTTTGAATTTTGTCATTACGAAGGCAAAGACAGGAAGATTGTTTGATTGATTCTCATCTGACATGAAAACCTGTTTTATCAAAATATAAAAAAACAAATAAACATTCTTAGTTGAGGTTACACGAGACAAGCTGCCTCGACGGGGTGGCGTATTGAGCTAAGTGTTAAGAATACGCTCACTATGACCTCTCATTACCCGGCGTGAGCTAGAATCCCATACTAGAATATTTATGTGTGAGAGGATTGCTGGACTCCTCGCTCGCGGCGCGGTGGTGTGGCTCAACGGGATAAGCGTTAGGAATACGCTCGCCACCGCACCTCTAATTACTCTGCGTGGGTTCGCAGGTTCGAATCCCATGCAGGGATGGTTATGTGCGAGAAGATTGCTGGACTTCTCGCCGTCGTTGGGTGGTTCACGTAACCGCTGGTCGGTTACGGCTTCCTCCACCACCAAGTCCATGCTTCCGAAAAGAAAAAAAAAAATACAGTAAACCTAATCCCATACCCGACTTGGAATGCTAACCGGACGAGAGGCCGTGGTTCGCCATATGGATAAGCCGTCTTATCGCCTTTCCTCTCCCCCGGGATAAATATGTAAATCCTATCCTATCTTATATATACACGCCCCAATACACAAGACAAGGAAGTACGGCACAGGAAGTACAGTCAGTTTATGGTGTCAAAGGATGGAAATAGGGTATAAATCACCATTTGATGTTTTTTTACAATAAACATTTACCATCGGTGCTCTTTCTACTCATTGTCTTCACCAAAATAATTGACTAGTATAAAATAAATTATAACCACCAACCTTATGTAATCTAACAAGCCAATCGTTTTCTGTAAAGTATTCCAATATTTTATTCAATATATAATCCTGTGCTAATGTGACACAAACATATCGTCCGCCGTTCTTCAATACTCGGAAATATTCTGAAAATATTTTATCTGCGGTTTCGTTACTTTGAGAGGAATCATCAGACATTATGGCATCTAGAGTTCCCTGAAATTTAGAAAAAAATTTGAAATAAAAATTTATTTTCGTCATAAAAAGGGTTTCATAATTAATTTTATAGTAAAAACAAGGAAAGAAAGAAAAATATAGAAAACAAAAATGGTTTGGCATAAAATGGCGTTTTGCATACTTATCGTAACTTGTATGAGGAGAGAGCCATATAACCAACTTTAGACATATAGCTGGACCGCCATAATGTATTTTTACCATTGTAAACGCCTTTTTAAACATAAACTCTAAATTATAATTTTATGCTTGATGAGGAGAAATCTAAGTGTTGACAAGGGCCACACTAAATTTCTTGGCAGGCCGAGTTGTGGCCAACAGGCACACACCTGTTATGCAAAGATCCTCAAACCTTGTGACAAACTTCTCTTCTATTGGTACTGTATATTTTCATATGAAACTACGCAAACTTATTCAGAAAGTGTCTAAAATAAACAAAACTTATTCTAATCGTTTTAGACTTCTGTGACTTGTGAATCGAAGATATATTTTAAAGAAAAAATAGATCATTCATGTTTAAAACTAGGACCTCATAAACTTACTTTATCTACAATGACAGAAAAATGTTCGTCTTCAAATTTTAAATCAGTTAGATCCATCTTCTTATATTCTAATGTTTCTCTGTCTCCTCTTCGCTTCAACATCTAAAGATAAGTGTCCTAGTGAAAGGGTCATTTTTTGAGCTATGTCAGGGTGGTTTGGGGTTGTGGGCTCCGCGGGCCACAAATTTATTTTTGAATTGTTCGCGGGCCACAATAGTGCCAAGAATAGGTGAACAGTGCAATACAAAACAAACACCTTTATTGTGCAAACACATAGTTATGAGACATAGCCATCCAAAGCTAATAGAATCCAGCTCATTCGATTTTTTAGTTTTCTATGCCTATTTTGTTAGCCTATATTCCCGACCGAAAAATTGGAAAGCCAGATAATAATTTAGACTGCCAAGCATATCATTCAACTTTGCTAGTTGCCTCAGCTAGCCATAACACTAGTCAACTCAGTGACATTTCTCATTTCTCAGTGATTTTTCTGAATAATTTTATTACGAAAACAACACAAAATGCAATTTTTTGATTACTCTCCGAATGTGACACGGGCCACAGATAATGAAGCGACGGGCCACTTGTGGCCCGCGGCCTGGGGTTGGACCACCCTGAGCTATGTCTACTTCTTATCTCTGAAAGGGCACAACACAAGCGGCCTAGAAGTTTACCATTTATTTCTGTCGGGTGTTTTCACACCTCTGAATAAGGCACAGCAACCCAGTTTAGCGCCATACTGTCGATCTATAGAACCATCGTCAATCAAAACAAGGCTGTCTACTAAAAACCACTTAGTGAGCATAATTTTCATCTTGCCCGCCCATCCAAAACATAATGAGACAGGCAGGCTATACATTAGGAATACACTTGCCATCACGTTTTTTATTATGCCGCGCTGGTTAACATTGAATCCTGTGGAAGATAATAATGTGCAAGAGAATTGCTGGACTCCTCACCGCTGCAGGAAGGTTCACATAATCTCAAATCAATCACGGCTTCCTCCACCATCATATCCATGAATTTGAAGACAATTACCTGGCTAACTAATCCCATACCCGATATGGACTGGAAGCTGAACGAGAGGCCGTAGTAAACCATAAGAATAAGTCATCCTATCTACTTTTCCCACCCTGGGGATAAAAATGATATCTGATTTTATTACCTGATCAATGGCTGTCTGGCTAATGTCAATATTCACGATCGATTTCAAACCGGCATCATACATGTTTTCACCCAACTCTGAATTCCCGCATCCAGCCATCAATATGTTGTCTAAAAAATCAGTTAGAACAATTAAAAAATGTCAGTTGGTAGATCAAGTCTACTCTAGTAAGACAGGATTTATCCAGGGATCGAGAAAGACAATAAGACGGCTTAACTTTGTGGCAATGCACAGCCTCTCGTCCGGTTACCGTTCCATTCCATGTCGAGTATAGGATTAGTAAGCCAGTTATTTGTTTTCAGATGCATGGGACTTGAAAGTAAGTACCATATGAATTCCTTTATCAAAATAAATCACTGGACCGTGACTGGGCAGAATAATACCATTCTAATAGGCTAATGCTGATGGTGTCATTTTTCAAATTCTTATTGTACAAAGTCCAAGAGCATATTTGGCCAACAGAGCATGGCTGGAAGCATCAATAAAGCCTGATATCGCTCGTTCTGATACAGCACTAGAACACAGTATAGAAAATACAGTGAAATTGCCCACTTGGTACTTTATTATGTATAGCGAAGTAAACGACACAATTTCTTGAAAAACACCAAAAAAAAGTGATGTGAAAATACAGATCAAATTTTCATTTTTTTCAATAAAATCTTGTCTTGCGCCGAACCCTATATTCTATTCGGCATGGGACAAACCTGCTTTGCTGAAAATGGGTTTATTTTGGGTGAAAGAACACGTAACACCTGTTGGACAACACCTTCCAATCTGAAAACTGTGCATTTCAAATCTTACTTCAGGTTTTGTTCGTTTTCCTGATTCTGTAATCAGTTATATTTTTTATCAATTTTTCAACGTTATTTACTCTGATTATTGAGTAAACTTACACTAAAAGCATCTGAGTCAGAGTCAGAGTTATTTTATTTGTCACTTCAAAAAACAAGCAATCAAGAACAAAATATTTGTAATAAATGAAATGACAGGTGCTGTGAAGGACGAAATGATCCGTCATTGAGTCTACAACACCTTTAGATCAGGGCTACTCAAATGGCGGACCGCGGTCCGAATCCGGATCTTTCGGGTATTTGATTCGGACCGCGCCTAATTCTTTATTTTGGATCATGAGCCCCACTTTTGAAATTTCCTTTTAGAAAATCACTTTTATAGATTTGAATATATATGAAAAGAACTATAACGCCATAATAAACAATCTTGATTAGCTAATAATCATTAGCCGGCCGAGGAAGTGCATGTTTAAGGAAGCCGAAATATAATTTCTGGAAAGGCCGGACCCAAATATTTTTGAAGTTTTGTATGCGGATCTTCGGCAAAAATAGTTGAGTAGCTCTGATATAGATAAAAAATAAATGAATAGAAGAATTTTATTCTGCAGCAGACGGACTTTTTAAAAAAAAATTAAAAATGTGACAGAACATTTCTGTTTGGCGTTATTCAAGCAGTTTTCTGCATTTTCATTGGGTGTTATTTTAAGGAGTTACCGGTATAGCATTTAGTCTACTTAGCTAGACTGGTGTATGGAAAATAAGGTGACATTTGTTCCACAGTTCCATGGTGCCATGTTAGATTTTTAAAATAAATCTATCCATTTTATACCTACCGGTATAACATGATAATAAGATGCAACTTACCAGAAGGCTTTATATACCGATGCAGAATCCCGCATAATTCATAGTAAGTCCCATACCATTCGAAAGCATTCACTCTCTTCTTAAAGAAGGATTCCCAGTACTTCGATTTACTAAAATCGGACGGCAATGCCGGAATAAGTCCACCCTTCTTCGCCATTTGTAAATTTCAAGTAGAAAACAAGTGCCGGTACCGTTACGGCAGATATAGAAACGCAAACCGGCAGCAGTCAAGTGCAGAAGCACACGTGTGCTGCTGCTGATGCATATGCAAAAACAACCGTGATCTACAGCGTCATCTCGCGGCAAGGTTTTGAATTGACAAGATGGCACAACGTTCCACAACACGCGATTAGATTGCGGGATAGATTTTATTTTCACAAAAAAAGTGTCAGTGGTCTCCAACCTTTTCTTCTGCATTGCCCACTGTCGATTTTAGAGAGTAAGAATTTGTTTAATGGTGCTGGCTGTGGGTGTGGAAGTCAAGTCTCTTAACCTCCCAAGATAGCGACGACCAGTAGTGGATGAGAAAAGCGATTTATTCATAACAACAAGAGGAAAATGCTATAACAAAGAGGAAAAACAACAACATATTAGCGAAACGAACCATAGGTTTACTTTACATTTACATATTTTTAGAAAGTTGAAAACCGAACGGATGAACATTTTTATAATAAAAATGAAGCAGTGATACATCTCTCGAATAGAATATAGATTTATTTCCTCATCGCATTGCATTTCCGGCGCAATTGAACCCTTCGCACTTAGCATTATCTTTTCTGCGTTTTGTTACCATTTGTCTGATTATAATTGAATTATAGGCTCATTAAACGAGTAATTGTGCATTTAATACATGTTAGATTATAATATAATTCAGTCTACACGCGTCTCACAATGAATTGTGTAACGTGAAAAATATAATCATCAAAACAGCTGTTTTGTTACTAGAATTCAGTGAAGCGTCGCGGGCCGGATTATGTTACTCCGCGGACCGTGGGTTGCCGACCCCTGCTCTACATCATCAATTTTACGTTATTTACAAGCAGTGTCAATGCCATCAGTCAGGATTGGATAGGATTTACATATTTATCCTGGGGGAGAGGAAAGCCGATACTACGGCTTAACCATATGGCGAACCACGGCCTCCCGTCCGGTTACCATTCCATGTCGGATATGGGATTAGTTAGTTATTTGTTTTCGGAAGCATGGACTTGGTGGTAGAGAAGCCGTAACCGACCAGCGATCACGTGAACCACCTTACGGCGCGAGGAGCCCAGCAAGCCTCTCGCATATAACCATTCCCGCATGGAAATCGAACCTGCGAACTCACGTGGAGCAACCAGAGGTGCGGTGTCAAGCGTATTCCTAACGCTTAGCACAATGAGCCACACCACCGGGAAAGGCTCGCATAACATTTCACATGCTGACCTAGCCATCAAACTTTTTTTCCTGGCAGTATATCATAACACTTTGATCAGGGCGTGAGTGCGGACTGACATTGAATTCACACGTATTGATATCTTTGTAAAACGAATATATATTTTTATTGTAAGGGTTATACGTTCTCTAAATTAGTGAATGTATAAATTCATTAATGGGTACTACCGAAGTATGTGAATCAAGATGGCGGACACCGGAACGTAGTATGTGTACCGGGTTATGGTTAGGCTATAATTTTATTTCAATTTTCATTATTTTAGTTCTATTACGAGTTCGGGGACTAGCCCACCGACTCCCGTAGTATTTTTAACTGAAAATATGGCCTAACCCTAACCTGGTACACATTCTACGTTTCGATGTTCGCCATCTTGGTTCACATACTTCGGGAGTACCCATCAATGTGCATAATTACTGCAATTACAAAATAATTTCATATACTTTACTTTTAAAATCATCTTCCACAGAAAATTTTGCGTATTTCCTTTATGCCTGGTTTGTGAACAATACACATCGAGTCCATGGCGTGCTTTGCAATATGCGCTGTGTTAAGCATTTACGGAAAACATTCTGCAGATTTCTATTTTATTACCAATGTTTGGCCTTTTCTTATTTTTCTGAATTAAACGAAGTTTCGTGAAAACAGCCGTCAAAAATTTACCTGGCAAATGCTGTAATAGTCTTCATCATTTGTCTTTTTATTTAGTGTAATGTATTTGTTCTAAGTGACATAACTGGCTGATTTTCGGCACCCAGAGAAGTCACGCTAACATGACGCTTATTTGGACGTCTGTATCATTACTGCATTATGGACTGGACTTATGCAAAGAATCAAAGATAGTAAATAAGGAACGGGTTACGGAATTTGTTGTAGAAGAATAAAACGTTAGATATTTTTTTATCTCTTTCATTAGGTAGCGCGCAATTAAACTCTTGGCCAACCCGTACTACGCTTCGTGTATACTCACGTCGAAACGCACCAATTTAGTATTTTTTTATCAATCATTTCTAATTTGGACGCTTTGGTATAAAACATAACAACTAGAATATCGGTCAGAAACCGAAGACTTATCGATCGGAGGTTAGGGGATCCCTAAAACAGTTGTCTTACTCCATAGTGACACCGTGTGTCCCATCACTAATAAATTAATAACTCGCTAATTATAAGACATAATTCATCCAAAATCAATAGGCTTCTGATCCGAGATATGATGAAAGCACATGCAAAATTTGGAGCAGATTCAACCTCGACTTCGTGAGATATCGCGTGCATCTAACACACAGACATACAGACAAATACCTATCAACATACTTACCGATCTTAAGATCGATAAGTAACAATAACAAAATTACCTGAGTCAACTGAAATGCAATCAGAACTCAGTACAAAGATAAAAACGTGTAAGTACACGCCCGTCCACCAAAAACGCTAAAATTATAACGTTGCGCCAAAAAAAACATAACTGATATAAAATCGGGCTATAACTTTCAAATGAATTTGAGCATTGAAAATAAGAACAGGGCAAAAAATTTCATTTTTAAAAATTGAACGGATTCAAGTCATTATACTATTAGCTAATTTTAGTTTTAATATCGTAACAATTCTAAATATACCGTAATCTGGCAGTGTTGTTTGCTATAAATTAAATATACCGTAGTTTGGTTGCCATGTTTCATATACTGTCTCACTGGTGTAACAACGGGTTATGTGTCGGAACAGTAGCCCATTGGTCTGGAATACCACGCTGTGAGCATTTGTACAAAGCCCAATTAGGGTTAGGAATGCAGATTGCAAATTAAATTTTTAAATCATTCCTAACCTAACTAGATAATTACTAATTTGTCATTTTGAAAACGTGGCATTGGTGTTTTATCAAATCGCACATTTTTGCGTTAGTGGCGGGGGCTTTGTGCAAAAGATCCCATCTCGGTTGCGGTGCTCATTTTGTGCGGTCGTCTAACGCCTGCAACTAAAAACAGATTATCGCGACCTTCCAAGAACGGGTTCATGGGAATCCATTAAATTCCGCCACTGCAAGCAACCATTTATATAGTTTACAGCAGTGGTCGGCAACCACCGGGCCGCGGCCCATCGCCGGCCGCGGAAAGGTCACTACCGGTCCGCAGAAAGGTGACATGAAAACGTACAATGCCATTGTTATCTTTATGTGAGGTTGGGTTTTTTAAATGACAATTACAAAAGCGAAAGATCGAAGTGGGTTTAACGTAGGAAATACGTTACGTGAATAGTATCACCTTTGTTTTCAAATGTATTGTCAACATACATTTTCTAACGCATATTATTTATTACATTAGATTACTTCGTTTGTATAAAGGTGGTCCGCCAAAATTTCGGTCAGGCTTTACCGGTCCGTTACTGGAAAAAGGTTGCCGACCACTGGTTTACAGCATCGGTGAGAACATATAATAAAGAGAATATACATAAAAATGGAATAGAAAGGAAAACTGATAACGCCGATTTATTCATACAGCTAAATAGGAACTCATTCTAAATCAGAGGTACATGAAACAATTAGGCAACTATTCTTGTAGTTTCCAAAGTTTAGTTACTCCTTACGTATCAGTACCCAGTGGAGTTTGTAAAAGCATTCGTAATGAAGATGTGAATAGTAGTACCCGATTAGAATTATGGAGTAACATTCGAAAGCCTGTTTGTTTTAAGTGACATCATAATTGACTGATTTTCGGCACCCAGAGAAGTCACGCTAACATGACGTTTCCTTGTACGTTTGTTTCATTACTGCGTTATGGACTGTACTTATACGATGTTTAAATAGAGAGTAAATAAGAGAAGGATTACGAAACTTGTTGTGGATTATGTAGAAGAATAAAACGTAAGTTTCTTTTATCTCTTTCATTAGGTAGTGCGCAATTAAACTCTTGTTCAACCCGTAATAGGCTTTGTTGTATACTAACGTCGAAACGCACCAATTTAGCATTTTTTTAATCAATCGATTCTAATTTGGTCGTTTTGGTATCAAACATAACAACAATAACAAAATTACCTGAGTCAACTGAAATGCAATCAGAACTCAGTAAAAAGATAAAAACGTATAAGTACACGCCCGTCCACCAAAAACGCTAAAATTATAACGTTACCCCAAAATAAACATAACTTATATAAAATCGAGCTATAACTTTCAAATGAATTTGAGCATTGAAAATAGAACAGGGCAAAAAATTTCATTTTTCAAAATTGAACGGATTCAAGTCATTATACAATTAGCTAATTTTAGTTTTAATATCGTAACAATTCTAAATATACCTTAGTCCGGCAGTGTTGTTTGCTATAAAATACCGTAGTTCGGTTGCTATGTTTCATGTACTGTCGTACTGGTGTGACAACGGGTTATGTATTGTAACAGCAGCCCATTGGTCCTGAAATACCACGTTGTGAGCATTTGTACAAAGCCCAATTAGGGTTAGGAATGCAGATTGCAAATTGAATTTTTAAATCATTCCTAACCTAACTAGATAATTACTAATTTGTTATTTTGAAAACGTGGCATTGGTGTTTTATCAAATCGCACATTTTTGCTTAAGTGGCGGAGGCTTCTTACAATATATACCCCGCGCTGAACTCCCGAATTGTGAGATTTGAAAAAGTGGTGGGCCGGTGGCATTCCTGCATCCAAGCGACTCACACTAAAAAAAATTTACAGGCCTCCGCGACTGAGCTGCTTTTACCTGTTTTCTGACATGCCATATATGCGTTCAATAGTTAAAACCATGGTCGCCACAGAGCCCGAGGACAATTTATGTGGATAGCGGAAGCGTACTACCGCGTTTCCCAGATAATAAGCCCTAGGCTGAAAATAATAGATATATTTTTTTTTAATCTGGTCGATAACAAGAAATCTCTCCTACACGTTTTAAATGATTGGTCATTTTTGAATAACTGTGTTTAGCAGTTTTTTAAAATAAAAACGTTTTATTTATAGATAAACGGTTTCCATATTTTGTATATTTGACAATACCGTAATGTTTTACTTTGTAATTTTATTTTTGATAAATGAAAATAAAAAGCAACCCCTAAAATAAGCCGCAGCATTATTTTTCGAAAAAAAATGAAATTCGATCCAGTCTTATTTTCGGGGACACACGGTAGTACTTTTGGTCGTATGGTATTGCAACTCTTATCACGTTAGGTCCTTTTTTATTCTTAGTATTAATTTTTTATGAAATTTTGTTGTGAATGCCCCTTTGCTGATCTCTTGTTATTTACGTTAGTATTGACGCCTTGGTGTTGTGGCCTCATATCCAGAGTTGCCCATCTCGAACGGCTGTAAATACGGATCTTCTTCAATTGGTGTCGGCAAGTTCTCGTATTTTTTGTCGCTGATTTCTTCGTACGTCGGGTTTGGCTGGGCAGATGTCGGCGGACTTCTCCCGGCATCTGGCGTTGTATTGTTGATTGATGTTGGTTCCTGTTGTTCCGCTACTGTTGTGCGCAACCTAAGGATTATGAATATTACACAATAACAATAAGAGTTGCTACTCGTCTTAGTTTTTGATAATTTTTAAGATAATCCCCTCATTATGCTCAGCGTTGCGCGTACTACGTCGTTTTACACAGCAATCGACGCTGGACGGGTGGGATTCCGGCCTATAGTGTACTCTGCCCTTAGTTCTTTATGAACAAGCACCAAGTTTCACTACAACACTACTTTATTGTAAGAGTCAAGCACTTCAGAATCAAGATACAATAGCAGTAGCAGACCAAGCAGCAAGTCACACAAACACGTGCAGAGACAAGATGAATGTCGGCCTCGGAGAGACAAACATTGTACGTTTTTGGATGAATTTATTTATTTTTTGTTCATATGTACGATGTTTGTTGCACGAAAAAATTAAATATCTGAATCTGACAAGGTCAAAACAGTAGAGGTCAATAGCGTCATCTTGCGGTATTACATCATACATATCACAAAATTATATTATAACACGGTCCTCCATATCTACAGTAACTCCTTACTCAGCGATGACTGCTTGTTAGAATCTTATTTGGAGCCAAAGCGTATACATACGCCATATGTTCATATGTCCTAAGTTTTACCCAATAAGAGGCATTGTAATCGTATTGTATAGTGCAAAGCTCTTCAAACTGTGGATCCCGACCCTCGGTGCGTCGCGAAAGGAATCAATGGGGTCGCGGTACCCATTATTGTCAAAACTAGCTATACTTGCTTCGGGTTCCCGTACATTTGAACCCACGACAATTACACCTGCATACTATTGCACCTATGGAATTTTTTTTGTTCTGCGGATATTTGAACCCATACTAACCCTAACCCATGGGTTTTAGCACCCGCATATAGATTGAACCCGCGGATATACGCATGGGTTCAAATGTACGGTCACCCAAGATTCGATCTTTTGTGCGAGAATATGCAAGCACATCGATCTCATTTAAGTTTCCGAGGTTCACGAAAAAACTTGGCCGCGCTAAGTGGGTCATGATAAAAAACGTTTGAAAGAACATCGGTATAGTGCTTAGTCGAAATCTGTTTAAGCTCCAAAATTTGGTAGACTCAAATCGTAGCAAATCATGACCCTTTCTCGGACTGTAAAACAATAATTTTACCTCCTTCTGGAATAATTTTCGCTGTTTAATAATATCTGTAATTCTTGAACAAGCGACAGGAAATCATGCTTTTGATTTATAAATTTGAAAAGCAGTACGCAATTACTGTTGTCGCAAAAGTTGACAAAATTAAATCGCACAAACTCATGTTATAAATCCTTATCAATCAATGAAACAACAGTCTTACCGTTTTCTGAAGTAAATCACAATTGCCCCTACCAGCACCAAAAGCAATATGATGACGGATATCAATATGATTATCGTTGTTGACTGAGTAGAAGATTCTGTGCGGACGGGTTCTCTAACTGAAGACGAAATAGTAAAAGACTAGTAAATTATCACCTAATTTCCAACGCTAATTATTGATGTTTGCAATACCAAATTGAAGGCAAGTTTATTTTTATCAACAAGTTAAATTCAATCGTATGAAAATGACAAGACAAACCCAAGCCACAGTTTTACTGAGGAATTGGAATCAGAGCTGGTTATCGAACAGCGATTTCATTTCATTTGACATAACAGCGAATAAACAAAAATTTAGGTATATTTTTACAAAGCCTGCCGGAGTACGGATATAACATACCAGGATTTGCGACAGTGCTTTGAAACACGCGACATTTGTGAGATATCCTTGAAATATCTAATTCTAGATGTTTGAAATATTGAAAATAAATGCTCTCCATTACTTTTTGGGCAACTTTGAATTTGAAGGTTTGTATTTTTTGTTGGCAAGTAATGAGATATTTTACCTGAAGTAGTGAATAAAATTTCTGATTTGTTGACATGTTCAGTTGCATATTTACGAGTAGTTTGTATATAGGTTGACGATGCTGTAATTTCTCTTGTGCCTGCCGTAAATAAAAACGTTTTATGAAAAATATCTTCTTTCTATAATCCACCCAAGTTTTGTAGTATTTTGTACAGCAGTCGACTTTTATGTACCGATCCCCAGGTTATGCCCTTAATCTTTAAAGGTTTTGCGTTACGATGACCATAATTGATCTGTATAGGGTGGTATTCGTATACCGTTTATCAGTTGTAGGCTTTATTTATGGTTCGGTATACACTTGGGTATACCATATACCCGGTTAAAGAACACTGTGCTAGGTCACCGAGCCCATCACATTTGACCTACGTGTCCATTAATTTGACTTTTATTGTTTTTAACTTCAAAGTGAAAAGGCTTTACCTTGTGTACATCTGGTATAGTTGTAATGAATTCGGAATCCCATAAAGGATGAGGAATAATTCGTTGTTCTACCATCTGAAACGTATCTGACTTGAACATAAGGCATCAGCTTTCCATCAGACGTTCCAATGCAGTGTTGTGGTTGATGATACGTCATATTAATTGCGGGGGTATAAATTGAATCGATGTATCTATCGCAATCTGCCGTTTCTGAAATAAGATGTGATAGTTTGTACTTTGCTTGAATGAGTCATTCACCAAACAGTCAATAATTTATAATAAGGATAAGGGAATAATGAATCGGTTATGAAGGATGAGAATTGAACCATCAGTGACGCCCGGTGTGGCATATATAACACGTTAAAAACTGAATGATCAACAATAGGTTACTAAGAAATTAGAGTGAATATATACTCTAGAGGAAGGGTCGGCAACCTACGGCCCGCGGGCCGGATCCGGCGCGCAGAGTGATATTATCCCGCCCGCGACGCTTCACTTAATTATAGTCAAAACAGCTGTTTTGACGATTATATTCTTTACGTAACAGAATTTATTGTGAGACACGTGTAGACAAAATTATATTATAACCTAACAAGTATATAATTCACAATTACTCGTTTAATGAGCCTATAATTTAATTATAATTAGACAAATGGCAACAAAACACGGAAAAGTTGACGCTAAGTGCAATGAGAAAATAAATCTATATTCTGTTCGAAAGATGTAGGCCTATCACTGCTTGATTTTTATTATAAAAAGTATCATTCGTTCGGTTTTCAACTTTCTAAAAACATGTACAGCCCGCCAATGAATTGCAACCCATAATTTTGGCCCGCGAGCGACAAATTGTTGCCGACCCCCGCTCTGGAGGAAACCAGCCAGTTGCGCTTGCTATCAATTGGGTTGGCCACCATTGCTGAGTGAATTCATTGATATATTAAGGCTTGGGCATGAAATTATATCGTTACAGCGAAGTCTCAAAAAGATAAACTAGAAGTACCGAATTACCGTTATTAATTGTTAGTATGTATGATCCGGAACAAACTTTATACATCCTGTCCACATAATATAGCCGTTGGTATTCAACTGTAAGAATCAGCTGTATAAATTTGTCATTATCTTCGGAGACAAATTTCCACGTGCAACTTGCTTTTTCCCCGTATTCGTTTAGGTAATTCGGGGATTGAATATGACCGGTTCCGTTAGAAATAATCATTTCGCTTCCATCGCACTGTGATATTGAGCCTCTGATAAAACCTGAATAAATGCGTTTCGTATGATTACGCTGTTTATTTATATGTGTGTGTGTGTAGAGGGCAATATAATACTATATCTGTCATATTTATATATATAGGTGTCCATTAAGTCCCTTTACAATTCAAAAAATCATTACAAAGTGATATCGCGATGAGGGTTGTTTTATGTTAATCGGTATTCCATAAAGTTTTCATTGACATATTTAATACACTTCTAAACGTTTAATTAAAAATGCCTTTAATACACTTCTATATGAGCACCATTAGTGGGCTTAAAAGTGGGTTAAGACTTATTAAATTAATAATTCATTATTTTATCAACTGCTAACCTATGTCTGGGCCACCCTGTGCAGTATATAACGAATAAGTAGACCTGTTTTCCGGAGCAAAAACTTACTTTGAAATGTATTAGTGAACTTTAGCACAACTAAGAATTTCGAATTACTTTAATCGGTATTACTGGCTCGAAATGCACGACCATAGTTCTAGGAATATGAGTGTCCTCTCTTAACTTGGCAGAGAAACGAATATCCGGTGCTACTTCGGTATTCAATCTCAGCGGTTGTGTGATCTCAAGCTTAAGGAACTGAATTCTATGAGAATATCTTTATGGAATTAAACGTATACCAAAGAGGTGTTTATTGTTGCAATGCTCGTTTTCTGTTGAGAAATAATAAAGCCCTTTCTCTCATTGAGATCGCATACCAAATTGGTACCGAATCTCCTTGGCATCTGAGTGAGTGCGCTTTTCACTGCGTTGACAAAATTCTCATAAAAAAATAACATACCTTTGAACAGTAGAACTACGAATAAAGTTTTTATCTTCATTCTGAAATACCGTAGAGGAACATATATAATCACTGAAGCTAATTTAATAAAGCAGCATGTATTCGGTAAAACTTCGAGCAAAGTAGAATGATTAGAGGTTATTGTTTCTAACGCTTAAGTCTTCTCACACTTCGCAAAACTAACAGAATATTACCTTCGGTAAATATGACTATTCATATTAGTATGTCATGCTTGGAATTATATAACTGACTGCGCTGGGGTAATTGACACGCACGGCGTCGGCGAAATCAGTTCGTGTGCCTTATCTGCTGTGACCTTGGAAGAAATATGTTCAGAATTACTCGAAAATCCACGGTAATTCAATGAACTTTTTTATTTCAGTGGGCAGGCTTTACATTTGTACAGCAAAGGATTTTCATTTGAATAATAATAATAACAGGCAAAAGTTAGTTACCCGAAACTTATGATTCACTGTTTCTTAAGACAACTAAGATATGCAAGCTCACAATTACTCAATTTGGAAGAAAAGTTAACATTATTAGTTATTACTTATCGATCTTGATCGGTAACGACTCAGGGAATGTCAACTTGGTCATTTTGAATGTCATCAACTTTATTACCAGGATCAATTTACATAGAACAATTAGTTTAAGCGTAATATAATTCTTTAATGCTTCTATATCACATGACGTATTATTCACACCGGAACCAGGAAACTGTCTCACATTGCATAATATTTATCATACTGCAGTCATTATGAAATCAATGCTAACAGTCTCTAATTTCCCACACTGCATTTCAGCAATCACACATAGCAAATTTTCATAGTTTAAAACTCTATTTAGACCTTCAAGACTGTTAAAACTAAAGTTTACCTGTCGTACCCGCTAGCTGATAGGTCTAACTCGACAATTGAAATTTCAGAACCCCCTTGGAAATTCCTTGCTACGCCTATGGCCACACTTACGCGTGTTTGCGTCCCTATTCAAACGGCACCCACCACAAGAGCCATGGTTGTGTTACCTAAACAGTCTAACACAGATTACATACGCAAAAGTTTTTTTATCAATTTTTGATTCACTTATAGTTCGAAAGTTGAAGTTGAAAAATATCTTAAGCCGAAATTTGTACCAATCCGGAGCTAGGTAGTCGATTGTAAAGCTTTTGTTTTGGTGATGTTCTGCCAGAAGAGTGTCTGTTTGACACTTTCGTATGTTACGTGATATCTCACGAAAGCGAGGTTGAATCTGCTCCAAATTTTGCATGTGCATTCATCATATCTGACCTGAAGCCTGTTGATTTTGGTTGAATCACGTCGTATAATTAGCGAGGTATTAATTAATTAGTGATGGGACACGCGGTGTCGCTATTGAGTCATAGCGAAGGATACACACCGCTAGATCGATAAGTCGGCGGTCTCCGATCGCTATCTCATTTGTTCCTTTGAAAACAATATGACTTTTTCTTATTACTAATATATTATGGGCTATGAATATCATATGATACATTTCGTTCGTTAAAGAAGAACGTATATATAAATATAAGGACCTCCTAGACCAGGGGTCGGGAACCCATGGCTCGCGAGCCATATATGGCTCTTTTGGTGACGGCATATGGCTCCCAGAAAAATCTATTATTCTAAGATTAAGCTTACTATTGTTACTAGACTTCAAACTATTTTATGGCAAAATTTGGCAAAAAATTCCCAATACGTTTGACAACGCGGGCCCAACGCATGTCTATGTTATGTAAGAGAATTACCAGACAGGCATTGTGACAAAACATGGGGATTCTGGAACATATATTGTGACATCACAAAGCGATAGAGTTTTAAAATACTACGGAGATGCCTAAACGAAAAAAGGTGATGAGTATCGTAGATTTCAACTTGGGCTGCATGTGAGCAACCGTTCAAGGCCCGCAGCGACAACATGCAGCATCAGAAGTCACATTAAATGTATATTGACATTGTATGTGTTGACTTTTGAGTAAACGTTTCAGGCCTGATTAAGTGAAGAAATGTTATATGGCTCGCACGGAAATGCAATTCAAAATATGTATATTTTAGGGCTCTCTTGACCAAAAAGGTTCCCGACCCCTGTCCTAGACCTAAAGTATGTGCACCAAGATGGCGCACAACCTGAACTCAGGTTGTCTACCAGGTTAAGGTTCAGGTTATGCGACATCTTGGTGCGCATACTTCAGGAGTACCAAATATAATATAGACCAGAGGTAGGCAATCACTTTTCTGAGTGAGCTAGTCACAGATAATGGACTCAGTTACTGGGGGCTACAAATTCATTATGAAGAACTATATAAAAAACAGTTTATTTAAAACAGCTAGGCTAACGTTTATATAATAATAAGAAGCACAGTGTAACACAATCGGGGGCATCATGACGTTATTTTCATCGATATTTACAACGGAATTTTATATATCAATATAAACTATAGTCGTAATTTCAGCAGACACGGGTGGGCTGGATCCGCTGACTGTGATTTGCCCACCCCTGATATAGACTGCTGGGTTAATGTCTGTTTCAACAATATAATGGACGTGGAACACCTTAACTGAGTAGAATATTGATTGCAAGTTTGCTCATGGTCATTACAATTAAGCCGTTCTGATTGGCTGTAAATAGGGATCCTTATTCGCAGGTTTTCATATTGTACATCGCTTGGAATTTCCTCATACGTTTCGTTCGTCTGTATCGGTTCCCTATTCTGTCGATTCGATTGCTCTGGTTCGATGTTAGCTGGATCGTTGACGTAGACCGGTTCAGGCGATTCTAAAATGTTGGTGTCGTCTGCTGTTTCGCTTGGTGACGTCGCACGATTTAACCTGAAAGTGAATTAGGATTAGACTCGATGTATTGACAACATATTTTTATGCTTGAAAAATACACGTTATTTGCGTATTTTTGTTACAAAAAGCAATGACACTGATCCATGAGTCACAGGCTCGGCGGTGTGGCATATCGTGCTAAGCGTTAGGAATACGCTCGCCATCGCACCTATGGTACACATACTACGTCCCGGTGTCCGCCATCTCAGTTCACATACTTCAGGATTACCCTTAATTTAGTTATATACGAGTTATAATATACGAGTTAGTTATATCTCAATTATATGCACCAGTATTAGGATTATATACGGGCCGCGTCCTTGCGGCCCTCCCCTTTCCAGACCCGCAAATATCCTTTCAAATCTATTAGCCCCGATCAATCAAGGTTGGTAACCACTGATTTAATCAGTTTCCATATTTAATAAGTTAGTAATATGAAATCCAAACCTTCTTTTAAAGTAGACTATAACGACCAGCAACAAAATAAATTGAACTAGGATGACCAGAATCAGATAGTTTGATAACTTTGAAATCTCCGGAAGACTTTGTGTGTCAGGCGCTGTAAAAGGAATGTTGACAGAATAATCAGTCAGTGATCAGTACTAAGTAGTATAATTTTTCACCATACATGAAATATACTATGAATGAATTATACTATGAATGAATTCAGAATGTAAAAAGAAGCGAAATCGCATAAATCGGGGTGAAAGGAGTCGAGAGAAACAAATAATGGTTATCGAGCGGCAACACCCGTGATAGAGACTAACAGTAATTAAAATAAAATGAAAAAGTCAAACAATGATTGGACGAATACAGGAAGAAATAGAACTTAGGACATCTTCAATATCCAGGTGACGCCCGATACACAAAAAAAACAAAAAATAACTCCAAGCACCTATGTGCGAGTAACCATGGGAACGGCAACAGGAATGCCGTGCAGAAACAGAACAAGATACACACACCGTTCTCAAACAAGACTCTGCTTGATCAGCGTATAATAACCGCTTTTCAGGTAAAGCTGGTTATTTTCAAATATCTGATGATTTCAGAATTGAGTTTTTCTCAAAACTAGAAAAATGGACTTAGCCCAATTTGGATTTCATGCGTCGGAATATTTGGTACTCCCGAAGTATGTGAATCAAGATGGCGGACACCGGAACGTAGCATGTGTACCAGGTTAGGGTTAGACCATAATTTCAGGTACAAATACTACGAGAGTCACTTGGCTAGTCCCCGAACTCGTAATAGAACTAAAATAAGGAAAATTGGAATGAAATTATGGCCTAATCCTAACCTAGTACACATACTCGTTCCGGTGTCCACTATCCGATAAATTCCTTTCGCAATTTAAAAAAATTTCAAAGACTTTATGGATACCCTATATATCATAATTTGTATCGAATCATGAATCGAAAAAAAAATATTTACCTCCAATGCATCTGGTGTAATTGTTAATCAATTTATTTCCTGCAGATCCCGCGCAGATAACATTAACCTTCACTAATAGTGTTCCGGTTCTCACTAAATGCAAAGGTCTGACTTTGAAATTTTTTTTTTACTTAAACATTTCTAAACAAATATCAGAATGTAGACTCAATCAAAAACCGATTAAAATAATCAATTCCGGATTTAACAAGAAATAGAGGGCGCTCCTGTAGTATATGAACCAAGATGGCAAACCCCGGAACGTAATATGTGTACCGGGTTAGGATTAGGCCATAATTTTATTCCAATTTTCCTTATTTTAGTTCTATTACGAGTTCGGGGACTAACCAAGTAGCTCCCATAGTCTTTGTACCTGGAATTATGGCCTAACCCTAACCTTTTACACATACTATGTTCCGATGTCCGCCATCTTGGTTCACATACTACATGAGCACCGAATTAAGTTATACATTCGGTTTCAATAAAAATGGACTCCAACTTTAATACTAGCTGCGGAATAATTTTGCAAAAGTATTGACATTTCGAGCCGATGTTCGATTTCAAAGTAGACGAAGTCGAGATATTGTCATTTACTAGGAGATTTGAACAGTTGACATGCGATACTTCCCTTCCGGGATGGGAAAAGATCACGTGATATTTTATGACAATTTATTTTTTTGCCTATTTAAATAGAGGAATGAAATTAGGTGATAATATGTCAGCATCGAGGTTAATCAGAAATTATAACTGGTAAACGGTGAGTTTTATCAAAGTCATCTATTCTTAAAATAATAATTTTGTCCTTACCATGAGGAATGAATGCGCCAACGAAAGGGTTTCCTTCGCAAGAAGGAGAATTTGCAATGTGAAATGAATACGTAAGGTTGAGTTCGCTTGGCTCCCCATCACACTCGCTATTCACATTCCGGGCGATCAGGATCACTGAAAAATAACAATTATAATACTTTTGAATCGTGCTGGAAAAATTTGTGCTATATAAAAATTTGACACTAACCGTAATTCCCGGTTCAAAAATGTTACTCTAACTAAGGGATGGGATAGGGTTTACATATTTATCCCGGGAGAGAGAAACGCCGATAGGATGGCCAAATAATCTAACGAACCACAGCCTCTCGTCCGGTTGGGTATGGGATTAACCAGTTATTTGTTTTCTAAAGCATGGACCTGATGGTGAAGGAAGCTGCAACCGACCAGCGCTTACGTGAACCACCCTACAGTGGCGAGGGTCCCAAACTCCAGGAAACAATTCTATTATTTACTCTGTGCCCCTTTAAATTTCCACTGAATCTAAAATCTAACTAGGATGAAATTTTACCCTGAATTTAGCAGATAGTGTGCAGGGTTTCGTTTCCACATCTTAAAACTATTTTTAAATAAAAAAACAAATATAAAATTTGTGTCGACTTGTTTCAAGTTAATAACATGCTTGATAAACACAAAAAAAAATTTAAAAATCTAAACAGAATACGACAATGGCTGTTTCCTTGACCCTAGAAAAATTCTTCCTATATTTTATTATGATGAATTTTATGCTTATCTTGAGAGTATTTTGGAGAGTTGGCATTATGAACTTTAGTACATGTTTAAAAACGACATTTTTATTTTAGGTATTTACCTGCGTGCCGCTTGCAGGTACTAACAACTAAAATTAGACTAGTCTGACGCAGTATTCTTGAGAGTTGAGATACATTTCTTATTATTGCAACTAAACTAAAGAACATATTGACGATTAAGCTATTTGATCCACAACTACTTTCCGAAAACACAACTGAAAAACTAGCAAAAAACAATGAAAACGAGGCAATGTTCACAACCATGCTTGAATATCTGTCTGAGCGGCCGCATAAATTACAATTGTTACGTCATTGTCGACTTATCGCTGATTGGTCATTGTTTCGGGAATAAAAAAAAATCGATGCTCGGGAAAACTTCCATAGTTAGATCAAAACCAGAATATATTGCTCCTTAGTCTCGATTTAACTGCAGTTATTCCACTGCAATATTTTGACGTAACGCAAATTATATTTTTAATAATATAATAATTTTAATAAAAAGCACTGAACATTTCGTTTAGTCTTATTTTACCTAGTAATAGTGGAGACACGATTAGTCTTTTCGAAATCATTTCCTAAAACTGTTCTTTATCGTTGACGCTCATGAAGCCTGCAATACAGCGATGTCGAATTGTAATCTGAGCGCTATGTTATTCTGTTTTGGGTTATACCCGATAACCAACGATGACGTCATACTGGGGAATTTTGATAAGAATAGGTTTGTTCGACTGCAAACATCTGCTGCTCTGAAAACGCAGTGTTGAAAGTTTGAACATACGCCTAATGCACGTTGTTTTATGCTCCGGTGACCGGTGTCACTAACACAACATGGTGATGATGGCTCAAAACTTTCCAAATAAGAGTTACATAAGTCGCGCCATGCCATGACTAACTAAATATTTTGTTATATCATTTTCATAAAAGTCAGCAAGAGTTACCTCAGCACATTAAATGTCATCTATAAATAGGCTTATCATGAGTCAATGTCTAAAGCAAGAAAACGGGACATTATGAATTGGGCAAGCCAACCTTGGTTCGATTACAGTATAAACTCATGAGATTACAGGCATCAACTAGCTGAAAATTTTCTTAAACATCCTCTGTTAGTCTATGCTTCAGAACTTGCTATGCAGAAAACCTGACAGGACGGCGGGGACAACTTGCTGAAATCGGAACTGTACCGGTTCAATCGGGACGTATGAACTGACAAAATGAACAACATATTAACAAAAGGATTTCTACATAGGCTTCATCTCTATCCGAAAAAATTTATTATCGAACATCCTAACTGCAAGAAGCCTCAAGTTGGCCAGGGTCAAATAATTTGACTTTAACTCTTTTGTTCCGTATGACGAATATATTCGTACTACCATCCTTGGTCATAATAGTTATTTTCGGACTATTTTACGTTTATGTTCATGTTTTGTGAAGTATTCCGCACTAACCATCCAACTATGATCCGTGCTTGATCTGTCAACATTTTATTTTTTGTAAACTTTTTATTTTACTATTAAGTGAATTTTATTTGTGTAGGTATTTCAAAGCTTAGAGATACACGAAAGTATTTGTCATTACTTCAAAAATAAGTCATTTTATCGAGCGGGAAACAATTTCGCGCACATAATAAACAAACAAAGATTCCAGACAACTATCGTGGACATGCTCTCACATATCATTGATTATTTCGCGTTTCGCTTGCGAAGCTGAGTCTGGTTTTTCTGCAAAGGTGATGTAACGCTCTTTCAGAAGAGCGCTTGGAATTTCGTTCTTTGTAACACACGTTCATCGAAGCGATAAGAGTGTGAAACGTTCTCTCAAAATTTTTTGAAATTTCTCTCTTCTTACCGGTGTAGGGTCGAACGGTTTGCGCCTACGTCATTTGGGCGCGTTTTAGTAGGAAGACGCGAAAATAAGCTTTTTAAAGAGATATTGGGGGTGTTCCTCGTACGTTTGGTTAACTGGTCATTACATATTATAAAATGGTACAAAAAGTCGATTGTATACAGCGGAAAAAAAAGGGTTAAATATTAGAAAGAATGGTCCAGGGTTGTCAGCCTCACGAGCCATACTATTATTTTTGTATTGATCGCAGGCCACAATAGTGCCAAGAATAGGTAAACAAGTGCAAAAAACAAACACTTTTATTGTCCAAACACATTGATCATTAGTTGTCATTTATCAAGCTAAAACCACCAAAAAAACTCACTGAAACATGCAAAAATCTTACTATATCTATATTTAGTTCTAAGTCTTCATGACAGAGAAAGTGCCACAAAAAGAAAATGTCCTTTTAGATTGTCACCGACACTTGCTGACATGACATATCAGGCAAGCTTTGTGGTATCCTCCCTCCCATATCCAGTCAAAAATCTTGTTAAATTGGTCAGCTTTCATTTCAAACTCACATATAAATACCTGCGGATTGATTGAGTGCCACAAACCGCTGCCTTTTACTAAATTTGATCATTGAGTGTGAGTAACAATGCCTGGATAAGGATCATGCTGTCGGTGGCCAGACATCGTAATTCATTATCATCGAGGCGTGCATTACCAAACATTAAGCTAGGCTGGACTTGAAATGCAGCAAAAAAAAATTTCGCACCCATCACACTGAATAATTGAGCATCGATAATTTGGGTAATTTCTAATTTGTTTTTGTTATTGAATAGGCCTGAATTAATTAAAACTTGTAGAAATTTTGAAAAGACATATTTCGAACTGTTTAGCAGCATTAACATGAACAGAGGCTGCGAAAAATTTTAATATATTGAAGGGGCCGCAAACTCAAAAATTTGGAAATCCCTGGAATAGACTATTAAATATATATTGGGGGAAAAGAAAAACGATATTGCCTCCAGAAAACAACTAAATGTTAAAAATTAAATAACATTTAAAATACATAGTTTTGTGCAACAAATGTGACCACTTGCACATTCTCCCTCTAAACAGCTAAGCACTATGTTTATACCTGTTTACAATCCAGTATTGAGTTTTACTTCAAAGAAAATTCTGAATTAAAATTGAATATGAAAAAAAAAATTCAAACTTACTCTATTCATTCACTTGGCACTATGTTTATACCTGTTTACAATCCAGTATTGAGTTTCACTTCAAAAAAAATTCTGAATTAAAATTGAATATGAAAAAAAAAATTCAAACTTACTCTATTCATTCACTTGGCCATTCAGCTACACTCAATAGGCACCGTATATCCTTTTTCCATCTCTATATGAGGTATAAATCCCAAACTGCCTTTATGCAAACATGGCTTATTTACATATTATTACCTACAGTGAGCTAAGAATAAAATTCCAAAAATACACAGATTAGTCAACATTGCAGCAATTAAAGAATGTATAGAAGAATTATATGGCATAATTGAAAATGGGGGCATATACTTAAGCACCAAAGAGCAGTGGTTTTAAATAGAATAGTAACATACTGGATTGCATAAGGGAGCAAATAAGAATAAATTTAATTTCACCTCATAAAACAGTGGCATAAAAATTACGAAGCATACTTGATTAAAATAGTTGAAGATTATAAACAACATTAAAATTGCCAAAATAATAATTGAGCATATAAGAATCTAAATAAATTGAATGGAATAGTGAGTACCATATTATATTGCGTATAAACCAAAGATGAAAAATTATTAGAGGATGAAGATATAAATTTAATTTTACTTCGTTGCATAAAATTACATAAACATTAAATAAAAATATTTTCAAGTTTATAATAAACACACACTGAAATAATAACATTGCCACAGTAATTAAGATACCGGTATATACATAGGCTTACCATATTTCTGAAGCAAAAAAAACGGGACGGTGCGGATTGGACAAGCCACCCTTGGTTCGATTCCAGGGGCTTAGTAATAGTTTAAATGTTTCCATTATCATTACCATCGTGGTAGCTGTAAATTCTATTAAAATATCCTCTATTGGTATTTGCTTCGAATAATGGAAATCTGATTTAGGCTCATTAGAAAACTTGCACTTTTGTTTCCTATATTTTGATGATTCAACGACAGTACATTTGGATGTTAAATTATAGCATTGTTCATAATTCATATCATAACTATGACATAACAATTGTTCTCTCTATCTGAACCAATGAAGTGAGACGCAAATCAGTGGTAAATCAGATGCCTCCATTTAAAAAAAAACAGCCTTATGATAGTATCGAATAGAAAAATTATTTATAACTTTCATACTGCAAAACTGGGACATTTAAGTCTATCGTCAGGACGAAGGAAACATGCTAAAACCGGGGCTGTCCCGGCTAAACCAGGACGTATGGTAAGCCTATATATTCGGTAGTTCTCGGTTTATTTTAAGCATAATATGCTCATTTCATAGTCAAATATATCAAATAAATACACATCGAACAATCACAATATTTATAATATTATATCGAACAATCACAATATTTATAATATTATCTGCTTTTCTCTTTCTCAAGCAAAAACAAATTTCCCATTCTATGTTTAGAAAAATGATCATGCTTGGGAAACAGTAAGAATACAACGATAAGTAATAAAACTATTACATGGTCAAAAATACAAACTTTAATGAGAATATTCTAATATTATAAACACACACTGAAAATATATTGCCACACTGATTAAGGATATAATAATTCTGAGTATATTTCAAGGATAAGCGTGTCCAAGTGACTTTTTAATCAAAAAGCCAGAGTCAAATATAATGCTTAAATACATATCAAATAATTACAATATTCAAGAATCTTAGTTCAAATTTCAAGATATATATGTACGGTGGCTGTTCCTTTGTAAGAGTTAGAGTCCAAAACATATTGAATGGGAAGCAATGGACAAAACCATTTACGACAACAATAAAAAAAGCATCAGTAATAATATAAGTCTGATCCCTCGATTTAAAGTGTAGGCCTGACAAATGAAAAGCAGAATTGCCTGTTGTTTAGCAGTTTTTTTTATGGGAAATTCCAAACTAAATATTTTTTAAGTATCTGTACATGCTCAAGTGACGCTTTCCTCACGAAGTCGTGTCCAGAAATTCAAAAATCTAATTTGAATTCATTAGCAGCACCATTTCAACGTTTGATTCCTTTTCCGAGTTCTTATACAGAATCCCCATGATTCACAGTCTATTTCTGCTCTTGGACAAAGTTTTTCTGTTTCTTCTTCAAATTCTTCATCTGTGCTTATATTGAGCGTCTGACAATAAAATTCCAGCCTTCGTACCTTTCTGAGCCAATCTAGAAACAATCATAAGATCATCGTCAGTGAAGGATTCTGTAGTTGATCTTGCCAGGCGTAAGTTAGATAACTTGACATCTTCATTTTTCTAAACATTGAACAAAGAGCTGATAACTGCTCACTTGTTGAAGTGCAATTTTGTGCTAACAGGCTCTTCCCCTCAGTATTTTTAAGAAACTTTGTCAGTTGTTGAAATGCTTTTGCATCCATGCTAGGATTCTCATCAATAGTCAATGAATTCAACTTGATACCATATTCAATGACTGCTTGATCCATCTCACTTATTTTCTCTGCGTTCAAGTTACAGCATATCAGGGCGAGATTATTAGTCTTTGCATTCCCTAATAACTGAGGCAATTGTTGAAATGCTTCTTTATCCATGCTAGGATTCTCATCAATAGTCAATGAATCCAACTTGACACCATATTCAACGACTGCTTGATTCATATTAGTTATTTTCTCTGCGTTCAAGTCACAGCTTCTCAGTGTGAAATTATTAGTCTTTGCATTCCCTAATAATTGAGGCAACTGTTGATATGCTTTTTCTTCCATGTTAGGATTCCCATCAATAGTCAATAAATCCAACTTTACACCATATTCAATGACTGCTCGATTCATCATACCAATTTTCTCTGCGTTCAAGTCACAGTCATCTCTAGTGTGAAAATTATTAGTCTTTGCATTCTCCTAATAATTGGAAGGCAAATGTTGATATGCTATCTCCATCCATGTAAGACATTCCCATCAATAGTCATGATCCAAACTTGACACTCATATTAATGCCTGCTTGTTTCGATCTTTACTTATTTTTCTCTGCCGAGTTCAAGTCACAGCGTCTCAGTGTGAAATTATTAGTCTTTGCATTCCACAATAACTGAGGCAACTGTTGAAATGCTTCTGCATCCATGTTAGGATTCCCGTCAATAGTCAATGAATTCAACTTGACACCATATTCAATGAATGCTTGATCCATCCTATTTATTTTCTCTGCGTTCAAGTTACAGTATCTCAGTGCGAGATTACTAGTCTTTGCATTCCCTAATAACTGAGGCAACTGTTGAAATGCTTCTGCATCCATGTAAGGATTCCCATCAATAGTCAATGAATCCAACTTGACACCATATTCAATGAATGCTTGATTCATCTCACTTATTTTCTCTGCGTTCAGGTCACAGTCTTCCAGTGTGAAATTATTAGTCTTTGCATTCCCTAATAATTGAGGCAACTGTTGAAATGCTTTTTCATCCATGTTGGGATTCCCATCAATAGTCAATGAATCCAACTTGACACCATATTTAATGACTGCTTGATTCATATTACTTATTTTCTCTGCGTTCAAGTCACAGCGTCTCAGTGTGAAATTATTAGTCTTTGCATTCCACAATAACTGAGGCAACTGTTGAAATGCTTCTGCATCCATGTTAGGATTCCCATCAATAGTCAATGAATTCAACTTGACACCATATTCAATGAATGCTTGATCCATCCTATTCATTTTCTCTGCGTTCAAGTTACAGTATCTCAGTCCGAGATTACTAGTCTTTGCATTCCCTAATAACTGAGGCAACTGTTGAAATGCTTCTGCATCCATGTAAGAATTCCCATCAATAGTCAATGCATCCAACTTGACACCATATTCAATGAATGCTTGATTCATCTCACTTATTTTCTCTGCGTTCAAGATACAGTATCTCAGTGCAAGATTATTAGACTTTGCATTCGATAATAATTGAGGCAATTGTTGAAATGCTTCTTTATCCATGTAAGGATTCTTATCAATAGTCAATGAATCCAACTTGACACCATATTCAATGAATGCTTGATCCATTTTACATATTTTCTTCGCGTTTAAGTCACATCCTACCAGTGTGAAATTATTAGTCTTTGCATTCCCTAATAACTGAGGCAATTGTTGAAATGCTTCTGCATCCATGTAAGGATTCCCATCAATAGTGAGTGAATTCAACTTGACACCATTTATAGTGACTGCTTGATTCATCTTACTTATTTTCTCTGCATTCAGGTCACAGTCATATAGTGTGAGATTATCAGTCTTTGCATTCCCTAATAATTGAGGCAATTGTTGAAATGCTTCTGCATCCATGTAAGGATTCCCATAAATAGTCAGTGAACTCAACTTGACACCATATTCAATGAATGCTTGATTCATCACACTTATTTTCTCTGAGTTCAGGTCACAGCAACTCAGAGTGAGATATTCAGTCTTTGCATTCCGTGATAACTGAGGCAGTTGTTGAAATGCTTCTGCATCCATGTTAGATTTCATATTAATATCCAACCAATCCAACTTGACACAATATTCAATGACTGCTTGATTCATCTTACTTATTTTCTCTACATTCAGATCACAGTCATACAGTGTGAGAATATTAGTATTTGCATTCCCTAATAATTGAGGCAACTGTTGGAATGCTTCTGCATCCATGTAAGGATTCCCATCAATAGTCAATGCATCCAACTTGACACCATATTCAATTACTGCTTGTTTCATCTTACTTATTTTCTCTGCGTTCAGGTCACAACATCTCAGTGTGAGATTATTAATCTTTGCATTCCATAATAATTGAGGCAACTGTTGATATGCTTCTTTATCCATGTAAGGATTCTTATCAATAGTCAATGAATCCAACTTGACACCATATTTAATGACTGCTTGATTCATATTACTTATTTTCTCTGCGTTCAAGTCACAGCGTCTCAGTGTGAAATTATTAGTCTTTGCATTCCACAATAACTGAGGCAACTGTTGAAATGCTTCTTTATCCATGTTAGGATTCCCATCAATAGTTAATGAATTCAACTTGACACCATATTCAATGAATGCTTGATCCATCCTATTTATTTTCTCTGCGTTCAAGTTACAGCATCTCAGTGCGAGATTACTAGTCTTTGCATTCCCTAATAACTGAGGCAACTGTTGAAATGCTTCTGCCACCATGTAAGGATTCCCATCAATAGTCAATGAATCCAACTTGACACCATATTCAATGAATGCTTGATTCATCTTACTTATTTTCTCTGCGTTCAAGTTACAGTATCTCAGTGCGAGATTATTAGTCTTTGCATTCCATAATAACTGAGACAATTGTTGGAATGCTTCTTTATCCATGTAAGGATTCTTATCAATAGTCAATGAATCCAACTTGACACCATATTCAATGAATGCTTGATTCATCTCACTTATTTTCTCTGCGTTCAAGTTACAGTATCTCAGTGCGAGATTATTAGACTTTGCATTCGATAATAATTGAGGCAATTGTTGGAATGCTTCTTTATCCATGTAAGGATTATTATCAAAAGTCAATGAATCCAACTTGACACCATATTCAATGAATGCTTGATCCAATTTACATATTTTCTTCGCGTTTAAGTCACATCCTACCAGTGTGAAATTATTAGTCTTTGAATTCCCTAATAACTGAGGCAATTGTTGAAATGCTTCTACATCCATGTAAGGATTCCCATCAATAGTGAGTGAATTCAACTTGACACCATATTCAATGAATGCTTGATTCATCACACTTATTTTCTCTGAGTTCAGGTCACAGTCATATAGTGTGAGATTATCAGTCTTTGCATTCCCTAATAATTGAGGCAATTGTTGAAATGCTTCTGCATCCATGTAAGGATTCCCATAAATAGTCAGTGAATTCAACTTGACACCATATTCAATGAATGCTTGATTCATCACACTTATTTTCTCTGAGTTCAGGTCACAGCAACTCAGAGTGAAATATTCAGTCTTTGCATTCCATGATAACTGAGGCAATTGTTGAAATGCTTCTGCATCCATGTTAGATTTCATATTAATATCCAACCAATCCAACTTGACGCCATATTCAATGACTGCTTGATTCATCTTACTTATTTTCTCTTCATTCAGATCACAGTCATACAGTGTGAGATTATTAGTATTTGCATTCCCTAATAATTGAGGCAACTGTTGGAATGCTTCTGCATCCATGTAAGGATTCCCATCAATAGTCAATGCATCCAACTTGACACCATATTCAATTACTGCTTGTTTCATCTTACTTATTTTCTCTGCGTTCAGGTCCACAACATCTCAGTGGTGAGCATGTATTAGTCTTTGCATTCCGTAATAATTGAGGAGGCATTGTTTGAAAATGCTCTTTCATGTCCCATTGACAGGATTCCCCATCAAATAGTCAATGCATCCAACTTGACACCATATTCAATGAATGCTTGATCCATCTTATATATTTTTTCTGCGTTCAGGTCACAGTATCTCAGTGTGAGATTATTAGTCTTTGCATTCCATAATAATTGAGACAATTGTTGAAATGCTTCTGCATCCATGTTGGGATCCCCATCTATAGTTAATAAATCCAACTTGACACCATATTCAATCACTGCTTGTTTCATCTTTCTTATTTTCTCTGCGTTCAGGTCACAACATCTCAGTGTGAAATTATTAGTTTTTGCATTCCATAATAATTGAGGCAAAACTTGAAATGCTTCTGCATCCATGTTGGGATTCTCATCAATAGTCAATGAATCCAACTTGACACCATATTCAATCACTGCTTGATTCATCTTACCTATTTTCTCTGTGTTCAGGTGACAGTCTGTGAGTATAAGGCATTCTGGACCACCATGATAAACCAATTCCAATTAGATAATAATAACCAGGAGTTTCAAGTGCTGGACTTGTTATGAGAAGGTACCCAATCTTAAGGTTTCCCTGCACCACAGCTTCATTCAGGATTCGAAGATTCTCATGGTCACAATTGATAAGACGCAGGAATTTTACCTGAATATTCTTGACAAAACCAAGAACATGTTGTAGGGAAGAATGATTTTCAGGATGCACTTCCAAATCGCTTAATTTCAATGTATGGAGTGAAGAACTATGCTCAACAACAGACATTACTGCATGCTGTTCTACTGGTTGGACTACTCTCAAATGCATCTCTTCTATTTGTGAGCAAACTTTTTTAATAACATCAGAACCACATTCGTGTAATGACATCACGACCAGTATATCTGAAATGACTTTTCCGTCCAATAATTTATTTAAGTAACCCATCAGGTATTCAGACTTGCTATGCAAGTTATTAGGAAGATATTTTGCTACTTTTTCTGAAGTTGATTTGTTGAGAATAATTCCAAAAATATGTTTTATAACGACTTCCATTCCTGGTTTCTTATAATTATCCTCCATAAACTTTTTAAATTCATCCAAATCAAGAGTGCACGCATAGAGAGCAGCAAGTATCTCTTGTATACTCTCGTGAAGGAATCGGATTCTCATATCATCGTTATCCGCAACATACTCAACAAATCGTGTGTCAGCATCCATCTCAACAAGACCACGCATGTCATTCATGTCCAACTTGAGTGATCTAATATAGCTTGCAGTGAAAACAAATAAATTTTCTTTCATTCCATGATAAGCCAACTCCATGAGTTTCAATAAAGGACTTTCGACAGTTCCTCCGTGACGAGATCCTGAAAAAAGTTTCAGAACAGAAACCATCAGATTCGTTAATGTGCCAATATCACTTTTCTCAGAATTTTTCAACACTCGAACCATGTAGAAAAAAAACATTGGGTTTGAAACAAGACCAGGTGCCTCAAGTCTCAAATCAGAATACATTTTTCTTCCTTCAGGACTAAATAACTTTCCAGCAAGAAGTTCCAGTGTTTCATCCTCCCATCCCCCTAGGGTGAGATTTAAAGATGCTTTAAGATCTGGAGGCAACTTCCAATACACATTCCAACGAGTTGTTGACAAAATCTTCATACCGGAATAGATGTGGCCGGATAGAATATTGGCGAGAATAGTATTGGTTTCTGCTCGAGTGTCCATTCCAATTCTCTGATAACCTTTTTCAAATGGCTTCCTAATTTGGTCCAAGCCATCAACTACAAGTAAGATATGTTTTGAATTTTGCTCGAACCATTCTTGTCCAACTTTATGAAGGTGTTTTGGAAGTTTTGAGCCAAGTTGTTGAACAAATAGAAGATCAAAAGCAGTTGATTGAGAATCACCTTGTAAATTAGAAACATCCACAAAATAGACCATCTTAATTTCGTCCGAGAAGTCTAATTTATTTTCCAGTGCTGATAATGCATATCTCATTGAAAATGTTGTTTTTCCAGAACCTGTGTCTCCCAACAACATCACACGTTTGACTGAGTTAACAGAATAAATCTTTGTAATATCCAGTGATTGCAAACTAGTCTGTTTGTTGGATTCCGATTCCTTGAACTCAGTCACCTTGGGAAGTATGAAATCATCCATTTTTGTTTTTTCTTTGGCAGTTTTTAATCTAGATTCCAACATATTTGTTGTATAACCTCTCACTACATCAAGAAACTCTTTTGCCTCTGAACCTTCAGTAGGTTTTACTGAAAGTTTTTTGAATGATTCCAGCATTCGGTCTCCGCCTTCCTGAATGATCTGCTCTTCCTCTACTTGATTTGCATCTTGAACATAAAGCCGAACCACTTCTCTTATTCTTTCACTCACTGCTACATCATTAGTATTCGGACTCTTAGAATGTCTCCATTTCCACAGTAATTTAAGGTTGCGTTCCTCCACTGAGGATTTATTATCTTCTGTGATAGTGTCAACTTCATGTTCAGTAAGAGACAATCCCTGCCCTGATCTGGCAAACTGCTTGAATTCTCCGGATGTAAATCGCTTAATAACATCTTGAAAAACATCTTCAAGTCTTCCAAGAGGTACGACTTGTTGTTCAGCTGTATAAAATTGCGTTACAAGATTCCTCATTCTTTGTGCAGTTGCATTTGGTTTGTTTTTATCAAACCAAAGCAAAAACAATTTCCTCTTCTGTTCCTCAACAGAGAATCTGTGGTTTTCAATGATCGTAGTGACATCTTGCACACTGAGTGAGAGTCCTTCCCCAGATTGTGCGAAGGTTGTGAAATCTGAAGTTGAGGCAAATTGTCTCACACATCCTCTGATTACATCTTCTAGTCGGTCACTCATATCTCCGTGCTTAGAGATACTACTATACTACACTATATTATTGGGGAAAGAAAGAAACATGCAAAAGTGGAATTAAGGACTTTGCACAACCAATAGTTTATTTCAGGAATAAATAATCTAAAGTGCCTGCAGTAAACCAATTTTGCGTATAGGTTTTGAGAAATTCACATTTTTGCAATAGTCTGATTCTGACAGCCAAATATAAAAATGGACTACCTAAAATCAAAACTAAAACAAGTACAGCTTTGACACCCAGACTAAAAGTTTGATCAGATGGTTGTCTCATTTGAAGAGTGGTACCGACCTCTTTCAAGCGACCCCAAATTCATGTAAAATATATTTCGTGGAATCCCACAATCCAAGATTAGGTGCTCCCGAAGTATGCGAACCAAGATGGCGGACATCGGAACGTAACATGGGTAACAGGTTAGGGTTAGGCGATAATTTTTTTCCAATTTTCCTTATTTTAGTCCTATTATCAGTTCGAAGACTAGCCAAGAGCCTCCCGTAGTATTTATACCTAAAATTATGGCCTAACCCTAACCTAGTACACATATTACATTCCGATGTCCGCCATCTTGGTTCGCATACTTCGGGAGCCCCCAAGATTATGCTATAGGGCTATAGCAGCTCTTTATGTATCAGTGGTTGATTGCACATAGCCTTGTTTAAGATAAAACAAAATTTTACCCTTGACCCCACCTTATTGAGCAATGCCCAACTAGTAGATTTCAATTATGCAGAGTAATAGATATTTATAAATAACAGTGGTGCATGTACAGAGAAATCCTCACAAAAATGAAGGCAGTTTCGATGACCCGGCGACACCCAGGGTATTTAAGTTTTTAACTTTCCTATCCTCAAAAAATAAATTATATTCAAATCCCAATCTTTTTCTTGGGATAAATATCAATGGCTGTCTGTACATAGCGCGAAAACTGGAACTCCCTATAAAATAAAGCTAGATATCAATTGGCATATCACCATACGAGAGCGGCACGATGCCGAGTGGTTAAAGTCTATTTGAGAAAAAGACAACAATTCCCATAAAACATTAATCAATAACTAGAGCGGTTTAAAATTCTGACTATTATTATGTTTGTATGATAACCATTATTTTCAAAAACTCATTTCGCCTCATCGAACAAAGGCAAATCTTTTATTCCATCTTACATTTGTGCAAATGCATTTAATATGGCTGTAATATTCAGTTTGGTGTGGTTTGCACCTTTGTAAAAAAGCTACATTTGTGACCAACAAATCAACAATATTTCTGTAAATCTCACTTTCTCTATCCGGCTGCCTAAAGTTTCCCAAGTATCCTAACTCAGAGCAATTTCATTCATATTGGCTGCTGACAAATGGAGCTTTCACTCAAAACTATGGCTCCTGTTGAAGAAGTCTCGCTGTGTGGCGCATCGTGCTAAGATTATGCTCGCTACCGCACCTCTAATTACCCTGCGTAGGTTCGAATCTCATGCGGGATGGTTATGTGCGATGCCTATAGGATTGCTGGGCTCCTCGCAACCGCAGTGCGGTTCACGTGACCATTGGTCGGTTACGGCTTCACAATCAAGTCCATGCTTCCGAAAAAAAAATGATTTACTAACTTATCCCATACCGACCTGGGCTGGTAACCGGACGAGAGGCAGTGGTGCGCAATATGATTGAGCCATCTTTTCTCTTCTATTATGGGGGAATACAAGTCCCAGTGCGCGAGCGCTTTGGACAAAAAGTAAAATTTCGACCAAGCTACACATTTACATTTTAAACTGTAACCAATAAGTCTCGTTCCAGAGTGCCTTTTTTGTGCTCTAGTCATATGAACATATTCTTTGGATCAGGGGTGGCCAACCAGTCAGAGACCAAGAGCCGCATTTTATACTTTATTAACCCGAAGAGCCACATATTAAAAAAACACACATGAACATCAGATATGCCTTTATTCAGCTCTGCTAGCTTATTGTAAATGTCACTAACCAACATGATTATGACAGAAATTTACATGCCTTAGTGGGACTTCTGACATTCCTTGAATGGAAGCTCCTTAAGCTTAGCTTGTATTCCGTTGTAGCCAATCGAAGCAGTTCTTTCATATGGGTGTCAGTCAGAACAGATCAATGCTTTGATTATAGGGTAGAAAACAGATTCGCAGACGTATGTATGTTCACCCCAACATTGACAATATCCAAAGCGCAGCTCGTTTGACATTAGAGTATTTTTTCATCCGCATGCTTTCCCATGACTCAATTGTCCCTTCCTTGCATTTCAGTTGGTCTTCCTCATAAAGATCGATCATCCTCAACTCAGTTGGGGCCTCATCAGAAACTAGAGGAATTTTCAAAAATCTGTCTCAGAATCAAATGAGTCATTGACAACTTAATCTCTGACGTTTTATCAGCACTTCACTCGAATCGTGAACTGCGCGTTTGCAGCCGAAATTCATTTTCGATACGATTACGACAGCTGTTGTACTTGTATTGCAATAAACGCGTCTCACAACAAAGAATTTGATGGTGATGTAATACCAGACGATTGCACTGTCAATAAAGGCGCTCATCCGCTCATGTGTCTTCGACGTAAAAAAAATATGCACGTTGAACATGATAAATCGTATTTGCAAGGTATTTTTTTCTTGAAATAACAGAAAAAAGCCACCCGAAACCGGAGCATGTGGCTCGCGAGCTGCCACCCCTGCCTCAAATGAATATAACTTATCTTTGACCAAAAAATGCCATGAAACAGCGCTAAAATATAACGGACACAATACCGTACAACAAGGAAAAATAAAATATTTTTACAGGTTGTAAAATTTTCCAAGAATCAAGCTGTTCATTTCAAAATTGAATTAATTAAATTAAAAATCCAACAAGCTAATAAGATTAATCACAGCTGACAGTATGTGATTCATAGCTTGATCAGCTGGTCGCCTCCTAAACCAGTAATTCCCAACCTCATTCAAGCAGCCCAAAATTTATATAAAATAAATTTGAGAAATCTCTGGCTCAAGGACTATACAACATGTAGTCACATGGCCCCAAACTAGCGAGACGAAGAAACATGAATTTTTTATGAAACATATTTCGTGCAATCTCTCGTCCGATGAATATGCTATAGCAGCTCTAAGAAAAAAGCTAACTAAGAAATAATACTCGCCTACGGGTCGCGCTATTAGTTTTGTGTTAAAAAAGTTTAATTTAGAATTGACTCGCACATAAGTCGCACTGAAAATCTAGGGATTTGTAAAGCCCTTTCCCTAGCTTTTTTGCATACGTTTGTTTTTTTTGTAGGGCTTAATATAATCAAAATATGTTAATGACACCTATGAGCAATAATAAGTGCATGTACGCAAGCGCTACGATATCACAATCACGTCATAGCGCTTGCCAAATATACATAAAATCACCCGAAATAGCATCGGCGCAGACGATAAAGAACTTACTAACGTCAGCGATCTCTCTCATATTGGGATCGACGCGACGAGAAAACGAGAGATATAGCCGTGCAGAAGACAAAGTGGTTTGGACGCATGTGCGTGTGCGCTCATGAAACTGTCTCGCATTGGTATGTGCGTGCACGAGCGCATGCACCCCGTATGTCGAGCGTTAGGTCCCACCTATATATTTTTTTTAAATATAAGGAAAGAATTTGCGACCTCTAGGCGAGTATATACGGTAAATATTTTCAGTTCTCAAATAAGAATAAACTTGCCATGGTGTGACTATATTCCATGAAGAGAGATTTAGGTTTATTTGAACCTACCAAGCAGAATTAATAAAGATGACAGTGATATGTTATATGATTCTGCTTATCTCCTTCTAATTCTAAGGGATGTAACTATGTGTGGTAATCACTGTTGTATGGTTATTAAGATTAGTGCACTGCACTGCATAAAGATTCAAACGCTCCGCGGACTCATTTGAGACCGCAGACTCGGGTTGGGAAACACTGTATTAAATATTTCCATACTCAACAGACTAGTAACCAGGTACAAATTTCATCGCCGAGGTCCATCTAACTTAACTAAAAAGTCATAAAAAACATAGAACACTATAACAATATCATACAAATAAAATACAAGGGAACAATTGCAAAAATTTAATAAAGATGACAGTGATATGTTATATGATTCTGCTTATCTCCTTCTAATTCTAAGGGATGTAACTATGTGTGGTAATCACTGTTGTATGGTTATTAAGATTAGTGCACTGCACTGCATAAAGATTCAAACGCTCCGCGGACTCATTTGAGACCGCAGACTCGGGTTGGGAAACACTGTATTAAATATTTCCATACTCAACAGACTAGTAACCAGGTACAAATTTCATCGCCGAGGTCCATCTAACTTAACTAAAAAGTCATAAAAAACATAGAACACTATAACAATATCATACAAATAAAATACAAGGGAACAATTGCAAAAATTAAAAATATAATTAAACCATTTGCACAGCTACATGAACAAGAAAAATATAAAAAACTGAACAGCCAATAATAAGCACTTGCAATCTCAAGTAATTCAGTTTTATCAAAATTTAAAGTGATTATTATTTGGAATCAGTTTTGTTTTCCAAAAATCCAAACACGTTATTTTCCAGCGGTTCCCGACCTCTTTTCCAAGCGACCCAAAAAGTTTCTCAAATAGCCTACTACCGTGAATTAGCAGCACAACATTCATGTAAAATATATTTTGTGGAATGTTGCAGCCCAAATTTATGCTATAGTAGCTCATTCTGCATCACAAATGCTCATTCTGACACTGACATGGCAAATGCTTCCACCAATCCAACTAAGAAATCATATTGTACGCTCATCGATTAAGAGGTCGTGGTCCACCTTATAATTGAGACGTCCTATGGACTTTTCTGCTAAAAATTCTTTGCTATTCAGTCACATTTCATTGAACATTGTTCAGAGTATTAAATATACCGAGCACCAATTATTCTGTCCAGTCACACTTCATTGATCAATGTTCAGAGTTAATGTCATCAGCCAGTATTAAATAATGAAAATATACCAAGCACATATTATTCTGTCCAGTCACACTTCATTGATCAATGTTCAGAGAGTACTATCATTCAGCACTAAATAAAATATACCTAGCACCAATTATTCTGTCCAGTCACACTTCATTGATCACTGTTCAGAGTAATGTCATCAGCCAGTATTAAATAATGAAAATATACCAAGCACATATTATTCTGTCCAGACACACTTCATTGATCAATGTTCAAAGAATACTATCATTCAGCACTAAATAAAATATACCAAGCACCAATTATTCTGCCCAGTCACACTTCATTGATCAATGTTCTGGGTAATGTCATCAGCCAGTATTAAATAAAATATACCAAGCACCAATTATTCTGCCCAGTCACACTTCATTGATCAGAGTAATGTCATCAGCCAGTATTAAATAAAATTTACCAAGCACCAATTATTCTGGCCAGTCACACTTCATTGATCAATGTTCTGGGTAATGTCATCAGCCAGTATTAAATAAAATATACCAAGCACAAATTATTTTGGCCAGTCACACTTCATTGATCACTGTTCAGAGAACTGTCAGTCAGCAAGTATTATTTAAAATGGGATAGAATTTACATATTCATCCCAGAAGAGAGGAAAACATAAGATGATTTATCCATATGACGAACCACAGTAGAGACTTATACCTGTGACCTGTAAGGCCTGGTACAAGTCAAATCATCCCGAAATGCCTATAAATTTTTAATCTATGAAGCAAAATGTGTACTATTATACCTATGGTAACTACTAGTTTATTTAGGAACTACTGGGTGAATATTGCTCGTGGGACAAAAAGTCTGTATATGATAATACCTAACTCCTAGGCTGGTATAACGAAGAGATATCCATACCATGACAAGGTGAAAGATCTGATTTACTTTTCTTGATTAAAGTATCTCTGACTAGAACAAACTCCTGTAATATCCATGTTTGCAGATAGTTTTCCAGTAAGAGGCATTACAGATACCTAAATCGACCATTAATTGCGTTGAAGCATTATTTAATTTGAACATAAATTTTTTATGTGAGAAAATTTGCTAAAAGCAAGGTCCCATGCACTCGGAAATGTAAAATATATCTCTGAGTGAAGTTTCGGGCGACCATTAAAGTGTCAAAAGCTACTAAGACAACAAAGAAGTGGTTTCCAACCACTAATACATCTAACATATGTTTTTTTTAATTGCACTAATTGTTCGAATTTGATCCCAATTAGTTCCTATTCCCAAAGTAGAGCACTAGCATAAAAAATTCGGTAAAACAAAATTATACAGGTACAATAAAAAGATAAAAAAATATCACCCCCATTTACATTGTTAGTCCAATTTCAAGCTGTATTGTCCATTTTGTTTACCATGTTGTGATTTGCAGAGTAGATTTAAAGATTAGGTTTATTTTAATTTATGGATTAGGCATATAAACGGAAAATTTAAAATAGATACACATACTCCTCCACCCATATATGCACCCAAATGCCACTGCCCCAATGCACAAAATTTATTAAATATGAAATCAAGAGATTTGCACTAAAGTATTATATTTGTTCGATTTGTTACAATATAGCTTAACAGATTTATGTATCAGATCATCCATATGTTCAAAGAGAAGTAATTAGCACTGGTCATCTGGTTCAAAGTCCCAATCAATTTGCACTTGAATAGTATTCTTATACTACTTTGCCAATTTCTTCATACTTGATTTCTATTTGTACAAATTGTAAAATATTAAGCTATCTTTGATAACTTTCTTCTCCTAATAACAATATATATTCAAATCCCGATATAAGGTCATATTCCCATTCTATCTTCTACTACACTGAAGTGCACAAATGCTTCCACCAAGCTAACTAACTAAGAAATCATAAAGTATAAACTAAGTAAATATTTTTGCATTGCATATGATTGTAGAAAAATAAAACAGTTGTATAAACAATACATACTGACATTTGAAATCTGATGTTGATAATCCAGTATTCGTCCATATCCATTTGTATTAAATATTGTCCACATTCCATCATAAGCATTGTATGATATTGTAGATAAATAAGTATTTATTTTATATTAGCATGGAAAAACAGAGGATTTCAAAAAATTAGACAGAAAAATTTGAAATGCTACTAGTATTTTCTTTTTTTCCTGTCTCTGTTATGCAAACAAGCCTTTTGGCAGACCAACTTCATACAAACTAAGCTTATGTGATAAATTTCACACATTAGAAATTTATGTTGACAAAATATTCAAAATATATGCTATTTAATGCAAGATCTGCATTTGTTTGCTGGCCATTAACTGTTCCCAATTTGGAGATATGATTGACAATGATACATGGAATGTGTCTCTTACATCCAGCCTACTTAGATATTTAGTTTTTGTAATTGTCAATATTCAAACCTGGCCTCAAATATAATGTCAGGAAAGGTAACAATGCCCCTAATCTAATCTCAGATCTTTTGGAATTTTGTCTCCAGGGTCTTACAATAGAACAGTTGCAGAACCCAATTGCAGATTATCACCAGAATATACCGGTCTGGCGGTGTTAACAATATAAATTTCATATTAATACCAAGCAAGATTAAATTTACAGAATATGAAAGTAGCATCCAATGATATAGTATAGTCAAATTCAAATACATAAATATTATATTTGTCAAATTGCCAAGCAATAAGCATGCAATTAGTAAAAATTTTCATACAATTAACCAAGGCAACATCTGTGTTAAGGGAACCAATATACATTAATACATAACCAAGGATGTGGAGGCAAAAATATTCACACTCAAATATTACTGACTATTAGAGGTAGGATTGGGACCAAAAGTTTCAGCCCGACCCGATCCCGGCCCGTGGGTATTAAACCCGACCCAAGGCCGACTTGTTAAACTGGATTTGTAGGCAAGAGACCAAAACTTCATATTTTATTTAGGAGTTCTTTGAATTGTCATTGCAAGAGTTTAGTACAGTATGTGTTATGTTGATGAGGCAACTTGTCTTTTTTGCCAGACTACAGTCTCTCGTGGCCAAAACGCCTCATTTAGAAAAAAAGTCATTGATAGAGAAGCCCGACCCGGCCTGAAGTTCGATCGGGTCGGGCTTCAGATCTTAGCTCTACTGACTATATTCTGAATAAAACAATTAGTTTGAACCATGAAACTCTTTGAAATTCATGGAAGAAAAAGGTTATGCTTTACCTAATACCAAAAATGGACTCACTTGATAATTAAACTATACCAAGGACTTTCTGAAAATATTTTTCATAGTACGCAAAAACCTCTTACTGTCTTAGCATACACCAGAATAATGCTTATCTTTTATCAATATATTACCATTTTGATTATTTTTTTTTAATGTATATAACTGCCTCCAGCCTCTTAGTATCAGTAGCGCAACGACTTTGTATATATTTAAAACTTTCCTTAGCTTCTGAATTCATTAATATTGTCCGGTATGTTTACTCGAATGCGCTACTGCGCCAAGAAACCAATAGTCCGTAGCGCAGCCATGGAAACAATTTTATTTTTGGCAATTTTGCCAAATAAATTCCAATGCCGAACGGAATTTCCGTATAGAGATTTTAGTGTCGAATTAGTATAAATTACCCCAATATTTTTTTTTATATTATGATTTAACAGTTTCATAATTTTTAACCACATTCACCACAAGTTCAAGTAGTAGAAGTAAAAATTAAACTATAAAACCATACCATCACCAGAATTTTGTATCATATGTAATCCAATGTAAGTCCACCGAAAATAAGTTAATCCATATTATCATACAGCTGTACAGTCGTCATCCAATTTGTGTACCGGTATACATTTTGTATATATTTACCAGTAATTAAACGGATTAGTTAATATTTTGCATGGAAATTATAAAATAGAAAAATTAGACAGAAAATCAGAAAACAACCAAAGTAGGTGTTTTGGCATTTTCTATTCAGTATCTATGTATTAATATTTAATCTGAATTATTCATAAGTTTCGACATTTGAATATTCTCATAAACTGATAAAAGAGCCTATTCATCAAATCTGGTGTTGCATGAAAATTGTCACATTATGATGGATCTACGTACACCGCCACTTGGAATGGTACCGGTAACCGGACGAGAGGCCGTGGTTCGCCATATGGATAAGCCGTCTTATCAGCTTTCCTCTCCCCCCGGGATAAATATGTAAATCCTATCCCTACAGACGTATGAGATCATCCATGTATCAGTCAAAAATGCATTGTTTATTATTCTTTGCAAAATGCAATAAATTTGTTTAGTCTTTCGGCCTATTGTACCGGTACCGGTATCTACCGTACCTGTTTACATTACAGGTTTACCAGTAATCTATTTTGACTACCGGTACCGTATTTCTCTATTACGGTACCGGTACTTGATAGGATTTCTCTCCATTATATTGGAAGAGATTCCCATACTTGCTTCAACTCACTGATTCATTTGAACAGTTATTTCAGTATTCCATAAACTTCTTTTTCTAAAACTACCGTACTCATTGTAATATTTTGTAATTGTGGATAAATTCTCCTGGATAGGACACGATACCGGTATCGAGTTAGTTCCATTTTATTCTTATCTAAGATTAATGGATTATGCCAAATAATCTCCGAGTACCTGTAGTCCGGTACCACCTTCGTTTTGGTTATTCAATTCAACCCCGTGCAACTAACTTGTCCCATTATGGCGTCATATGGACGCCATTTTCGATCATTCGGCTCGAGTAGTGTAACGCAAACAAGCCTAATTTTAGTAGTTTTAAATGGCTATTGGGGCAGATTTAAATCAGTAGTTATATTCCGAGGGCGCAGAAATCCGATAGGATGTCTCAATCAGTATCGAACCCAATACGGGGCATTTACATTAAGAACCCACGCCGCTCGGTAACAAACATAATATAGACGCAACGCACGGTTAGTAAAGTAAAGTTTATTTCGGTTTTTCGTAACACTAAAACAAATATATAGGCAATGCAAGTCAACACACACACATATAGCCTACGGAAAATCGGGAAAGTAGGCAAAATCTTAAACTATTTAAGACCTGCTGATGCTAGGGCTACCAACCGTCCCGGGAATGGCAGGGACAGTCCCGGATTTGACGTCTGGCGTCCCGGTGGTCCGGAATTTACTGACAACCGAAGCGTCCCGATGGCGTGACAAGAATTACGTGATGATGTTTCCATTAGGATAGTAGACAAACACAGTTTCACACTACAACAGGCCTAAATGACTAAAACTATTGGGGCAGATTTAAATCAGTAGTTATATTCCGAGGGCGCAGAAATCCGATAGGATGTCTCAATCAGTATCGAACCCAATACGGGGCATTTACATTAAGAACCCACGCCGCTCGGTAACAAACATAATATAGACGCAACGCACGGTTAGTAAAGTAAAGTTTATTTCGGTTTTTCGTAACACTAAAACAAATATATAGGCAATGCAAGTCAACACACACACATATAGCCTACGGAAAATCGGGAAAGTAGGCAAAATCTTAAACTATTTAAGACCTGCTGATGCTAGGGCTACCAACCGTCCCGGGAATGGCAGGGACAGTCCCGGATTTGACGTCTGGCGTCCCGGTGGTCCGGAATTTACTGACAACCGAAGCGTCCCGATGGCGTGACAAGAATTACGTGATGATGTTTCCATTAGGATAGTAGACAAACACAGTTTCACACTACAACAGGCCTAAATGACTAAAACTAACTAAATTTTTCGACAGTGAAGGCGACGTCAAATGGGACTATAGCTAAATATTGATGTCAATGTTACATTAGAAATTCGCCCTTTTTAGACACTCCAGGCTCCAGCTGCATAACTGAATTGTAAACGTCCTTACCAATTGCAGTACAATGAGAGAGAGAGATTTTATTATTTTGTCAACCAAAAAATACAGTCATCAATAAAATAGCCACAGCCACAATTTTGAGAAAAACGCAAAAAACAATTTGGAATTTTTTCATTCTTGAATATCTATTCTAGTCTATCTATTCGAAGTGATCAATATTAAGTTTAACCCTGAGAGATGACTAATGGCAAAACTTGAACTATTTAGATAATATTTTTACAATAAATTTGTGAACAAAATGAGGGGATGTGATGGAAAATTATACCTAACTGATACCTGAATTCAATGGGGTTCGGACGATAATAATCAGAAAAAAATAAATAAATTGGCTATATACACAAAGTGGATCAGGGACAAAAAAATTAATGTGATGAGGATGTGTCTGAGCGTGAATAACAAATAAAATAAAGTGCAACCCAGTGGACATACACATTACAACAGAAACACATTGGATAGGGCAAGAGGAATTCTATTCATAGGTTTGTCATGATCTGAAAATGTTTAAAAATTGCATGAACTTTATACATATGTTTGGGATTTTTGCAACCTTGCACTCCAAGAATGTTAATACTTATAATGTACTTATCAATAAGTTTTAGCAGGTCGGGTTTTGAAAATGTTTCTGACTCACACAAGAGGGTCAATCAATAGAAAAATTCAATAATTCACATCTTGGGAATCGTGTCTACAAAACAAAGCGAGCAATGATTATCATAGGAATAGTGAACATTTTTATTTAAATCTTTGGTGTTACAGTATGATTCATGAAACCATTACAAACAAACTAATAGTCTAGAATTTGGAAATAATTTGATTAACCAATAAAAAGAAATGATACTTCATATCAACTATCAAAGACATGAGAAAAAGACCATTCAATTGATCAAGAATAGCATGTAAATACCTTAATATGGAAGACATAGAAAAGAAGTGCTATTCGATTAATCAACAATTAAAATTTTAACAATTAAATAACAAAGACATGAAAAAAGGTACATTAATTGAAACTTCAGCAGTATGTGTACCAAGTGACGGTTAGCCCCATATTTCATTCCGACCTTCCTCATCTTAGTTCCATCACGAGCTCTGAACTGCCCATGTCAGCCAAGCGATGGCGACTACATACGAGTGGCTGATTAGAAACGCAAAAAAATAGCACCCCCGTGTTATAATGAAAGTGTTATGTTGTTTCATATCGCAAAAACGATTAGAGCGAAATCCCCCCCCCCCCCTCCAAATTTTCCAAAAGCATTCTCACATTTTTGTGCTTTTTTATATGACCCAACATTATAAGTTTCTGCAACAACTGGTTCGTCCTGGAGTCGGCTGTTTCAATCAAAACCCAAAACGTTAAAACGTTTAAGAAATGATTTACGAGACATTCAAACTGGCAATTAGAGTTTACTTTGGCATTCACAACTCACTGTAGGCATATTGTTATTTTTTGAAACTTCATCTCAGTCAATATTTTAGTTAATACAGGTCTTGATGATTTGAATTTTTTGGTGGATTTGGCACATCGAATATTGTCATTCCCTTTTATTTTAATTTTTTCCATTTATCCGTACTCTTCGGTTCAAATTGGTATTCTTCAAAAGTGAGTCTGAAAAAGGAATGAGTTGTAGGTTACACAATGAACGTACTTTCGAAATAACAAGCGTTCAGCATCCCATTTTTAACACAAAATAAAATTGACAGTGACTTAACGAAACACGCATTCAGTTCAGAAATTCATTATTTCCACTAAGCTCCGAATTGTCTACTCATATTGCTGCTAATTACTATAAATTTTTGTTACTGCAGTGCTTTAAACAATCGTGACAATAAATCTGATACATTCAATGCGATGTTCTGACTTTGCATTACTTAGGAAGATTTGAAAACAGTTTCCCTAACCTGCTGACCTGACATCTGAAGCCAGCATTTAGAAAATCTTACTAATTTAACTCAACTTTCCTGGGGTCAGAGCTAACTTAAATGAGTCGAATCGGCAACGTGACATAAATAATTAAATATGACATCATCCTAAAACTGTGTACCACCTATCTTTCCTGGTGTTAGTTTGACATTAGGCCATTCGTTTGACTAACCTCACACAAGGAACTGCCTGGGCCAGATTTCTAGCCTTTACGTCGCCTACAGTTATTTTCCCATTTCCTCCTTCTCTGCATCTGATGATAGCTTCAATAGTTGCACTGTTTTGCTATTCCTGCTGCAATTAGAGCCGAACAGCCTTTAATTCTATAGCAGAAGGCACCAGCCTAGCCGCGGATCACGCAGAACCGCCGTAACCTCGCAGGCGATATTGATCGAAAATGGCGGCCAATTTCCATTGTTGCGCAACTTAGGTATATAAGGACTTTGATTCAATTAACAGCGGTTGCCATGGCCAACGGCCGGCCATTTTGTGCTATCTTTTATTTAACACTGTAACAGTTTCGCATATTAGTCACATAACAATCAAAAACTATCTAAAAGGAATCTCTCTATCAATGTATGTTTTTGCTAGCAAACATCTGCTACTGAGTTTTACCGTACCGTACTCAAATTATCACAAAAAATCAGCACACAATAAGGTAGAAATTTCAAAAGGTTTTCCCAACGGCCGGCAACCAACTTGCCTAGAGTTAAACAAGTTCATGAACGCCATCTTGTGCCACATTTGGAAAACTCGAAACAATGGTGTCTTATGGGAAATTTTCGTTGTGTTGTTGTACCGAACCGAATAAGTCCGCTGCTATAACGGGCTAGAATGAAACTGAAGGGTGGATTTTAACTTTAAAGATATATGCTATCTAAATATTTAGCGCATTGAAGAATAAAAAACTATCGAATGCGTTAAATTTGACCACAAACACAGCGTAGAAACATTTTTGGTCATTTTTTTCAAAGATTTATAGTGATACGCCAATTTGAGGCTGTAAAATGACTCCGCAACAATCCTACAATGTCATTTGTTCTTCTAGCGCAGCTTAGAGCTGAGCTGTAGGGCATTATAGGGCTTGACAGACGAAAAATGTTAACCAGAAAATAGAAACGGCCATTGAAGCAAAGTTGGGTCGGCCGGTAATTTCGACGAATAAATACAACTTTTCATCTGTGACGTCATAAGGAACGCCATTGTCAAATGATTAATTATGACGATGGGAATGGCCAATTTACTTCGAAAGCAACTCGGAACCGGTATACTTGTCTTCAAAGACGATTTAATGTACTATAAATGTAATTTGGCGAACATGAAAGGATATAAGCATGTACGGCTAAGATTCTACTTGAAAACGCGACCTTCCAAGTTTTTCTACCTAAAATATTAGTGAAAATAATAGGTATGTTTCAACAATTGTGTGGAACTTCTCATAAGGCGCCGTGTTAAATTGCCGAGAACAAGTTTCCCCCGAGCATCGACTTCCTTATTTACTTCGTAACATTGGCCAATCAGCAAGATGCAAAATCTGACGCACGAATGGGTCCTTTCGATTGCACTAAGTCAGAGTATAGGGATTTCAATGGTGATAAAGTAAGTCAAAACTTCATACTAATGCTCAAAACTCATCATTTTACTAAGCGTTCTTAACAGTATGTCAGGAAGGTTTTGTTATTAAACACTGCATAAGCATCGAGTATAATTAGTCAATCGGAAAACGTTTCTATTATTCTGCCCACTGAATTAAAAGAGTTCGTCAAATTATCGAGCATTTCCGTGTAATTGTAAACATTTTTCTTCCGAAGCGACTGCAGACAGGGCACAATTACTTATTTGATTACATCGTTCTGCGTTTCCCTTGTCCCAGTGCAGTCAGTCATAGAAATCCAATCATATCATACTAATTGTTATTGTCATACCTACAAAGGCAGATTTCTATTAGTTTTAAGGAGTGTGAAAAGACGTAAACGGTAGAAAAACAATTTTAAACATTCTTCTATACTCGAAGTTCTACCAAGTACATGCTGCTTTAAATTAGCTTCAGTGAGTAAATATGTTCCTTTCCGGTATTTCAGAATGAAGATTACAGCTATATTCGTAGTTCTACTGTTCAAAGGTATGTCATTTCTTTTTGAGAATTTTCTTGAAAAAAAGAACATTCACGAAGATGTAAAGAACATTCGGCGCCCCTTTAGTATACAATCTCAATAAAATAGAGAGAGAAATTTTCTATTTCGTCAACCAGAAAAAGCATTGCAATTATTAAAAGGGTACTCCCGTAGTGTATGTACCAGGGAGGGTTGGGTCATAATATTATTTCGATTTTCTATATTTTGGTTTCTTGCGAGTTCGGGGACTGTCTGTGTCAGCCAAGTGAATACACCCCCGGCCCATAGATTTCAGTCCCTTTACACAACTTGATTCAAAGTAGGCGAAAAAAATTAGTTACCTCCATATTGGTACATACATTTCTGGAGCGCCCCCGAAATTGTTCAACGTGATATCAATCGCATACGAAAGTGACAATAATTCTGGTGCCACTAGGGCAGGAGTTCTCAACCTGGGTTCGCGAACCCCAGGAATCCACGAGCAAGATTTACCAGGGTACTTGGATACAGTCGAGTTTTTGTATGTTGCTGTTTTTTATATCCTTCATTACTACCATGGGAAATGCGTATACATTGAAACTAGACGCCAATTGAAACGTAGATTTTCCCTGGTCTTGCGTTGTTGTGATTATGACGCAACAATGTGAAATTCAAGGCTTTGTGTACAAACTGTGAAATTTTTAAAGACAGCGTGCTGCGAGCATTGGATAAGTGATTATGATCATTGTAAACTCGGGAGAGATTTTAAGAATTCATTAGTTTGGCAAGACGACAAGGGGCAATACTACCAACAAGACGATTTAATTTAGTTACATATGATCAATAAATTGGTGTTGCAACAAATTGTTTATTTATATATCAGTATATCTAGGGTTACCATATTTTGGGGACTTCAAATCGGGACGCCTCGAAAGACAACGACCCATTAGCTGTGATTTGTAAAAACTTCACATTTTCTGATTTTACACATAGGCCTATATTCCTACATTTAAAGCTGTCTCGGCTGTCTTTATTGACCATATTGTTATCGAAATTTCATGCGCTTATTTTCTGTCCAAATATTGGGTTCAGTTCAAAAAGTAGGAAGGAATTGACGTTAACGATACCGGTACAAATAATTGGAATTTAGAATAATTAGTATTGGTTTTACATGCGATACGTCTGCCATCAATGGGAATCAGCGGGAAACGAACGCATTCACCTCTTGCCTTTCCCTCTAATTTTTTTGTGTGGCCCGGCTGGATATCTGAAGATGGTCATATAGCCTACCGAAAAAAAAAGTTTCACATCACTGTTATAGTGTTTAATGTGTTATCTATGCCATACTAGAGCATCGCTGATACATCCATACCATTGACTACTGCGTTTAATAAGTATGAAACACGTAAAAATAACAAATGTCTTATTTCAGAAACAGCCAATTACGCAGGATGCGTTGGTTCAACCACCACAGTTGAAAGGACTTATCATCAACCAGAATACTGCAACAAATCGTCGGATGGAAACTTGATGCCATATGTTGAAGTCAGTTATGTTTCAGATGGTAGAAAAACGAATTATTCCGGAAATAATATGGGATTCCGAATTCGTTATAACTTTACCAGATGCATACAAGGTAAAATACTTTTACCTCAGTAAGAAGGCTAGCGTTGCGCTACACAGAAACAACAGTTACAAGAACATGTTCGTGTATTATGCTGGAAAAGCGGGACTTTTGGCTGACTTATCGGGACGGCGGGACAAAACGCTGAAAAGCGGGACTGTCCCGCCTAAAGCGGGACGTATGGTAAGCCTGAGTATATTACAACTTTGTTCGGTATCAGATTATCGGGGGTTCGCGTTGATTGTTTGGTGACTCAAGGGATACTTGACAGAAAAAAGGTTGAGAACCCCTGCACTAGGGTATGTCTTTCATTTCATAAAGACATTCTCATAGAATTTAGTTTTTAACTTTAACTAAAATCACTAAGATCACACAGCCGTTGAGATCAAATACCGTAAAGCTAGGGGAGACCACTAGATTCCAAGAACTAGAATTATGATGATGCATTTTGAGACTGTACATATAAATTGAAGTAGTTCGAAATTCTTAGTTGCGCTAAAGTTCCTCAATACTTTTCAAAGCGATAGCCATAATATATAAATGAGTGTCCATAAAGTCGCTTCACAATTTCAATATATCTTAACCAGGTTTGTTGTTTTTGATAAATGTAAGTATTTTTACTTCAATTAATACATCTGTGTGGGCCAAAACAATATATGGTATGATTGATAAACTCCCGTTGCAATTAAAAAAAAAACTTATATAATACAGCGTAATTATGCGAAATGCATTTTATCAGGTTTCATCAGAAGCACAATATCGCAATGAAATGATTATTTCTAACGGAACCGGTCATATTCAATCTCCGAATTACAAAAACGAATACGGGAAAAATGCAAGCTGCACATGGAAGTTTGTCCCTGAAGAAAATGACAAATTTATGCAACTGAATCTTACAGTTGAATACCAACGACTATATTTTATAAAATATTTGTTCTTTCCAGTGTGTCCTTGATCATACTACTAACAGTAAATAACGGTAATTCAGGTTTTTGCAATTCAGTTTGTCGGGGGCATCGCAGTGAAGGCAGTGGCGTATTTACGTAAAATGACGCTCCTGGCGCAAAGCTTAAGAATTCACCACTTGATTATTAAATGTCAATTGTTGTTGAACGCGGACAAATGACTGATGTTGTTGAATTGAGACACTTGTGCATTATTATTTATGCAAAAATACGCGTTTCAATTTTTCCCAAAGTTCAAATTATTTATTAAAACATTCAACGGTCGAAAATTTTGCCTTTTTGCGCCTCTATTCAAGCGGCGCACATGGCACAAGCCATGGCTTCCACAGCCCAGATACGCCACTAGATACTGATTTATGATCACATTTCTTTTCACGATTTAAAGCATTTTTAAGTTCTACTGTCTTAAAATATGTCGATGCATCTGAAAACAAATAACTGGCTAACTAATCTCATACCCAACATGAAGTGGTGGCCGGACGATAGCCAATGGTTCGCCATATGATTAATTTGTGTTATCAGCTCTTCTCTCCCAGTGCTAAATAAGCAAATCTAGCCTTATTTTATATAAATAAACGTCCCCAGCAAAAATGACCAATAAAACCAGGCCCAGATGTCAAAGAAGTGTTCTCAAGCATTGTATATATTCCCTGTAATTGACCTAGTGATATAACACCTTTCGTGCAGGAGTGTGCAACAGGCGGCCCGCGGGCCACAACCCGGTGCGCCAAGCCATTTAGTACGGCCCTTGTCAACACTCAGATTTTCCTTATTAAGCATAAAATCCTAATTTGGCAGTATCACGTGGATAAAAATACATAATGATTTTTTGCTCTTGTCGTTGCGTTAAATCTTTCGCCGTTGTGCCCGGTGCTTTTTTTTACTGTAAGACTAAACGATATTTACATTCTCTTCTCTTGCGTTTCCCTCTAAATTTTTTGTGTGGCCCGGCTGGATGTCTGAAGATGGTTATATGGCATACCGAAAAAAAAAATTTCACATCCCTGTTATAGTGTTTATTCTGTTATCTATGCCATACTAGGGCATCGCTGATACCTCCATACCATTGACTACTGCGTTTAATAAGTATGAAACACGTAAAAATAACAAATGTCTTATTTCAGAAACAGCCAATTGCGCAGGATTCGTTGGTTCAACCACCACAGTTGAAAGGACTTATCATCAACCACAATACTGCAACAAATCGTCGGATGGAAACTTGATGCCATATGTTGAAGTCAGTTATGTTTCAGATGGTAGAAAAACGAATTATTCCGGAAATAATATGGGATTCCGAATTCGTTATAACTTTACCAGATGCATACAAGGTAAAATACTTTTACGAGATAATAAGTATGACTTACATTTTGAACATTTAAATGTTTTCTGACTATCCACACAAGAACCCTTTGAAATATTAAGCATTTGGTCTTGGTGTGGATAGGAATACGTCGCTACAAAAATGTAGACCGGTGGTTTCAAACATTTTATGGCTTGTGTTCCCCTTTCAGAGGCTTTCAGCACTCGTGGCCCTACTGTTTGTCTCTGCAGGAGTAATTATAAGGTTATTGGTTGATTCCTAATTCCATTAGGTTTAATCAAAAAATGATCAACAATATGAAAAATCCCTGTGGAATAACCTTGCCCAGCTATGAAACTGGGTAAAACGGGAGTTTTCTTGTAAAGTGAAAAGTAAAATCAGTTTTGCGACTAGCATTGTGCGTCCCTTCAATTGTTTTGTGACCCCCTGGGGATCACGGTCACCCGGTTGGGAACCGCTGATGTAGACGACAGCCGTAAAAATTTTTAGTATTTAACGCTTACAACCTGAATTCGGTTTAGCGTCATCGTTAATTACAGATTCAAGAGAAACTACATCCGCATCAACGAATATACAGACGACAGGTAGGCATGCAACCAGAGTCGGATCATGGCTTTTAGTGGCCCTAAGCACGTGAGACTTTGGTGCCCTATATATAAAAAATAAAGTACTCCCGAAGTATGTGAACCAAGATGGCGGACACCGGAACATAGTATGTGTACCAGGTTAGGGTTAGGCCCTAATTTTATTCCAATTTTCCTTATTTTAGTTCTATTACAAGTCCAGGGACTGGTCAAGTGACTCCCGTAGTATTTGTACCTGAAATTATGGCCTAACCCTAACCTGGTACACATGCTACGTTACGGTGTCCGCCATCTTGGTTCACATACTTCGGGAGTACCTAAAAATATAATATTAATAGGTGTGTGTCTAGTTTTCCGTTGTATCTGAAATTGAATTAATAAGTTTCCGTATATATTTATTACTGATTGAAGGCCAAATTAATTAAAAATATTTATTTGAATGTTATTTTTTGAAAATAGTTCTCATACATACAGACTTTTATAGAGAGGTAAGATGATACTTGGAGAAAAACGAGCAAAATTTATTTCAACCACACTAATCTTAAAATCCGAATCGTCTGACCAATCGTTTTTTTTTTTTAAGTTTTTCAAGCACTGAGACTTATTAAACACTCGGCTATGAATACTTCTCTGTTGCCGCCTTTTGCTTGGTACCTACCCTCAAGCACGTGCTTATTTTGCCTTAACTGACGCTTTTTAACAGTATTGAAGTTACGCTGAAATGCTATTCAAACGTTTCTTGACTAATTCTTTTTAACAGTATAGAAGTTCCTTGAGTAATGCTTTTTAACAGTATAGAAGTCACGGTGAAATGTTATTTAAACGTTCAATCAATATCGCTTTTTAACAGTATTGAAGTTACGGCAGAATGCTATTTCAACGTTTCGCGACTGACGCTTTTTAACAGTATTTATTACTGATGGAAGACCAAATTATGATGAATTTGCATTATTATATTTTTTGAAAATAGTTCCAGTGTCTCAAACATTCATGGGGGTTTAAGGTGATACTTGAAAACGTAAAATAAGCAGAAATTTATTTTAATCGAGCCAGTACTGAGGTCCAAGTCATCTGACCAACTCGAATGATTTAATTCAGGGGTGTGCAACCTTTTTCGCAGGCGGGCCAAATAGCAATAACAGGTTAAAACCGCGGGCCGCACCTTTGTTTAACGTAGGATTTCTATTGGTTGCAGGCACAAAATAGAGTCTTTTGTTATTGATCTTTTGGCATTATTAGGGATTGCAGAAATGATGAGTTAACAACATAAATTTCTGAAAACTTTTATTTATATTCATTGCCGTACCGTATTTAACGATTTCATAGGGTAATATGCTGCTGTTTTTTCTCGACTACTTTTATCAAGATTTGCTTTAATGGAAGTTCTAGCAATTCGATATCCACTTTCCAATACTTCGTCGTCCAGGTCGTCGTCGTGGTTTTATAACGCACGTTTAACGATTTATTTCCAAATAATTTGCTGTCAAATCTCATTCCAGATTAGATTCAGACAAAAGCAACTGATAGGCTGGAACCAAAACTTATTTATCTTTTATATCTCTTAATATTGTATTTTTGGACACGTTTAATGGACATAACGATCGTTTCAATATTATGTTGTTATTGTTATTATTTGTCTCCATCATTTTTAAAAAATCGCTTTTCTCTTCGAATACTGGACCAATTGCTTTGAAATTTTCAGTGAGTAAAGATTGATTTTTTTGCCAGAAGGCTATTACTTTTATTTATTTCTAAATTTCGCATGAAATCTGATATTTCGTCTAAAATTTCGCTGTATTATTTTATCCATGGGAACACTGGCTGTCCGGTATGATTCTGTAAATTATTTCTACGCAAAACTCAGAATTTTTTGTGGGTACCGGTGGCGTCAAAGGTAAATACTGCTTCGCTCTGGTTAACGTGTCCATATATTTGAGCACAGCTCTCTTGTTTAAACTGCTTTCCAATTGCCCGTTCTTATTATTTGATTAGCGCCTGCTCCGAACTTTTCTCAAATTGCTCGTCGTTCAGCAACAAGTGACAGTTTTGTGAATCGCGTAATTCGCTTCGTTGTTAGAACATTGTAACGTCACAAGACTCGAATTGGACTCGGGTATAAGCTTTGCAATGCAAGGGGATTGGAATTACTCGCATGTACCAGATTACACTAAATTAAGAACTTGTCTCACTGGTCGCACGCCATTCAAAATTGGCCCCTCTCCGCGGGCCGCAGAATTTTCTCTCGCAGGCCGCAATTTGCACACCCCTGATTTAATTGAACACTGAGACTCAATTGAAAATTTGACTTGGCGCACCGAGCACCTACCTATTTGGCTTCATGGTTAATCCAGCTCTCCATGCAACTGGAGGTTTAGAACAAGTCAACATAATGTTTGGTTCGGTGCGCTATAACTCTACAAACCAAAAAATCGGTGGCAGTTTGGAAACGAGAGGCGACCGCAGCGTCATAAAACTACTTTGGTACGTATCTCACTTGCTTAACGTGATTAACAAATTGGCATCAATTAATCTCATAAGGACATTTTCATAGAATTCAGTTCCTAATCATATGATGAGGTGTGAAGAAACTTTCAGCAATAGTTGTGTCTCTGACAAAAATGTTGCCAATGATATCGCACTGTTATCATTACGTTAGGCCGGTTAGGTTTATATTAAGATCAAACAAGATCGCATATCAAATTGACACCAATAACTTAGTATAACTGAGATTATTTTCTTTAATTCTTACTACACTCGGCTTTAATTTTATAAATAAACGAAGAAAACTTAAATTTTGATACACGAACTGAAGTATTTCACCAACATCTGCAAGGTTCACATTTTTGCTGAAATAGCCATATTCTATCAAAGACTCAACTAGCACCCTTGAATGACGCATACTATATAGACACAAAAACCGCACATTCACCTTCTATACTTCGCCCATTTAAATTATATGGTCTCACCACTCAAAGGTGCTGTATTTACGCCTAAATTTTGATTTCATCATTATGTACCTGTAGTTGGTGTTGTCTCTATTTATATTTACTGTCATGTCTTACAGACTCCCCCCTTAACACTTCCGCCCCACCTTACACAACTGCCTATATAAGGGACTATAATTAACATATTTAATCTAACGTTTTTTGTTTTATATTTGTCAAAAGGGGTGCATGCCGGACATTCGTGTTTTAGTCCAGTAGGTCTTGTGCATGCATCCCGTCTTAAATAATGATTGTCAATTTATTTATTTCTCACTATTACGAGACGAATAAACATACATAGTACAAACAAATTCAGTTCATGGCAAACGTCACTGTCAGACTACGTCATATTTAAAATTATTACGATATAAGATTATAAATTAGTTAATAGACTTCGGCCATGGATACATTCAGTTTTGAAAAATTGTATTAGTTGCATGGTTCTTACTTTAGTTTGTGTTTTATTATCTAAATTTTTTTTTTCTGCCTGATTTCATACAATGTCTGTTTGTTTTGCCGTATGCTTTCACGGTTCTTGGACGGGCGCTTACGTTTTTTCCCTATCTGAGTTATGCTTGCCTTCCAGATAACTCTGCATTTTGCATGTCCGTTTGTTGTTGTTTTGTTTTATGCAAAAGCGATCAAATTAGAATTGATTGATAATGCGAATTTGGCGAGTTTTGATGTCTGTAAACACAAAGCCTGGTGCGATTTCCGTTCAAAGTGTTCAGGTGCGCGCTGTTTACCTACCGAAAAAAATGGAAAAACAAAAATGAACTTACGTTTTCGTCTCCTTCAGAAAGTTCCATAATCCTATCTTATTTATTCCCCATATAAACACTGATAAGTCCAGCCATGATGCAGTTATGAAACGTCCACAACAACGTCATGTCGGACACGTGACTTCGCTGGGTGCCGAAAACCAGCTAATTGTGATGTCATTTAGAACAAATACACATGCTTTGTGACAGTTGGTATACAATCTCCAGATCTAGAATACAAGTTCCCATTTTAAATTGATGTTGCCAGTTTTTCTTCTTCTTCATTTCCTATTTAAATTCGCTTTCTTATCTTTTATCAATGATATTATAATCAAATAATATCCTATATGTAGAAAAAGTATGTGTACCAAAATGGATATAACTAGAATCACCATAATTTCTTTGGCATAATCCGGGACAAACTCAAAACTATGAATGAAATAACTGGACGAAAGGCCTAACGACTTATTTTTTTAAAATTTATTTTAAAACAAGCAAAATTTTCACTTTTGTTTCAACTTATTTCTTAAACATTTTTTTCTTCCAGTAGTTTTTTTTTTTAGCTTGGTTTGAATTGACCAAGCCCTCGGCCTCTGTTCAGTCAGCATTGTTATGCACGCGCGCCCCTTCTGTGCATTCTGCATGCATTCTCTCGAAATCGTGAGATTTATGTTTTCACTAATTTTAATAATTGTGTTTCGATTCTAAAGCCAGAAAAAGTCGAAGATATCTGTAGTGCTTTGTGTGAAATTGGTGCACTCTTTGCGACGCATAAAATTTGTTGCGAAACACTTAAACGAGTTGAGTTGTTATAGGCCAGGGATGGCGAACCACTGACTCGCAAGTCACAAACTGACCCGCCGCGTTTCATTCGTGACCCGCCAAGGCACGAATAAAATAAAAAACTGCTAGCATATCAGTGATAAAAATTGATGAAACCCGCCTTGAATTAATCTAACAATAACTAAACATTTATAATGTAGCGTCAGTTGCAATCGCTCATATTCAAATTGTCAATTTTCGGGCCAGTAATTTTCAAAACCCCTAATCTTGAACGCCTGTCTGCACTGCTGTGTGTGTACCGTTATTCAGCTATCGGCTCTGACATCGTTTATGACAGAACAATGCAATGGATCTGTTCATTTCTTGCAGCGTCTTGTCTCTTTTGGAAGTGAATCTGCAGAATGTTTTAGGGGTTATACGAGAACTACTTTGCATTTGACTAGTTTCTCGCCTACAGTGCCGTTGAGAAAACAAAATCTTGCAGACTTGAAATAAAAACCTAGAAATCTGAAATAACAATGGGGCAGTGTAAAAGTGCCTTAACGTAGTTGAAAGCTGATCGAAAAATATAACACTGTCAGAGTTGAATTCCCTCTAAACTCTTTGGAACCGTAAAATAATTTGCCCCATCATCCTGAACGTTTTTGGTAATTCATATGCGTGTTTCCGTACTCGAGTGCCATAATAAGTCCCTGATAGAAGTGCTTCATAAGTAAAGCCCAAAACTACACCAACACCAACAGAAGCTCATAAGATTTGTTTCAGAAGTTTCTTATATAGATACTGAGATTGATTAAATATCTGTAACCCACTCTCTTCTGTTTCGCGATAAAAATATAATTTTTGACCTATTCATTGAAAAAGGTTCGCCATCCCTGCTATAGGCCAATCAAAGTAGCCTTTCTAAGCCACTTTAATTAGCGCTTATATGTAGGATTACCATACCGGTTTAGCCGGGACAGTCCCGGTTTTGACAAGCTGTCCCGGCGTCCCGACCGGTTGACTCAAATGTCCCGGTTTGTCAGCACGACTGACATGGGAAAAAAATTCATATTCATTATTGTTACAATTTTTTTTAACGGTGGCAGCCCATTTACCACTGTTTTGCAATACACTTCGCTAGTTCAGAGAGAGAAAAATTGCTCTATTGTTATGTCACAATCGGTATATGTTTTAATGCGTTTTCTGGCGTTAACTACAATGCCGTTAAGTTGTCGAAAAGTCATAAAGAAAGTACAAATTTTCTAATGAGTTGAAAAAAGATTTTCCTTATTTTGAGCAAACTGAAGGAGGAAAGGTACACTGTACGCATTGCAGATCTGTTTTTATATTAGTCATGACGGTCGTTCTTTCAGATGTCAACGATCATATCCAAAGCAGGAAGCACAAAACATTAATTGAGGCATCGACTCGACTGACCAATTTCTTTGCGATAACAAATTCGGATGATTCTTTGTCGTTGGCAGCCGACATTTGCCTATCACACAAAGTTTTGACTGCACATCTAAATTAATTTTAATTTTTTTTAGCCTAAATTTGCATTAACTTGTAAATATACGCAGTTAGAATTTCTGATGTCCGCTGTCTGATAAGCGGATTCGCTGATTTTGCACGTTTAGCCAGAAATACATGAGAGTCGGTGATTTTTAATTAATTACTCCGCTGTTCTCCTCTGAACCTAATGATGATTTACTTGAAACCAGTTTCGTATCAGTAACCTTCGATGCATCAAACAGAAAAAAATCGAAAGCTTGCTCCAGTTGTGGTTCGTTATTTTTTTACCTGATGTTAGTGTGAAGATAAAACTATTAGAATTCAAATCTTTACCCAGGGAAACCAAACCGTCAAAACTTTTACTGAATACTTGCTCTCTGTTCTCGGAAAAGTTGTTGGATTCTGTGCGGATAATTGCAACACCAAATTTGGAGGCGTAAAAAGACGAAAAACAAATAATGCTTTTTTTTCAAACTAAAAGAAATATAACCGGTATAGATGGTGCGTACCATGTAGTTCAACAGTGTACTGTGATGCCCTTTTCAACATGTCGTAGATACTTTGCCTGTTTGTGTTGTTGTCAAAATGTATAAATATTTTTACATTTACACTGTCCGAGTAACAGAGCAGAAACCATTCTGCGGTTTCTCCCTTTGTTACCTGCTTTGCAAAGGATTACGGAACTGTTTAAAAGCTTGATAAGTTATTCAAATTCTCAAGAAGGATGTCCTACTCTTATGCTCAAATGTTCCAGCGTACGAACTTCACTTAAAATTTGTCCTTTGCCAGCTCACCTACTTCAACAAAATTATTTTAATTTTGGAAAAAGATAATACTAATGCCGTAGATCAGGGGTCGGCAACCTACGGTTCCAGGGCCGGATCCGGCCCGCATAGTATTATAATCCGGCTCGTGACGCTTCACTGAATTATAGTAACAAAACAGCTGTTTTGACGATTATATTTTTTAAACTAAAGTATATTATAATCTAACAAGTATATAATTCACAATTACTCGTTTAATGAGCCTATAATTTAATTATAATTAGACAAATGGCAACAAAACGCAGAAAAGTTGATGCGAAGTGCAAAGGGTTCAATGGCGCTGAAAATATTCAAATGCAATTTTTTTGCGATGCAAGGAGGAAATAAATTCATATTCTATTCGAAAGATGTATTACTGCTTGATTTTTATTATAAAAAATATCATCCGTTCGGTTTCAGCTTTCTAAAAGTATGTACGACCCGCCAATGACTCGCAACCCTTAATTTTGGCCCGCGAGCGACATAGGGTTGCTGACCCCAGCCGTAGATGTCAGAGGTGAAGCTAAATTTGAAGTGAAAGGGGTAAAGTCTGTTAATTCCGTCGCAATCACTTGTACTTCTGACATCCTTGGAACGCTCTGGCGAAATCGACGTAACTGTATATAAAAAGAATGTTTCCGATTTTTACGAGAAATGTCTATCGTATATAGAGCTGCATGATGAAGCCTACAATGCTGTCAGGCCCCCCATATGGACAAATTGGCTTACTTTGCGGTTGAATTTAAGTGTACAGAGATGTCTAACGTTATTTCTAACAGAAATATTAGCATTTCAAATTTGCAGAAATCGTTGATTTTGTTTGCCGGAACATCGGCATCTGTTGAACGGATTTTCTCCATTGTTAAAATTTTTGGTCTGGAAGCAGGTTAAGAATGCCAGAGGAAAATATAAAAGCACTCGTAACCTGCAAATCTGATGGTGTTGTCTCTTGTTATCAGTTTTATGATAAAATCGAAACAAGAATTTTTGAGAAGGGTTTCATTTGCGAACAAATACTTTTGGTCTAAATAAATATTACAAACTACTTTTTTTTTTAATTCAATGATCAGTAGAGATTTACATCCGTATATACCCGCAATGGCATGTTAGACGTTTTAATATTACAAAGACTGGCAATCGACCGAATGTTTGCTAAATCGCACCGTCTCGGTTTTTTGTTTCAGATTTATGGTAAGCCTACTTATATGTGAAAAGAATCTATTCACCGTACTGTTAGCCTACTACATTACTCTCAAGTTCTAAATTACTTTCAGCCCAATATGACTCAAACAAAACCAAATGAAAGGTATTATGCCTTCTCTAACTCCAAGCATACCTAAAATGGCCCCTAATGCAGCAATTGCTGTAGTTTCATTGAAGTCAATAGAAAAATGACGCAATAAACGTCACTCATTATTCCCTAACTAAAAGATTTCTCAAGCTATGCGCGATATTTTACTCAACCTAATAAGGTAAAAAAATTAAGATATTAAAATAAGCCTCGAGTTAAAGCAAAGTTATGCCTTTTGGGACGGAATTTTGTATCAGGTTGGAGTTAATTTTGAAAATTTCACCAAAGTAAAATTCCGGGACATTTTGTTAACCGGGACAGACGTTTAAACCGGGACGTATGGTAGGTCTAGATATAACTAACTTTGTCAGCCTATTTTACATCAAATTGTGTAAAGGGACTGAAATCTATGAGCAGGGGGATATTCACTTGGCTAACACAGACAGTCCCAAACTCGTAATAAAACTAAAATAAATAAAAAATCCGAATAAAATTAGGGTCCAACTCTAACACATACTTGGTACACATACTTAGGGAGTACCGAATGGTCGTATCGTTACTACTGATTCATCTATCTATTTTCATTTATTATTCATATGTTATGTGTTTTCTGGTGTGACGAAAAATAAATTCCCTCTTTCCCACTACCTGACCATTAAATCGAGCCGTCGAAAAAATTTTCGTGTTAATATTATACAAGGTTGAAAACGCGGCTTTTCCCAAGTCGTGGTGATATATAAGATAATTAATCAAACTTAATTAAGTATATTCAATCAATTTTTATTGTAAAAAGATAAATTTCACTCCGTGAGATTTTATAGCAAACTTGGGGATTTTTCCAACGATTTTATCTTAAAAATAATCTGAGTGGCATCATTGCGATAGAGCGGAGTCAGTGTTGCAGCTACAGCTCAGATTTGTCGAATTTGCAAAATACGGATCAAAACTAGATGTAATAAAGTTTACCACACATTTTCATGTCCGCGGATGGCCACGGCTTTTCAGAGTAGTGATGCCTTTATTTTGTCGACGCAACCGCAGGTTGAACTGAAGACAAGTAAATTAACAAAGCAGGACATTTTTAAATATGCTCGTATCGGTCATGGACTGATTACTTTGCACAACCGAAAAATCATTATTATCCGTCGAAAAAGTCGTTCGGCAGGGATTTCGAGGCGATGAATATGTATTTTTGGGTAATTGATATACTTTACGAGTATATGTATTTAATGGCACTAAAGAGAAATTTATTAAAGATCTTGAGATTATTCTATCCACGATAACAATTTGCAAGATCGCAGAAAAGTATCGAAACTAAATACAATTAGGCATGTTTATCTCATATTTTTACATCAACAGATTGGGTGGTATATTAGACTACTAATGTTTATATTTTGACGCAAGAATACGCAACCGCGAGTAACGCTGGACACAATTATATGAATATAGAATAGAAAGAAATTTTAGATTGTCGTAGTTGTCATGAATTGAATATTTTACGGGACAGAAAAGTCGGTATACGCTTAAAAAGTCAGGTCTTCTTAAGAGCGCGTAATCACAGCGACTGTTTTCCATTTTTACCCCGCCCCCTTTTAGAAAATCCTGGTCGCGCGCCTGGTGGGTACCTCACGGAAGCCAAAATATTGACCATTTCAGCGTCCGTTACATGGATATATCCATAACAAAAATGATAGAATAAATTTTATTTTCTTCAGTATTGACGCGTTCACATTGTTTCTAGCTACAAAACTAATCGTGAGTGGCCTTCAAACCTATTGTTATCCTATAAAATAAATCTGTTTTACATCCTCTTACTATTCAAATCAGGTAGGTGACTATGAAAACCAAACACATAAAAATATTTGGCACGCGAAGGTGCTCGTTAATCATAAAATGACACGCGGATTACAAAAGGTTGCCGACCCCTGATTTACATGGACGTTAGGTTAAATAAATACTGCTATAACAAGTTTCGCTTAATGAAGAAAACGTGACAAGGAGGTGCAATGAAAGTACAACAGGGCAGACCATGAAAATGCTCCCCATTTGCTTGAATTATGTTTTTAGAGAGTATATGATAACTTTTCTATAGAGTACCCTCGACTAAAACAGTAGTTACGAACAGTGGCGTATCTACGTAAAATAGCGCCCATGGCAAAGTCTAAAAATGCGCTCCCTTGATAGTTGTATTATTGAATTGAAGTACTTGTTCGTTATTATTTGAGTGAAAATACGAGTGTCAGTTATTCCCAATTTCAAATTATTTCATTGAAACTTTTTATAATTAATACTTTTTGCCGTTTTTGCGCCCCTGTTCAAACGGTGCCCATGGCTGCCACTGGTTACGAACTATAAACTAACGAACTTTTTAATTATATCCTTGGGTGTCCATGCTCGATAACCAGCTTTGGTTCATTGTAATTTCCCTTCCCCAGTTGAAATGTGTGATTAATGATTATCCTTTCTCTTCGTATTTTGTGTTGAACTGACATTTTTACTGGTTAGGAAAAATAAACTTGACTTTCAGAAGTTTTTACTTCAATTTACGTGCGTGATATGAGATCGGAGACTAGCAAGTCTTCATTTAAGGTCTGAATTGCAGGCTTGCAACAGTGATAAAAACCTTCTACTAAAACTCAAAATGCATTGATTTTAAAGCGGCCCAGAAGTATGTGCACCAATATGTAGGTAACTAATTTTGTTCGCCTATTTTACATCAAGTTGTGTAGAGGCACAGAAAGTTATGGGCAGAGGGGATATTTACTTGGCTAACACAGACAGTCCCCAAACTCTTAATAGAACTAAAATAAGAATAATCGGAATAAAATTATGACCCCAACCCTCAATTGGTAGACATACTGCGGGAGTACCAATTTTACCAAATGTTCTCAAAAGTCTATTGAATGCTCGCAAACGCCAAAGTTTTCAATGTCAAAAATTGATTTTCTCTAAGTTCAACTAACAATTCACCACCCTAGTAACATTGAATTTCATTGACCCAAATAGAATACAATCATGAATTTACCCAACAAACATAAATAAAAAAAACTACAAACATTTGGTGTAATCTTACTAAAAAAAGATAGAACCAGGCAGAACTATAACTACAAATGTGTAAAAATAGGCAGTGTTATAAAGCGAATTCATCTGGAAACGAAAAAGCAATGCTTAAATATAAATATGATATCACTGGCAAGACAAAAAGAACTAACAATGCAATGTTCTCTTGAGCTATCAGTAGCAAGTTGTACTTCCGCGATTTCAACTGGGTGCCACAATGCCAGGCGCGCTAATTTTACTTTACTAAGAAAATCTTCCTAGTTTCAGAAATTTGCTGGTTGTCTGGCTGAGCTAACAAGACTCCAACCCTGTGGCTTTTTCATCGCAAAAAGGTACATATCAACACCGACCAGTTATGGGTTCATTTACCATCTTAGTCCAAGAATCCGGTTAAATGATCAGCATTTTAAATCAACGGTGAAGATTGGTTGATCATAACATACAAACGACATAGAATTTGTGGTACAAACTATCTGCTTCTATGCTTTGCAATGCTGGATTTAAATGAAAATAACAAAGCAATACTACAAAAAGAGTAAAGATAGCGATCCAGAAGTGTGTTTACCAATATGAAAGAAACTGATTTTTTTCACCTATTTTACATTAAGTTGTGTAAAGGGACTGAAACCTATGAACAGGGGGTATATTTACTCCGCTAACACAGACAGTCCCCGAACCCGTAACTAAAAAAAAGGAAAATCAGAATAAAATTATGGCCTAACCTGGTACACCACTACGGGAGCACCAGCTAATCCAAGAGTATCATTGCACATTAACACATTTCTGTAAGATTAACGTTACATAAATAAATTTGTATGTAAGTTCCCAGTAATACTTTACAAACTTAAAAAATGACAGAAATATCCAAAAGGACATATGCATTCCAATTTAAATCTAAACACCAAAGGGACTGATCACTAAGCTCTATTCTGTAATGTTTTCTGAAAATTTTTCTTCTTTCGTCTTTTCTGTGGACTCTGTGGAGCATCCGTGAACAATGAATCATCTGCAATTTTATCCCCACGACGTAGTTTGCCCTTCAGATTCGGCTCTGCGTATGAAACGCCCGAAGCAGCTCTACGTCCTGTCCTCCGAGGAGCGGAATTTTCTTTATTTATATCGTTGTAATTGTTCAGTTTGATTCTTTTATTTTCATCAAGTATGAAACTATCACTCGAACAGCTTAGGAAATCATAAGCAGTTTTGTTCATCAAATCTTTCTTAGTTCCCAACTTGCTAATTCCTTTGCTCAGCTTAGCTTTGGGTTTAATGGGATTAAGGTTACTAAAAGGTTCGTTGACGTTTTGATCTTCCGAAGTTGTGTTTTCAGGATTGCGTGGTGTTGTAGCACTGTCACTATATTTTCCATCAGAGTTATCAGAGAGATTTAAACAGTTTGGGCTGGTAGTTTCTGAAATACTTATTTCTGCATTTTTTACAGATGCTACATTTTCACTTCTAACAGTCCCATTCATGACATCACAATCATTGTTAGCATCGTCTATTTCTTCACAATCATCATTCAAGCTTTCATTAACCAATGAATGAGAACTACCAGAAATGTTTAAATTCAAATTCATACAACTTGGACGACCATGGTTAACACTGAAGTTGAAGTCAGAGTCTGCAGAAATATTTAAATCTAATGCATGCAAATCTTCGCAATCATTTAAAATTTCTTGACCATCAGATTGTGAGAACTCTTCTTCCTCTGCCAAAAGAGACATTTGGTTATTATCAGTCTTTTCAGATGACATAAATTTAGGGCTGTGTTGGTCTTCATAGTCATTCCTATTTACTGATAGCACGCCATCACCATTTTCTAAAGCCTTATCTTCCACTATGGGTTGTTTTCTCATAACTCTCCTAGGCCTCTGTGTTATACTGCTACTCAAAAATCTCTCCTTCGCCTTCGAAGTTGAAATTTCATCCTTTTGAGAGTCACGATTTTCCTTGTAGATAGAGTTTGTGGCTCCGCTTCGTTCGGTGATGTTATTTAAAGTAAGATTGGCATCGTTTGAAAGATTCGGGATTTGAAAATTGAGAGAAAAATCTGAATTGTTTCCGTTTTGTACTGAGTCAATCGCACTCATGACATTGTCGAATTGTTCTCGTAAAAGGAATGCGTATTTCAAGATATTCTTTTTAGCTTCAACTTCCTTTTTGAGCTTAATATTTTTCTCCGTTACAGATTTTAGTTTCTGTTGGTTAGCAGCGTGTTCCACCATCATTGAAATCTGTTTGTCTCTGTACATGTGATTATCATTTTCCAATTGAGAGTTATTTCGACGAATTTTCGCAAGTTTTGTGACGCAGATTTTATTTTTATGCTCCAATGCACACAATTGTTGTGAAACAAAGGACTTATTTTGACCCGGATCTTGATGTGCTCTTCTGTTGCCTTTTACGTTTCGAAGATGGTCAATGCTACGATCAAAGGAAGTATTTTCCAATCTTGGCCAGTCTACTCTACTTGTATTTGCTTCCATTTTAGGTCTTTGCTACAAATCCAAAACTTATCGGGGTGTACATTCACTAGTGATGTAATAATTAGATCTGCGACAAATAATAAAACAAATATTGAATGAGAAATAACATTTGAAAAATTCAATAGAGTGCCAAATTTGACTCGATAAGTATGAACCACTCTGTAAATTACCATGCTATGTGAACATTGTATTAAAATAAAACAAAAACGCTAGACCAGTGGTTCTCAAACTTGCGCCCCCTTTTCAGAAGATCACATGTAACAAATATTTTTAATTAGCTTCGCGCCCCATCAAAAATTGTGGGGCTCCCGAGGTATGCAAACCAAGATGGCGGACATCGGAATGTAATATGTGTACCATTCATTTTTATTTTTAATTAGCTTCACGCCCCCACAAAAAAATTGTCTATCCCCCTCTAGTGGGGCACACCCCACCGTCTGAGCACCACTGCATTAGACAATCACACAAAATGATTCGAAAGCAAAGTCATTAATAAAGGCGTTGATGAAACAAAAAGTGAATCTGGTAAATCTTGACTCGTGGTTAGATTCAAAAATACTTGAACTTCGACCTTAATAAAATATTTAAAGCACCCAGATGCAAGCAGAATTTGATAGAAACCACTGTTCCACTACTTAAGAGGCGTATCTGAAACAATATGCCATCATTTTCTTTTTTGCAATTTCATATACCTATACCTTAAATATTGTGTTATTTCATATAAAGAGCAGCATTCTCATCTTAAAGTGTTCAATAACAGCATTTCTAATATATGCAAATTCTCTCGACTTTATTCATTATTTCAAATATAATTTTCAAGCATTCCTGCGTTTGGTTGGAAAAATCGGGTCTCATGTAGTTTTGTATCTAACATACTTCTAGTAGGCGTAATTTTTGGATGGCGTAGTCAGATGGGAGTTAGGATTGACATATCAAAAAATTGTTATGCTATGCCCATTAGAAGTACGTTAGGTGCGATACACGAGACCCAAAAAATCTTATGCTAGAAATATTGTGTTATTTCTTGTATGATCAATATGACTGAATAATGAAAATCTATTTATATCGAGACCATTCTTTTAACAGTTTTCTGACATGAATTACCGGACTTCCGGAAGCAGCAATTTTGGCGTCGAGGTTCGTTTGATCTCTGGCTGGTGAATTTCCATCCGAAATAGAGTTCGAACTTTCGTTTGTAACATTTTGCACTTTTTCACTTGTGTTCTTTTTATCGAGGATTGTGTTTTTGACTGCCAACCACCCTGGCTTTGCTTCCTTCATGGTGGGATTGATAATAAAATGATATAAATCGTCATTTTGATCTTTGTCACTTACGGATGCTCCCTTTTTAGCAGCGTCACTTTCAAACTCAACTTTTGATATCGGGTTTAGAGTAGTAATCCAAAACGACCAAGGTGAATGTTGTTCCAAAGGATGGAAGTTCTGCTTTGTGATTGTTTTTCCTCGAGGAGAACCTAAAGCGCTTTCGGTGGCCGTTTTCAATTTTTTGATCGGTGACTGAGAATCTTCACCATTTGTTGTGCTTAATCGTCTTTTTAATGTTGATTGACCATTAGAAGTAAGCAGTGCAGCTGCTTGGGAATGGGACTCATCGCTGTCAGAATATAGAGAGTTACTTCCAAGTTGGAAAAAGTTTCGTAGAGACATTACCCTTCCTGAATTTTCACATATGATAGTTGGTGACTTTGAATCTAAACTGTGACTTGTATCCCAACCACACATCGCAAGTATTGCCGCTGTTATTTCAACAGTAAAGTTAGATTGAGATTCGACAGTATCACTCGCGTTACTTTCTGAATCCTGCTGTGTTTGACACAGAACTCTTAGGTCAGCCTTTGACAAGTTCAGAGCAGTTGTAATGTTTGGATCTAAATTCGGGAGTTTTGTTCCAAGTTTTATGAGATTTTTTTCACGTTCTTGATACTGCGATAAGATCTCACTTGGTGATGCACTACTGTGAAAAAACGGAGAAACAAATGAATTGGAACATGGGTAACTCGGCCATGAACATATTTTCATGTGAGATGTTATAACTCTCTGTCGGTAATCAAAGCACTGCTGGCGATAATTATCAGCATCAGGCCATGGAAGACGGACACACATAACAGCGGCACATGAACAACATTTAACAGTATCTACACCGATACATTGCCAACCATATTGAGCAAATAGGGGAGGACTCAACGCAAGAGGTTTTGCCATCCATTTTGATACAGTAAATGTGGCAACTCTCTCAGTGAAGGATTCCAATCCTCTCTGCTTTTGTGATACAGTATCTGCTTCTCCCTTTGCTTTCTTAATGAACGAGAAAAGCGTGTTCTTCACTTGAGAGACGAAAGATTTTGAAGATCGCTGGGCAACAGGTGGCGATGTAGCTCTATTACCTAATAATGAGGTCGATACGCCCTCATCAGACTCTGACATATTTGAACCTATGAGATATGCGAAAAATGATCAATTTAACATGAGAATACTAGCAATAAAAGTAATAAATCACAAATAACATATATAAATTTCTTGATTAAATTACAAAATCAAATATGCGTTGGCTTACACATAACAAAAATCATCACAATTCAACAAAGCATTTCAAAATAATCAGTTTGCGTTATAAAATGTTTTTGATAAGTCTGCAACTGCCTGCTTCACACCACCAAGATATTCTTGTAACTCCTCTCCAAGATCCAGAATTAGTCCTATGTTGCATTCACTGTTGGTTACAAAACTGACGGTCAAAGGCTGTCTATTGAACTTTATAATATTGTAGTTACTATACGAGCATATAATGTATTTATTTCTTCCGTAGCCAAGTTTACTGGCTTGATCAGTTGCCAAGGTAAAAGTCCCCAAAAATGCAGGCCGCAGGGTGTAATCAGGTGCCTTTTCGTTTGCAATTTTCAGGACAGGTACTCCATCTCTGTCTGAAACAACTATTGCGTACAGACCGTCAACGTTGCTGAGTTGCCGATAGAGAAATTTCTTCAAATCTTCCGACATTATTCCGATAAGCGAAAAACTTAAAGATAAAAATGAAATACTGTTGCCAGATTTTTGTAGATATTTGTGCCACTGCATCGGATGTTCAATTTTAAGTTGAATTGATATAACTTTTCTAGGGTGGAAGTCTTTAAAGTTTTTAATTGGAAGATTTTGTGTGTTCCAAATTTTACAATGCTAGAAAATACGATTAGTTTTTTAATTTTATGGAATACAATATGAGAACTATAACTATATGGCAACAGTAAAGACCGCGCGTGATATTTTACTCTCTTGTTCTGACATTTATTATTTATCACGTGGGAAAATATCTTTCATATTTTTTTTCAAATAACTATATAATTTATTTTTTGTGTTCTTCCAATGTTTTAATTTTTTTTTTCAACATATTATAGGTAAAAAGGTAGTTCTAATTATTGGTCTCCCTGCGTCGTGTTAAATTCAAACCGGTAAAATATAAAACGAATTTCACGAGTAGTTTCTAACTTGGGTGAATTGCCTTGTCACCATTCTGCCATTCCAGTCCCAGGCCCCAACTAAACTCTTACATAGATAATGGGATAGCTTTACTGTGTTAAAGATAGTTTTGTTTGAAGTTTAGGTAGATATTCCACCCCGTTCCGATAATTTAAGGGTCCGTTTCCGTACCGGTACCGGTAATTCAAAGTCAGAGTTGTTTTATTTGTCAAATCAAAGAGTTTTAACTTACGGTAATTTTAGGGCAGTTGTTATACGGTACCGGTACCGATATCTCTACATGTAGACTATGTATTTTTTATAGTTTTTTTTTCTGTATTTATTGTGAGTTGGCATCCCTGTAGTATTCTGGTATTATTCGGCGCGGCGGTGTGGCTCAACGGGCTAAGCGTTAGGAATACGCTCGCCACCGCACCCCTAATTACTCTGCGTGGGTTCGCAGGTTCGAATCCCATGCAGGGGTGGTTATGTGCGAGAGGATTGCTGGACTCCTCGCCGTCGTTGGGTGGTTCACGTAACCGCTGGTCGGTTACGGCTTCCTCCACCACCAAGTCCATGCTTCCGAAAACAAACAATACAGTAAAAAACTAATCCCATACCCGACTTGGAATGGTAACCGGACGAGAGGCCGTGGTTCGCCATATGGATAAGCCGTCTTATCGGCTTTCCTCTCCCCCGGGATAAATATGTAAATCCTATCCTATCCTATTCATACCCCAGCCAGACAGGCCTGTCAGTCTGTAATATGGCTTATATCACTGTATCAGGGGTCGGCAACCTTTTGTCGCTCCCGGGCCAAAATTAAGGGTTGCACATCATTGGCGGACCGCACATATCTGTAGAAAGTTGAAAACCGAACGGATGATAGTTTTTATAATGAAAATCAAGCAGTGATACATCTCTCGAATATAATGTAAATTTATTGCCTCATTGCATTGCATCTCAAAAAGTTCCATTTGAATATTTTTGGCGCTATTGAACCCTTTGCACTTAGCATCATTAAACTAGTCATTGTGAATTTTATACTCAGATTATAATATAATTTAGTCTACACGTGTCTCGCAATAAATTCGGTTACGTAAAGAATATAATCGTCAAAACAGCTGTTTTGATACTATAATTCAGTGAAGTGTCGTGGGCTGGATCGGGGCAGTAGGTTGCCGACCCCTGGCTTATATCAATTTACAGAGGTATGTAGTTTAGGAGGTCAAAATGGGATTGAGTCCAATTTTCTGATGTGGCTTTATCGAGAGAAATCTCAATTGTGATATAAGTGATCTCCATGTTCATTTCATTCCTCAGTTTCTAAGAAGCTTTGTGGGAATCACTAATTTTTAACTCTTAAATTTTATTTATGATATTTCTGAAATGGAATCCAAGTTCAATAGGGTATGCTTAAAGCAGTTTTGTCATTGAACATATATTACATGTTTGAAGTTTGCATGACCTAGGGAATTTTTTATCATTATTATTATTAGTTTGTCTTATTAATAGGATAGGATTTACATAATCACACGGCCTATCGTCCAATTACCATTCCATGTCGGGCGGGGTTGTCCAAAACGAATCGAATATTCGAATGTATTAGAATATCAAAGTATTCGAATACCTTTTCGGCTGATTTTCGAATAATTCCGAATAGTAGCCACTTTTCGCCGTAAACGTGGTGTTTCGTTTTACGGGAATCTTCAAACGGATTTTCACGCTGTCTCGCGTATTGTAATGACGATGAATTAGAATCGGCACTTTGATTGTATATATTCTGTGCGACCGTACGTCGCATAGTGTTGCGACGCATTTGCACGTTTGCGTGGGTGGACATTGCCGACATTCGTCTACAAGGCTTCTAATTTACAAATTCATTTCCATTACGTTGAAAAATTGACAATTACTGTATTTCCCGGCTAATAATTCGCTTTTCTAGGCCACCGAGATAAAGTGATTTGTGACCCTTTCATTTTGCCGATTCAGCAGAACACGACAGGAAAACACAGCTGTGTAATAACCTGTGGACGTACAGTGTATTACTTATCACATTCCAAAATTATTTCAACATTCTGGTTAATAGGTTGTCCAAATGATTGCCGCTTTACACTTAAATTTACCGCTCAATTTTAAAAATAGTTAATTCCGTGAGTATGATTCTACCAAACTAACATGATCTGGTTCTAAACATTTAAAATTATTAGCGCATATCAGTATAACTGAACAACAGGGAGACAATTTTTCTACCCGTGTTATTGGAGGCCTATATGGAAAAAGCCCTTTTTGCAGTGCTAAAAATAGACATCGTCCTATTTGCCATGTGGACTTATTAGCCGGGAAATACGGTATTTATAGCAGTCATTGTTACGATATCCAATAAATTGTCACAAGTTGGAAAAACAAGTCGATTTATTAGAAAATAATTTCTGGCAAATAATTCTGATAACGATAGTTAAAAGAATCGATCATTTACCAGGATGATTTTTTGTTGCGCAAAATAATCCAATCCATGACTGGCACCAGCATTCAAAATGTCATGCCGTATTAATTTAATTCTGTTCAACGTAACTCATGGTTGTATCGACAATCTGTGGACATAACATGTGTGGTAAACTGACCGATTTTATTAAATATTGATTCCTATTTTTATATTGATAAAATAACGAAAGTATTAATACCAAATACCACGGGTATTTGTGGACATGAAATACGTGGTAAACTGCCCAATTATAATTTCGGTTTCGTATTTACAAAATAATTAAACTATTATAATTCTAAAATGCAACGGCGATCTGTGACCTTAAAATGTGTGGTAAACTGCCCGATTTACCAACATTTGAGTTATGATAATAGAATTAAATTAACACGGTAAGGCATTTTAAATAGTGGTATCGGTCATGGATTCGAATATTTTGCGCAGCACAAAATCATCCTAGTAAAAAGTCCATACTTTTAAATACAAACCAATGGCAACCATTATCCAAATTAGTTCCCAAGAGCGGGATAAAATATAAATTCTTTTTCCGACTTGTGACAATTTTTCGTGAGTACGAACATGAGAATCAAAAACTAATTATATTCGGCACAATATCACGGCAATCTGTGGACATAAATTGTGTGGCAAACTCGCGATTAATATTAATTTTTGATTCCTATTTTCGTATTTAAAAAATACAACGGCGATCTGTGGACTTAGAATGTGTGGTAAACTACCCGATTATAAATAGTTTTTGATTCCTATTTTCATATTTATAAAATAATAAAAGTATTATTACTCAAACATACAACGGCGATCTTCGGACTTAAAATGTGTGGTAAAGTTCCCGAATATAATTAATTTTTGATTCGTATTTTTGTACTCACGAAAAAATTGTCACAAATCGAAAAAAAAACTCATACTTTATCCCGCTTTTTGGCAAATTGGATAATGGTTGGTATTTAAAAGTATGGGCGTTTTACTAGGATGATTTTGTGTTGCGCAAATATTCAAATCCATCATCGATACCACTATTGCCGTATTAATTTAATTCTGTTAACATGACCCATGGTATATAAAATATATACTGCAATAATCTGCAAATATGAAGTGCCTGGTAATATAGCTAGGTTGTAACTTGTAGATAGCAGTTATTCCATTGCTTATTGTATGGAAATTCCTACATACATTTAGATAAGCTTCAATTAATGGATTTTATTTTCGAAGTATTCGAAATTTCATATTCGAAAAAAATAATTTCGAATGTATTCGAAATAGTGAACTATTCGGTTTTGGCCATCCCTGAATTGTCGGGTATGGGATTAATTAGTTACTTGTTTGTCTTGAAATCAATATCAATTTTGACTTGACTTGTGAGTTTGATACTTTGTCCTTCTTGTGGCACTCCAGAAGTATGTTTGCCAAAATGAAGGTAACCCAATTTTGTTCGCATACTTTACATCAAGTTATGTAATGGGGTTGAAACCGATGGGCAGGGGGTATATTCACTCAGCTTACAAAGACAGTCCCCAAACTCGTAACAGAACTAAAATATGGAAAACCAGAATAGAATTATGTCCCAACCCTAATCTGGTACACACACTACGGGAGTACCCTTATTGTCAATCTACTAACATTTTATTATATCTTCAGATATTCTCTGACTCTATAATCGGTATGATAACACTGGAATAGAGTTTTTATTCTTTCTAAAAAAGCTGTTGAAACTTGATCATGGTGAAATTAACCCCAGAGATCATCGAGCAAGCAGTCCAGTATGTAAACGCTGTACGAGATCGTGAACTGATCTTACGAGGCTACAAAATTCCTGTCATTGAAAATTTAGGTGCGACTTTGGACCAGTTTGACACAATAGACTTTTCTGATAATGATTTACGAAAGTTTGAAGGTTTTCCGTTGCTCAAACGGATAAGATCTTTGATGTTTAACAATAACCGTATTTGTAGAATCGAAGAAGATATTCATCTGAGTATCCCTAACTTGAAGGAGCTTTACTTCACGAACAACGAAATTGCGGAATTGACCGATCTTGATTATTTGGAAGGATTTAAACACTTGGAATTTTTGAGCCTATTGCGCAATCCTGTTACTCATCACAAAGAATATAGACTTTATGTTATTCACAAATTACCACAAGTACGAGTTTTAGATTTTCGTAAAGTTAAACAACGTGAGCGAGAAGAAGCCAAAAAACTATTCGGTTCGAAAAAAGGGGAAACACTGCTCAATGACATCAAACAAAAATCAAAGAATAGGACTTTCACTCCAGGAAAACCAACACAGCCGACTGCCTCCATTTCAGGGCCGTCCGCTCAGGATAAGCAAGCTATCAAGGAGGCAATCATGAAAGCAAAATCTCTTGAAGAGATAGAAAATCTAAAAAGAATGCTTCAATCTGGAAAAATCCCTGGGAAAGATAAAAATGGTCTCACAAACGGTGCTGATAAAGAAGAGGAGACTGAAATGGAAGTGTCTTAAATTCACCTCCAAAATTGAATGTAAAATGATAAAAAAACGGTGGATTTTTCAGGATTACTTTGGGCTGTGAGGCGAAGACGTGTTACTACGCTATAAGAACTAAATCTGGGGACTATATTTGAACTGGCCTTAGTTGAAAAGTACAAAAAAAGTATTTCAATTTGTCACGCTTTATAATCTGCATTAAAAAATCAAAATAGTGTCGACTAGAAGGGTAAAAAGTAGTGTCTCGGCACACTTTTTTGCACCAAAACTATAATTAAAGTACATACTTTGTTGGCAAATTATTTTTTGTATCGTTTTTTATAAAATGCATATTTGGTAATTATCATATGAAATTGAATTCTTATTAATGCAAAACGTACAGGAACAAGTTGAGATGATTTCTTTGAGAGACTTTTTAATTTTTATTACAAGAGACAATTATTCAACAAACATATGTAATGAAGCCTAATCAGACTTACTATTTCACAATACTTCAATAAAAGCTAAGGCCGTCAAGTAGTTCTTACAGCAGTGGTTCTCAACCAGTGGGCCACGCGGTTAGTTAACATTTTGATGCTAATTTCATTCGTGTCACTATAGTTTAATTCTAATTGTAGTGGCAATGAATGAATGGTGCTGTTTTTCCTACTGAGTGGGCCACAGAATTTGGGTAACAAAATAAAAAGAGTTGTGAACCACTGTCTATCAAAGTTGAATCTTCGCTTTGGTGAAAAGGTTTAATTTGGGCCAAGAGGCAAGAACAGATCACTAACACTGCATAATTCCAACTGTGCAACATTCTTAGTTCATACAGGGTCAAAGGTCAGATTGACCTTCCCTATTATATTTTTATCGTGTACACACATTTCGTAGTGATCTTTTCTACTGTTTTTTTTTAATCCTAAACGCATCAAGGACGAGTTCCACGTCTGATATTTCAAGCAATGTGCTTTTTTGTTTCCAATTTTTTCTGCTTAAACTAGAGATGGTATTGGTTGCAGATTGAAATTTCCTCAAGTCTTATGTAGATTAAAACTGTCATTTATACAGTATGTTCTGGTTATATTCTTCATATTTCCTGTTTACCTTCCAAAAATGGACTTTTGACAACTTGGCAATGATTTCAATTCAATTTAAATGTTTATGGAATACAGTTTGGCTCAATTTTTGAAGGGCGTATTGTTGTTCATGTTTAGTTTTTGAAAATGCCCATTTTCTTCGTTTGCGTCATAAAACTCGCTATCTGAACAGCGAAATCTAACAGGAAAATAAATAGAGAAACTCTCACAACTGGTGGAAACAACTTGAATGTTTTGTTCTGAATGTCTGATTGTCTAGCAAAATAGTTCTCCTAGGAATCTATGCGACTAGTTGTCTTAACTTTGGAAGACTTGAAAAAAATATTAAACTTCGTCTAGGAATGTATATGTTATATGAACTTATTTCTTACTTTTATTTTACTGTAAGCTATGATTGATTTGCAGTGATTCTTTGTAACTGCTATGGCCAAATTTCAATAAATGAAGTCGTACCTTTATAATGAGTTTAATGACATCGGGCTGGTGAAGGCAATCTTAGGCTTTTCACAGAGTGGGAATTAGATAGAACTAAACTACAGTAACATTCTTGATTGACCCATGGCATCTGGGGCCAGAGTGCAGGATTTCTCCGGAATGAGAGATAATTTAACAACCTACGGTAGGTAGCAATAACCTGTGTTTCAATAGGTTATGCAAGCGTACATGTTGTGTGAGTCAAGATATTTGCTGTATTCGTGTTAGTGTGCAGCAAGACTCTTGAATCATATAGGATAGTTATCTTTATACTCTTGCTACAGTACCCTCACATTCATATGCATGCAGATCCACCAGCATAGAAGGATTATTACTTAGTCACAAAGAAACCCAATTGGTATTGCATTTTGTGTGTTGGCGCTCCACCAAATACAGTTAAAACTGGTAAATGATAATGTCTGTCTTTTTCTAGCATGCACATGTTCCAACTTTACTTGCTTGTTCGGGAAATTAGGCATTGTTCGGGAAATTAGGCATTGTTCGCTGTATTGGCAAAGTCGATTATGTAGACTCCCACTTAATAACTATGTCGATTGTGAGCCCAATTGCAATATTCTAAAACTAAAAATATGCGAATATAGTTTAATTTTTACACTAGACATACTAATTGTACCAGTTTAGAGATGAAGGGACAACCATCCACTCATAACCGAAGCTGTGGATTTTTATGAAAGTTTTCTCAAGGCAAAGTTAACAGCCTCCAACTAAATTTGTTAGTGCTAGAATAATTGCACACGGTCAGCGGAATGAATGCTAATGACAATATGTAATTTTTACTTGATACAGTGATACCAAAAACAGCCAGGCAGAGAGGAATTTACAAAAAATAATGATAAACTTGATGACAATCAGAAGCATACAATGTATACCTATCCAGCCTTAAAGCCAGAAACTTCTTCTGGCAAACAAGACTGAAATTTTCACTCAAAAACTATTTCGACGTGCAATCAAAATTCAGTAAACGAGAGAAAAAGGTCCAGACTATAAAGTTCATCCAGGAAAGAATCAGACCAACAAAGAAGCATGTAATAATATTTCTACATTTGACCCAGTGAATCCATATTCTAGTGACGAAAAGAGTTTACCAGCTGAAGCTTCTATTCTCACCAATCATATTTCTAAAGGGTGTCCATGAAGATTTTTTAAAATTGCAAAGAGTTTATCGATACCATATATTGTTTTGGCCCTCACAGACGTACTAAATGAAGTAAAAAATACTTAAACAATCACTGATTGAAAAGATTGAAAAACAACAAACCTGGTTAAGATATATTGAAAACTGTCTTCATAACAAATGAAATTGTGAAGGGACTTGTAGACGACACCCCGTATATTCGTAAAATAGATTTAGAACAGTGTGGCAAGCACAATATGTGAATTTGTATTATCAAACTTTTCGCTACAGGGTTTTATGAAAATCAAGCGGATGTATCTCTAATACAGTTAATTTGGGGAGGGGGAATGTTAAAATTCTGAAAAAATTATTATTAGAAAATTTTTTAGGTGCCCTTTAATCTCAATTTCATAAACTCCGATAAACTTAATAAATAAGTTACATTTTTACAATTTACTAAAACAGCTTTTCAGTTTCGCTCTTCAAGGTTAAAGCCCCCGAATTAACAATTGCCCTACTAGAAAAACAAGTGCGATATTGCCAGCAAAAGAAACAAATCAAATTTGTATCATAGGCTTTGATGAAAAATAATTTGAGATACATTACTTAATTTGAGAGTAACAAAAGAAAAAAAAATCAGAATTTGTTTCATTTGAGCTATCAGTGGTTCTCAAACTTATTAAGCTGTTCACCCTCTTATGAATTTGTCAAGTGTCGCGCCCCACCTCAAAAACAACTAGATGAATACCAGACGATAAGGCGAAAGTATGTTTTATTAAAAAAAAACATGTTGAAAATACATGGATAGAACGTAAATATCCAAAATAAGGCAGACAAGATCAAATCTAACAAATATTTTCACTTTTGATCAGCTTCACCCCCCTAAAAAAATTGTATACACCTCCCGCCATTTGGGAACCACTGTACTAGGTGTTACATAATATGGTATCCAATCATAGTTTGAAGCAAAATTCAAAATTTTGAATGAAAATTTGCATACGGTAAGATTAAAATGGAAAATATATTTTATTAAAACAGCTTTTTCATGTCTCACTTTTTGGGTTAAATCCCTCAGATTGACAATTACCTTCTAAGAGAAGCAGTTTGAGGCAATATTGACTAAATTTTCTGATAAAAAGTATAAAACTCCAAAATATACATTACCATTTTTTTCTCAAAACAGCTTTTTCTTGTTCCATTTTTGGGTTGGAGCCCTCGAATTGACAATCGCCCTCCAAGAAAAGCAGGGCCTGGAACCGCATGCACAACATACAGATGTGTATTGTCAAATTCTTTGCTATAAGGTTTTAGAAAATAATGAAGAGTATGTATCCCTGACACTTCAAAACGAGGGCGAATAGCCTAGCCTATAATGGCGTTTTCTTGTAGCATAATTTTCAATCCATAAAAACCAGGGAATTCAAACTGTCTTTAAATTTTAATCTAATTGTGTTCACTATAAAAGAACATTACCTAATACATAATAAGGCGACACCAAAAAAATGAAAATTATCATACTCGCCTAATAACACAACCCCCCCCCCCAAAATCAGGCCGAAAGTCGCCGGGAAATACGGTAGGTGATATTTGCCCTTGTGTGCTCACCAAAGAACTTCAATAAAAAGTTACAGAAGTTTAAAACTAATTTTCCCCTTTTTTTTTCAAATCAGTCGTCTTAACTTAGCCTTTGAATTAGCAATCTCCCTCATAGAGAATCAAGACAGACACATTCCATGATTTCATTCATTTATTTTCCTAAATAGTCAAGAAAAATGACAAAAATAATATGGCTAAAATTATACAAAATGCATTTATATACAAAAAGCACAATGCTAAGACATATATGAGATAGGTGCAGATATTTGCTATTTACTAAAAAACGAATGATAAAATGAACATACTACTACATATTTAAAGTTATTGAATGAAACAAAAACAGTTTTTTTTTCAGCTTGAGCATTGAATAATCTGTCTATGGGGCCTAGAATCAAACACTTTTGAATAAACAAAATTTACCGGCTCTACAGGAATATTCCCTTCGATGAATGGAACTTATGCTGGCTATGCTACCCTACAACACAATTCGGAAGCATTTTAACATAAACTTAGCATTAGTATATCATGAATTGTTACGGATCGAAATAGTTTATCAGGTCCAGTGGTATTCAACGGGGGTTCCATGGAACACTGGTGTTTGGCAAAACACTTATTGTGTTTCTGTGAGAATCTCTTGATTTTGAATGGACTGTCCTTTCCCAATGCCTATTTGAATAAAACAAAATTTCTGCTTTCAACTATTAAGAAATTAGAAGTCACTTTAACATACCATACATCCTAGCATATAAGTCAGGTTAAAAACTCAAAAATTAAGATGCAAAACTAAGGGGTAAGGGTGTTTTTTGTTTTGTTTTACCTGACGACTAACGTTATATTCGGCGTTTCGAAAGATATGTATTAGATCTATGTGAAGCGTGCCATGTTAATGTAGCTTACTCAGTGACACACACATACATTTTCTGAAATGAGTGAACCTGTTGTTTGTGAGTTACCGGTAGGTACGAAACAGAGCAAAGACCAATGAAAAGGTGGAAGGAGGTGACTGGAACCATCTAGCGCCTGTCAACAGCCTGAACCAAAAAAAAAATAGAAATTGCCATGAAATTTTGAATCCCTACTGTGTTTCCTCAAAAATAAGACCTAGCCTGAATTTAATTTTTTTTATTTATTATGAGCCCTTCCCTTACAATAAGCCAAAGTGTTATTTTTCAAAAAAAAAAATTGAACTTAGAACCGGTCTTATTTTGGAGGAAACACGGCACAATCATTCCAATTGTATAGTACCAATAGGTTAATAATAGGTTTGAAAATAACAAATGTACCTCTACATAAAAATGCAAATATTATTATATATGAACGAGTGTTTCTATGCAAAAAAGGTTGTATCAAACATGATTACAATTGCTAAATGAGAAATTAAAATTCAACTAACAGTTGGCGAAGTATAGAATTACATATTTGAGAAACAAATTTTTAGTGCAGTGACAGCTTTGCATTTTTATTTGAAATAAAACTTGAAAAGATAAATTCCATGAAAACTGCTGAATTTCATGGTTTTTAATAATACAAGTTCAACCAAAACAATTCTGTTTGAGTATGATCTTATCCAAAATTTTCCTGTAATCTAAAACGCTTTGCATAAAATTTATTTTCTTTCTGGTCCATAAAGTCCTTTTACAATTTCAATTTTGTTATAAGGTCAGTTCTCAATATATCTTAACCAAGTTTGTTGTTTTTTAATCAGTAAATGTTCAAGTAATTTTACTTCATTTATTACATCCATGAGGTCCAAAACAATATATGGTATCGATAAATTCCCTTTGCAATTGTAAAAAGTTATAAGATTTCATGGATTCTCTATATTACCAGAGTCTGTTAATTTGGGGTCACCATGGAATAAATGATATTTAGCGAAATTTTTAGTGCAAAGCTTACACTGACCAGTTTATAATTACATACAAATTACAAAAAAAGGAACCTAAAAAATTATTACAATTCATAATTTTTGTTTAGGGATCACATACAAAAAATGTGCCCAAAGAGTAAATACGAAAATGAAATATTACAAATATAAGGCGAAAGTACAAATTATAGCCAAGTCAAAAATACCTATTAAAACAGCAATCATGTTCTATGGCAAGGCTTCCCAAACTTTTTAGCTTGGAACCCCTAAATTCTCTTGGAAATTCTAATATATTAAGAATTTTTACAATAACCTTTTCCGAAGAGTGCATCGCTTTTCTGCTCTTACGATCAAAATCTGCATTGTTATGCAAGCGTGTCGCTTCTCTGATCCTATGTATTTATCTCAAAATCAAATAAATTTAGCTTCGCACTAGTTTAAATAATCGACTTTCAAATCACAAGTCTTCGCATATAGTACTTCGTGTGAGATTTGGTGTACTCTTTGCGACCCTTAAAACTCGTTTGGAAAGTCCTTCTATAGGTTGAGGATAGGATTTTTGAATTAGATAAGAGGGAGGAAAATCTGATAAGATTACCTTATCATACAGATGAATATTCTCTGATTACCAGTTCAGGTCTGGTAAGTACCAGTAGAGCAATACAGAAAGGGAATATTTACAAAAATACAAATATAAGGCAAAAGTATAAATTATAGCCAAGCCAGAAAATATCCACTACACTCACCATAGGTCAGAGATGAGGTTTATTATATTATAACAACATCCACTATAAGCATGTTTTAATATAATACCACAAGTAAAGGAAAGGTGATAAAACATCATATTCATAGGCAAACCATTTTGTGTTGTTACCAACTTCAAATCACTCAAGGATTCCAGATATACAGGGTGTCCATAAAGTCCGTTTACAATTTCAAATTTGTTATAAAGTCAGTTCTTGATATATCTTAATCAAGTTTGCTGTTTTTTAATCAGTAATTGTTCATGTATTTTTATTTCATTTAATACGTCTGTGAGGTACAAACAATATATGATATCCATAAATTCCATTTGCAATTTGAAAAAATTTTAGGACATTATGGACACCCCATAGGAACTTGGATAAACCGCCTTTACTGTAGAGATGTGGATTATGGATTAATAACACATTCCAAATGAACTAAAAAAGCAAGTCGAATGAGTATCCAGTCTAAATGAAAAGGTTGTGATGCTGTGAATTCCATGGGGATTTCAATAGACATCAATACTAGTACTATCAAAGAGGACTTGCTTACATGAAAAAAAGTGGAATTGTCTGGTAATTTTCATTGTGGGCTACAGCAGGCAAACTAAATTTAACAAATCGCAAATCCTTCACAAACAGTATGAAAAAAAGTTTCCATTGCGAGCTCAAAATATTCCAACTGCCCATTACTCTCAAACAATCATAGCCCACCAATGGCATTGGCAATGTATAATTGGATATTTTCTGACTCGGCTAGGATAATAATTGTTTGGCAAAGATTAAAAAACTAAGACTATAAAAATTGATTATGCTTAGCAAGGTACAGGAGGTGTTGTTGCTTATTGGAAAGACGTTGATAATGAGGCAATATGTATAGCGCCTATTACAGATATTGGTTTAAGTGAGTGCGTTGAATTGCGGATTTTAGAGGTGGAAGAACAGGAAGCTGCAGTGTTAAGTCTTTAAAAAAGGGCCCAGATCATTTAGGAACCAATACCTTAAACCGTTCAACGGTTAGACAATACAATCGATATATTACTCCACTTCGCATGATCTATGCATAAATAAGTGTCCCATTTCATTCCAACTCTTTTACTTATTTAATTCGAACGATTTAACAATTACAATATCTTCTCAAATTTTTCAGCTTTTTTATACTTTTTTTGCTTCTGGTCATTGTACTCTCCGATGTCGGTGTTGTTTGATTCGAACTTTTCTTTGTGTTGTTTGAGTTAGAGTGCTTGCTTCGAGATTTGCTACTACGAGGTTTCGGCTTCGGGTCCCTGCTGTGAATCATAATGAATTAATTACAAGAGAGCTACGCCCAAATATATGGACACGTCTGTTCGCAGTAACAGTACGGTTTACCGTACCGTCAGATCACAGTCTACAAATATATTCACACCAAGCGAAACAGTACAGTTGGACACAAAATGGCGTCCAATGTCCGCAGAACGTTCAGTGACGTCATAGCAAACAAAAACAAATTTCACAGAGCTAACAGAAATTTTTGAAATAAATAAAAGTAATAGCCTTCTGTAGAAAAATTTCATCTTCAACCACTAAAAATTTCGAAGCAATTGGTCCAGTAATCAAAGAGAAAAGCGATTTTTTAGATTTTCCACTAGGTGTCCAAAAAGTGTCAAAGAACAACATAACAACAAAACGATCGTTATGTCCACTAAATGTGTCCAACTATTTATGGCTTGTGGCACTCTTTCTGAGGCTTTTGGCACTCATGGCCCCTCTGTTTATCATTCCAGGTATATTCTAAATCCTATTATGTTTAAATTATGTTCAACAAAGTGAAAACACCCTGTGAAATAACCTTCCGAGATTTGCTACTACGAGGCTTTGGCTTTGGTTCCCTGCTATGAATTATAAATAAAATTAAAAATTCTGGGTCTGAGGAAGATAAACCACAAATATACATATACAAAATTGCCGGTATTCATTCAGATAGTGATGGTAAGCAAAGCTTATTTAACGACCTAATACAAGAAGAAAACAAGAGCCCCTGGAATCCCAATAAGTTAATATAATCTGGAAGGAATTTTAAATAAGGATAAACCAGGATGAAATAAATTAATTAATGGGTAGTCGACAGAATCAAAAAAAATATGGCTCTTTATAATGTTCAGTGGCAGCTTGTACAGAGCCTTGTTCGGAGGAAAACCGTGAATGAGCACCGTATAGAACAGGAGTGAACAAATTACAGCCCGCTGGCCGGATCCAGCCCACCAAAGTGTTTCATCCGGCCAACTTGTGTCTGCTGAAATTACGACTATAGCTTATAAGGGTATAATTTTCTGTCAAACTATCGATGAAAATAACGTCATGATGCCCCCGGCTGTTATATGTTGCTTCTTATTATTATATAAACGCTAGCCTAGTTTTCCTAAATAAACTGTAGTTAATTTGTAGTTTTTCTTATAGGGTTTTGAGCGTCTGGCCCCCTAACCAAGTCTATTATCTGTGACTGGCCCACTCAGAAAGTAATTGCCCACCCCTGGTATAGAAAAACTGGTACTACCGTAGTATGCGAACCAAGATGGCGGACACTGGAACGTAGTATGTGTACCAGGTTAGGGAAAGGTCATAATTTTATTCCAATTTTCTCTATTTTAGTTCTATTACAAGTTAGGGAACTAGCAAAGTGACTCTCATAGTATCTGTACCTGAGATTCTGGCCCAACCCTATCCTGGTACACATACTACGTTCCAATGTCCGCCTTCTTGGTTCACATACTTTGGGAGCACCAAAAAACTAATGTTCTTACCTGTCAACTTCATCGCGTCTTCTATCTCCCTTTCCTTTGTCCCTTCTCACTGAGGATCGTTCTGTGTCAGAGTTTTGATAAGCAGTTCCAGCACCTCGGCTATCATGTGTATAAGAAGAACTTGCATCTGAACTTCGTGACCTTCGACCTAAGACAACAAGTAGAAATTAGTCAGAACATAGGTTGGAAAACACTGTATTTTAGGTAGGATCGGGGTGGGCAAATTATGGCGTGCGAGTCGAAGATGACCCCGCAAAGGGTTTCATCCGGCCCACTTGTGTCTGCTGAACCCAAAACTATAATTTATAAAAAAATTTCACAGATTTTCAAGCAAGATTTCCCTTTTTGGAGGCTTTTAGCGCTCATGCCCCCCTGTTTATTAGGAAGCAATGAAATTGGGAAGTTGAGAACCACTGATATAAACAGCTTGCTTAAGGCCTTGCTAAAAGAGAATCTCAGCAAAAAAAAAGACCAAAAGCTTACCGGATATCCTCTTTGCATCTCTGATAACGTCGCTGGTCATTGAAACTAGTTCGGAAAATGTTGGGCGGTCTGTCGGCTCATCCAACCAACAACTTTTCATTACTGAGTGCCTGGCAAAATCAATTATTATTTCAAACTGAGCTTTGTAATATTGTAGAGCAGTGGTTTTCAACCTTTGACCCCCAAGGTCTCGTGAAACCTTCGTCCTATAGTTTGATTGAGGTAATTGATTATAATCAAACAGTATACATATACCAACCTAGACCACCAGCCCAAAACATAAAAAATTAACTCTTTTTGATAAAATAGTACCCCCCCCCCCCATGGGGAAGGAAAGGTAGACCAGGAAGGAGATGGAGAGGCAACATAGATGAAAAAGTTACATCATCTGGATGCAACATGCTGGAGCACCTGGTGTCAAATACGGAGGCTATTTGCCTGCAGTGGCATGAACAACTAATGATGATGATGAATACTTACAATTTAGCAGGACAACATTCAGGTTTTTCCATCCTGTTCCCATCACTCAGATATTGTAGAATAGCAACAGCTTGCACAGTGGGGTAGGGGATTGCTCCTCGGGTCATAATCTCCCAGCATACTATTCCATATGACCACTAAAAAAAAAGGAAATACAATTCAGAAGCAGTCTTAGGATAGGTTTTCATATCTATCTCGAGGAATAGGAAAGTCCCTAAAGCCAACTTGACTGGTTATTAAATTCAGATACATGAACTTAATAGTGTAGGAGCTGTAGCCGAACAGCAGTGAAACAGCAAGGTTTGTCTCTATTAATTCTAAAATGGTTTTTAAGAAAGATGTACGTATATCCACCTTTTAAAGTAGTAATGTTACATACCTAATGTTGCATGTTTAATTTAAGTCTTCTCTGCTTTTTTACACTAAAAGCCTTTTTCAAAGAATTCTTTACCATAAAGATGTTTTCTCCGCAATATGGTTTTGAATAGCTTAAACTTTAAAGACTTAATGTGAGTCGCTTGCACCTCTTGTACCAGTAATATATTTTCTTACGAATGAGCGCTCCTAATTTTACTCAGAACAAACTTACTTTAAAATGAATGATCTGTAATGACCTGATGTGACAAATGAGCCTTGTGGTGTTACTCGAATGAGTAAATATCAATTAACACCAACAAATTTTGTTTTAATACATCTAAATACTAACCACGTCAGATTTTTCATCGTATCTTCCATATTTGATGCTTTCTGGAGGCATCCACTTCAATGGTAGTTGCGTTTTCACACTGCTTGTATAATAATCACGATCGAACAAATCTCTAGAAAGTCCAAAATCAGCCACCTTGACGCACCACCGCTCATCAACCCTGAAAAGTTGTTTCAATTAATGTTTGAGATACTGAGAATACTAGATAGACTCCTACCGCACTGAAATCTGTTCAAAATGTATTACCGTGTATCCACAGGTTTCAAACTCAAAAAAAAGTTGCCAAACTAAGGGGTCGGCTCATACGCACAAAACTCTATTGTTGTGTAACAATGTAGGCAGACACTATGTAACAGAAAGTAAGTAAAGATTGAGTGAAAGCAAGATTCCGGTTCCAAAGTACAGTAGCTCTATATCCAACAGTGGTTGGTCTTACAGACCCTAATATAAAATATTGTAAAAAATCAGATAAATCTAGCCTTACATGCAATTTCTGGCTGCAAGATCTCTGTGGACAAATTTTTTATCAGCGAGGTATTTCATTCCGTGAGCGACGTCACCACAAAACCTCAGGAGATGCATCACAGTTAGAACCTGAAAAAAATGAAAGAAATTGTAAAAAAGCGAATTACAAAAAACACAGCTGTGGGGGTTGTGGAGTTTAGTACGTTTTAATTCAGGAGTGTGTAAAATGCGTCCAGCAAGGAAAAACGAGAATATCGGTCAGAGACCAAAGACTTATCGATCGAAAGTTAGGGGATCCTCAAAACAGCGCTCTTACTCCATAGTGACACCTTGTGTCCCATTACTGTTTAATTAATACCTCGCTAATTATACGACATAATTCGCCCAAAATCAATGAGCTTCTGATTCGAGATATGATGAATGCACATGCAAAATTTGGAGCAGATTCAATCTGGCTTCCGTGAGATATCACATGCATCTAACAGACATGCAGACAAATACCTATCAACATACCTACCAATTAAAATCGATAAGTAATGATGCGGCCTGCAGAGTGCCAATTTTGTATGTAGTTTTTGATTTAGTTTATTCTGCAAGAATGTGAGTCCTGGAAATCCTTAATAAGGTATGCGATTGCATTTTTTATCACATAATTGACTGCAAATCCATAAACACTATCGTTCTCACATAGTGCATGTATATAAAATTGCCTCCATAGACCACCAAGGGCCACAGACTATGTACTTGAACTGACAATTAAAATCTACCACAAATAGTAGTTTAGCTGATCTTTATATACCCTACTTATACCACGGACAAAGCATTTATATGTTTATTAGGTAGGTTAGCTATCTAATATAACTTTTTACTCCAATTATATTTTGGTAGCCTGCTAAAGCAGGTATTTTTGGGTGAATTGTCTCAGTAACATTTGTTTTCTCTTGGCGATGTGTTGAATATTTCACTGTTTTGCCCAGTTACGGTTATGTGAACCACATAATTAGCCCCCAAGGGATTCAAACTTGCGCTTGCGATAGCAAGTGTACTCCTAAAGCTTAACACAGAACAAATGATATCAAAAGCTTCATAATGTTGTATAATTTGTATTCAGAAATAAATTATGCTTTATTGAATGGGCCATCTGTGTAATAAGACATCATTTATAATAGAATATCGAATTATTGGTCCTTCTTATAAATAGTTAGATATCAGTTTTAGCGTCTTATTCGGAGGAAACAGCATAAATAGGAATCATATGACAATTCTCAACCACTCAAAATTCAATAAAATGATATAAAAAGTTTCACAAGGTTGTATCATTTGTAATCAAGAACAAAATTATTATGCAGTATTGAATGGGCCATCTGTATAATTAGACATTACTGATCAATATCTAATTTAACTAAACAGAAAACAATAATTATAGTTTACAGTATGTTGCATGCCTCCAGGGCAGTTTTAAAACATGCGTTCTGTGTTGTTTAGCTTTTACATTGTGGTAATCTTGTTAAGTTCATGAAACTCAAGTCTTCAATCAAATCAAAATATTCAAAAATTTGGTAGTATGTGAACCAAATGACAGACACTGGAACATAGTATGCGTACCAGGCTAGAGTTAGGCCATAATTTCAGGTACAAATATTGCGGGAGTCACTTGACTAGCCCCGAACTCGTAATAGAACCAAAATGAGGAAAATTGGAATTCAATTATGGCCTAACCCTAACATGGTACACATACTCTGGTATCCTTTGGTTAGAAGACTTAGCTGGATCTCTTACTAACCACTAGCTATCTATGATGCAAAGATAAACCTACATACCGCCAATAGCAAATGAGTGGTTGAGTGCAACACTTTCTTAAATATTAATTTTCGGGAGAGAACTGGATAAAACTTTGAAAAAAAAATTGAAGGACGTGCTTTCAAAACTTTTATCAGAGATGGATAATATCACCTAAATTAAGATACAAATTATAATAGAAGTTGAACAGCGATGAAACTGAAACTTCAATTCAATAATCAATTGAATTATATGGTGTGGCCTACTAAACATATAGTTCAGTTGTCATTATTCAATTTGTGCACACAAATTCAAAAACTTAGAATATTTGCTGTCAGACTTGAAAATCATATCATACTGTCTGAGAATTGTTTAAAAATATTCCCTCGGGGAGCATTCATAAAACAACGTTACTATGACACACAAACGCCTACATAATTTTGGATAATTGGGTCTGCAAATTTGGGACATGATTAGGATTTTGTTAAGAATTTACTTAGATAAGGTGGCTCTTTAACTTTTCGAACTCGAACGTATTTACTTTATGTGATAAAAATCACAACACAATGGAGTGAAAATTTTACTTTGTCGAATTATATTACAACAAGGAATAGCGTTATATACAGGGTGATCCAAAAACCAAACCTAGTTTTTCGAGCCTGTGACATATTTACCATTAATTTCTGTAATTAACGTTTTTTCAATCCTTATCCCCCAAAAAATTCTGCCTATTTTTTACCATTGCAAAATTTTTTGTTCTTATTTAGAGAATGGTTTCACGAGTTAGCGTCTATAACTGGTGTAAGTGTTTCAATCCATCATTTTAATTCAAAACATTCATCATCCTGATATTTGAAAGTACCGGTAGGGGAGTTGAGCCTAGATTATAATTTTAAATTACCGTAATTAAACTACAGATCCTACGAAGACAAAATGATCATTGAATTATTTGATTCATATTTAAAATTTCGAAACAAAACGTCAAAAACTATCAAATGACCTTCAAAACACGAAAAATAGGTAATGTTTACAAACATGCCTGAGAATCTGTCTGAATGACAAATGTGGCTGCTAAATATCTGATGTTACGTCACTTTTTCGATCTAGCGGATTGCTTGATGTTATGGAAATGAACAAGGAAGTCAATGCTCAGGGAAACATCCATATAAATCATAATGCATATGAAGGTATATTTTACTTTGTTAAGTTAAATTACAACAAGGGATGGTTTTATGTATATGTATTAAATCAGTGTGCTGCATCAGCCTTTAATACAGAAGGGCCAGATACATATAACTGGTTGAAATTTGAAACCGCAGGTAGTACCTTTATTTAACATAGCCATTCGTGCAGTTGCAGACTTGCAGGCACAAAAAAAGCAATTCAATGTAATAGGCATAATAATAATAATCTCAGGTAAAAGCGTGGCAACGTAAAGGAATAGGAATGGAACTAAGACTCATTTGAACATCATTCAAAATTGGCACTCCTCCGCGGGCCACACAATTTTTCCTTGTGGGCCGAATTTGCCGTGGACCGCAGGTTGCACACCCCTGTGTTGCATGACATGAATTATGTCAGAAGAATAATCGTTTATAATCACATATCTAGGTCCCAACAACTTACATTATTTCCGTCCCTTAAAAACGTCCTCAGATCTCCATATTTCATGAAAGGAAGAACAATCAGAGGAGATTTTCTCAAGTCATCATCCTCTACGCAAACTCCAATGAGTGAAAGCACATTTTTATGATCGAGTCCTCTCATCATGACCCCCTCGCGAAGAAATTTTTCAATATCTTCTCTGTCGTCTAATGCTGTTAAAAAAATTTTGATTTGATTTATTCAAATTAGAAAACTTGACCAGGATCAAATCACTTTTCACCTAACTTAGGGTGTAATACATTAGGCAGGCAATGAATGTTGGAAGAAGGAATAAATAGATTCAAATTAGATAGCAATCAGAGACAGTCGACTTATCGATCTTCCGCACCGGTCATCACCAGCCCCACAAAGTCGAAGCGACGTGTCATCAAAATACCTAAACATTCCACATCGCAGACAGGGCATTGTTACGCAGACAGGGCATTGTTACACACACAATCGTTCGCAGCTGTGAAAGTTGGAAGAAACTGCGGTTTCCATTCCTTTGCTCTGACTCAATAGCAACACCGCGTGTCCCATCACTAATTAATTAATAACTCGCTAACTATATGACAAAATTCATCCAAAATCAATAGGCTACTGGTCCGAGATATATTGAATGCACATGCAAAATTTGGAGCAGATTCAACCTCGCTTTTGTGAGATATCACATAAGATTCGAAAGTGTGTAACAGACAAACAAACAAACAAGACAGACAGATCGAGATCGATAGATAAATAGTCAAAGTAGGGGGGGAAGATAAAGAAAAATGTGGAAACCACTGTGCTTACTTATCAAACTCTTGACGGCCACATCCATCAAAGATCCGTCTCTCATTCTCAATTCTCCTTTATGAACTTCGCCAAAGTTTCCTGAAGTTATGAGTTCTCCAACAAGAAGCCTTTCACGTTCGACATAACATTCACTGATTCCAAGAGCTAGGTCACTATCATAAGCATCAATGATTGGCATCTCATAATGGTTTCCATTTGCTTTACCTAAATTGGAAATGAAAACAAATTTTTATGCTAAGAGAGAGAGACATTCCTCCAAATATATTCATATTTAAATAGTTTGTATTCTGAAATTGTGTTTTTGAATAGGCCTATTCTAAATCAGGGGGGGGGGGGCGCGGGCCGAATTTTGCCCACCAAAGTATATCATCCTGATTCCTGACCACTTATGTCTGCTGAAATTAGGAAAGTACAAAAATAGTAGTCAAAAATTACTGGGTGTGCTCTTATCTGAATCTAGAATTCCAATATACAAGAATTAGTTATTGGACATGTATCCATATATTTAAGCATCGCTCTCTCATAATTTTGAGTATTTTGAACCATGATATAAACCTTAATGGCGCTTCAAAATCCATAAATTACCATTATTTAGATGTCCTACAGCTATAATAATCACGCCGTCATTTAATTAAAAAATTTCAGACGAAAATAACAAACTCACTTGCGGGAGGATATAAAACATGAAGTGGGTACGGATTGTAAGGCTGATCTCCATAACTCGACCTCCTGTCAAGTTCTCCTTTCCTCTTCTTCCATAGAACGAATAAAACAATAACGAGAATAATGAATCCCAACACCCCGAACATGATACCGATAATAACTCCAACAATGTTGTCTTGCGAAGCTTCATCACTTTGGCCGGTGTATTGAGCCCAGAATTTGTTCTAAGAAAAAGATTTTTCAAACATTATTTTGCTTGAAGTATGTTAAGCTATCCTTTACAAATCAAAAAGGCATTAAGTAATAAAAGTATGGCTGAAAATAAATAGGTTACTAGTTACTACATTGAATAAGTTGTGAAATATTATTATTAGAGTAGGCCTACTGAATTTATTCTTAATTTTGTTACATCAAACAGAAATTTCACGAATCATTATATATTTGAAGACAGGGTTGGCCAAAACTAAATAAACCACTATATCAAGTACATTCTAGAACAGTGGTTCCCAAAGTTAATTGACTGGAGACCAAAATTAGAAACTGAAGGATATTCGTGGGTCAGAAGAGGGGAGCGCCTGCAAGGTGCCGATACTGGCACGCATGATTAAGAAGATAGTATAATTGAATTGTTACAAATGTACATGTGCTTAAACTGTGATAATGCCGTAACAATTCATGCAAATGCAAACAAACGCAAAAAGAAAAAATAAAGTGTAAGACTATTTCAGTCAAGTTAGGCGGACCATATTAAATCGTTATGCAGAGTTGTATTTGGCAGGCGGTTTGCGAACCGCTGTTCATAAATAAGATTTTCAAATACGGAAAATCGCACATATTTCAAATCAGGCCACATTCAACAGATAACATTGCACAGATCAATATAATTTATAGCCTACGAATTTAATAGGAAAATGCAAGAAAAAAATGAGATAAAGATTCTGATTAATATTTACACTGTCAGAAGTAAAGTTAAGTCAGTATTTTCTATCTTGAGCATCAGATATTAAACGCTGAATATGACAACCTACTAATATTCCTAATATCGTCAAGAATTAATTGAATTTAACATATAAAAATTTGAATGTATTTGAATATTCATCATTTATTCAATATTCTATTCACAATATTTAATAAAATGAACATTGGCAGTTTTCAATTTGTAACCATGAAACCACTCCCCTATTCCAAATATTGCTTATAAATGACAAATTCCAAAGACGACGAATGAAACCCGAAACAAGTGCCACAATTTATGATATATTAATTGGAACAAATTTACTCCTGTCGGAATGCCTGTATGAATGTGATTTTTCTCTTCAATGTTGAATCAAAATATCAACCAAAGAGTACAATTGCAAATGCAAACCATACTATATATTTGATTGGTGATGGGCAATTTAGAATACCGAACCCGGAGGATTGGAACCCTGAAGTATACAAACCCAGAAGGATCTGATAACATGATTCGGTTTCCGCCTCTTCGGCACCAAGCCTGAATTTTTGTCAATTTTCGACGGTCACTTTCTCTCTTGTGTACAGAGATAGTAATACGTTTAAGCGAATTTTTTTTAAATTTTAATCGAACAATGTGTTGGGGAATTCCTACTATTTAATAAAACCGTTAACTATAAAGTTTGAATAAGATTTGGTATTTTGAATTCGATTTGAGTATTCTAGAATAGTAACTTATTCTTATGTGATAATTCGGGATAGGATTTTCCTATTGTACCCAAGGAGAGGAATGCTGATAAGACGGCTCAATCATATGTCGAACAAAGCCACAGTTGTCTGGTTCATGACGGGTATTGGAATAGTTAGCGAGTTATTTGTTTCAGATACATGGATTTACTTATCTAAAAAACAAAAGGTTTTTAAAAAGAACAAATAACACCATCTGTGAGGATCATATAATATATGAGGTCCCAGACCAATATGATCTGCATATTTGCATTAGTATCAAATTCTCTTTTGGGCAATCACTATGTCATTATGCAAACTATATGCGAAACTGATCAAATATTGTGTGTTTCGGAGCCTGATAAGGACAAGGCAAGATGCCCTAATTACTCTCTAAATTCAGCCATTAATAATGACCGTTATATAATTCCGGGGGTAAATCATGGTGGGAGAATAGTTATCAAGGCTAAAGAAGAATATAAAGTTGCAACTTTCAATGCAACTCTTTGAAATGTGTTGATCAAGTCATAGTTTGAATTTACGGTATTATTTATTAACCATTTTCCCTTAAAACTAATGAAACAGTGCAACTAAATTTTGGTTATACAGATTTAGCAATGTTTTTTGATGTTTGATTTTTATTCATCGGCTTTGGAATCCACCAATCAATGTATCACTAGAATGATAAACAAGGGGCCATGAGTCGAGCTCGACTGATATATCAGCCAACCAAGTTAGTTGTCATTTTATTTTTATATATTGTTCAGCAACAACAGCATGTAATCATTAATAATCAACGATCGTAAAAACATGGCATATTGTGCAATAATTATTATGTATAGAAGGTGGTAATTAAAATAATTTTAAGAGCTTTAGTCATGTCGTAAAACTCTGATATCATAATGTTTCATTAGTCTGGAATAAATTTATGAGTTTTCAGTTCTTGTCAATATCTTATATAGGTGAACCTCATAATAGCGAGATTTGGGGATTTTTATTATTCTAGGAAAAGAATATTTTTCAACAACAACTTTTTTAAGTTTGGTACCTTTTTATCGATTTATATGTTTCAAAGCACATTATAGAGTGTCCATAAATCATAACAAAACTGAAATTAAAAAGAGACTTTATGGACACCCTGTATTTTTATTCAACTGGTTATGCAAGAATAATCGAAGATCTATTATTGCCATTTTAGATTCTCAGTGCAAAGAATATTGCAATAATAACAACAAATATATTGAGGTTGACACACTAACATTTTTATCTATGTTTCGGAACACAATATTTTTTATTCTGTAGATTGTTTTGCACCTTCACAACTGAATACCTTACATAGACCAACTTTAGGTAGATGATTTTTATAACAGGAATGAAGATATTGGATTTGACACCAATATTTTACTAATCAATAATCAATGTGAATATATTATCTACTCTGAATTTTTTTTATTCGAACTAACAAAAACACAGTAAAGTAGAGATCAAGTATTTTTGATTTCAATAATATATCTTTCTCGCTTTATTATACAGTAGGTGAGGTAATTTTATTCCGATTTTCCTTATTTTAGTTCTATTACGAGTTCGGGGACTGTTTTTGTTAGCCAAGTGAATATACCCGCTGTCCATAGGTTTCCGACCTTTACACAACTTGATGTAAAGTAGGCGAACAAAATTAGTTACCTCTATATTGGTACATACACTTCCGGAGCGCTGTAGGTGAAGTGGTAGCAGTAGGCTTAGGTTATCAAATGGTCTTTAACTAGGTATGTAGGGCAAAATGTTATCCTGTTGGCTATACCTGTTTCAAGTAGCTCTTGACAGAAGTGGCACAATCAGACATAATGTGATAACAAAAATTCAAAAAATACTTGGACCCAAATGACCAAAAATTCAGAATTAAACCTCTTATTTATTAAACAAGTACTAAAAAATATAAGGCCCAGATAGCAGTCCTGTTGATTATCAAAGTTACTGTATATCCAAAAACTAACAAACTCAAGATTGGGGTTTGTGTAGGAAGGCTTTGGAACTGCATTTTAAAATGTCTTTGTTCAACTAAATTTGATATTGACAGTTTGATATGCTTTAATCTCAAATAGAGCGAGAGAGTGGAAGACGTCTAACCACACCCAATAATGTTATTTATTCACGTGTGAAAGCTCGTAATTGCAAATATGAAAGGCAATTTCATCTACTAGTTTAGTTCAGTGTACCTGTTTCAAGTAGCCATAGACTGGAGTGGCACATTCAGACATAATATGACAACAAAAATACTGAATTGAATTTCATTTGACCAAGTACGGAAAAAGACACGGTCATCATCGCCCAAATTAGAAGTTGATGGACCTTACAAACATCACAAAGTAAAAATGTGTTTTATAAAGCAGTATTTCCTTTATTTAAACTAAAAAGACATAGCTTGTCATATTTTATTGGACCTCAAACAGAGCAGGTATGTGACAGACCATTTAACCACACCCAATAATGTTATTTATTCACAAGTGAAATCTCACATAATATGCATTGAAATTGCAAATATGAATGACGATGTTATCCACAAGTCCAGTGTACCTGTTTCAAGTAGCCATAGACTGGAGTGGCACATTCGGACATAATATAACAACAAAAATATTGAATTAAATTTCATATATAACCAAGTACTGAAATGGACATGGTCACCATCGCCCAAATTAGAAGTACCATTGGACATCACCAAAGCAAGAATTTGTTTTGTGAAGCTGTATTTCAATTCTGTAACTAAACAGACATCGCCATAGTATGATATACTTTATTAAAACTCAAACAGAGCGGATATCTGAAAGAACTTCCACCCCACCCAATAATGTTATTTATTCAAGCGTAAAAGCTTATATAATATATATTGTGATTTGAAATATGAATGTAATGGAGTCCCTTGTTTAATTTCTAAACTTCAATTTAATTTGTACATCACTGAATAGAAATGAATGAAAACACATCCAATTTCAATGGAAAGAGATAGTGGAATGCTTCTTTAACAATAATAAAATTATATTGGACTTAAATTAACATCGCAAAATTTTCAAAATCAAATACCAAAATTTATGTTTCGCTTGCTAACTAATCAGTTTGCTAGTCCTTGTGAATAAACGTTAAAAAGTTTCAAAACTATTACCGGAGGAACTGATTAATCTCAATGTAGAATGCTACAATTTCCACAAATATTTCATATCATTTGCACATTGTTATAACTGTTGTGAACATTGTTTATTAATGTCAATGTATACTTCCAATAAGACACTATACACTAATTATTATGACAAATGTGAATTTGAACGAATCAAATTCATGTCAATCGACAAATTTTTCTCTTGCGGAATAATCAAGATTTGTTTGAACCTTTGACTTCCAATAACACCTTTATTAGAGAGGATAATCAAAAATTAAATTTATTCAAAGTGAATACTGTAGAAAAAGTCGTTGTAATTCTTTTAAATCAATTAAGCTCTGTCATAAAAATCTATTCGATGCATAACTTCTCCGTAAAAGTTGGCCGGTGATCAAGATCATTCACAAGGAATCATCAATTTAGGTGATTGCTACCTTGTGACACTTTCATATTGCATAATGTATTGAATGTAACGTTGCAATAATATACAAATCAATTCAAGGTTCCACAAAGTTTTATATATTTCTATACGAAGTATAACTAAATGAAAAATATTCATAAATTACCCTAGTTTTTGTGATTTATACTAAATCAAAAAAAATGTAGAAAATTGTAGATTTTCAAATACATTGTTTTTTATTCGTTTGTCTGTGGGGTGGGTAACTTTTTTACTTCAAACAAATTCACAGACAAGTACCAAACAAAACTTTCTACTGCAACATTTTTTCAATGAATTTTTCCAATTATTATGAAAATTGAGTTCATTTTATAAAAATATCGTTAAAATCCTGAGTTCTAAAACCCATTTTGTCAAGTCTGCAATATTTAATAACTTGAATAGGAATATTTGTTCAGGCTGAAATGATTACTTCCCTAAAACTACACAGGAATGTCAAAAATCAATTCCTTTATTTTATCAAAAGCCTACAACTAGAAATTCGAAATACAAAAATCACCACAATGGTATTCATCCATGCCTGATTGATCACAATATTGTCACGACTAAAATTTCCCGCTCGGTTAATTTTAAAACCTGTTATTCAAGGATTTACATAAAATTCAAACCCACGCATTAAGGTAAACAAAATAGTTGAATAGATTTCAGACCAGAGATGGTCAAACAGAGTTAATTTGCTATTCGGAATACATTCTGAAATAAAAGAATATAAATATGAAAAATATATGCTTGACTGGTTCTTGACAAATTTTTATGTTTTCGAAATTTGAATTCAGTAATTCTTGAGTGTTTTTTTATTAGAATTAAAACAAAACCCATAACTAATTACTATTAGCTATGAAAATAAATAAAAATTTATTGGCCATATGAACTTCTGTTTGTGTAAGATTGTACCCATATGTTCAAGTATCTAAGACGCTTTGAGCAAAAGTTATGTTCTTTCCAGAATATGTATCAAATGAACTTAGGGTTCTGATTTTATTAAGTTATTCTGTATTAGATATTGTACCAGTCACCGGCGAGTTGGGCACTACAATGATTTGTCTAAACTCTCCAGATTTGTGTTGGAACTTACTATTTTTCAAAAATGTGAGTAAAGCAACCATATTGAATTTTGAACCCCATTCAACCAAAACTCCCATTTGAAATTCACACCGCTCTATGGTGAGTCATGATAATAAAAGCTCAAAAAAAAAAAGAATAGTACACAGAGAGTGATCAGAATGATTCGTAAATCAAAACTATTTTTCATGTACCAAGGATGACTAAAAAACTTTAGATATTTAAATTGAAATAGGAATTATGGCAACTCAATAGCTTGCTAGGCCAATTCATGGATGCTAAAAATTAAAATGAATGTCGACTTCATAAACTATAAAAATAATGTTATTTGAAATAAAAAAATTTACTAAAATTTTACAGAGTTGCAGGTCCAAATCAAAATTTTCAAATTTTACAATATTCAGCTGTTTGGGCGGAGTTTAATTTATCAGTTGAGTTCTCTAACTGCTGAATATAGCCTACTAGCAAAAGAATCCTCTCTCCGACCTTTGAGATTTGGTTTAACTGGTATAATGAATAATGAAGGGGTCTATTACAGCTACAGGGACCAGTTGGGATCAAAATTGAGATCACTATTCCGTATGTTTTACTTCATATGAATCAATGTTATTCAAATGAAAAGTTCTACGAAAGAATTTAAAATAAACCAGTCTGTTGGAAATCTCTATGAATTGCAGGAACGAATTTATCAATTGAATTCATCAATTGAATCAATTGAACTCTTCAAAAAGTGTTATTTGTAAGGACTCTATTTGGGTTTTAGAAGAAATAATTTGCAATTTAGTGTCTATCAGTGTAACAAAACCAAGGCATAACTTCAGTTAGGAAATACAAATCACTATTTTTAATGGTTTACTCAATACAATTTCGAATCAATGTTATTCTGAAAAAAGTGTTTTTCATTGAATATTACTTCAAATATTGTCTCTTCGAAATCGAAATGCTAAAAAACTCTAAATATTTGGTTTAGTAGGTGAGAGCACTCACAGCAAAAAACAGGAGTCAGACTGTCAGTATCTAAAATTATAGGCCAAAATAATTCCATTCATGCTTTATTGACATATAAAACTATACAGTTCTATGTGGCCACATCTAGAAAACACACACACACACGGACTGCGTAGGCGGGAGTGTTGTGTACATAGTAGGCTAGTTTACATAGTGATAAATGAAGAGGAATTAAAATGTCTGAATGTTAAAAGCATATGCCCTTCATACGCCCACAGGGCATAGAGGTAGAAATTTTTGATTATCATGGTTGCGCTAAATTAAGGAATTTTTGAATAAATTTATTTGACTTTCCTATTATTATAGATGAAATTCTCAATTTTCCAGAATGTGATTTCCCAAATATGCCAATAATAAAATTGTGATACCCAGTTTATTGGGAAACCAATGCTGATTGTAGCTTCCTAGTACAGAAAACTATTTTAAATTCATCCATTTTGCTGCAAAATAAAACCCCATTTTACATAAATCATGACTATGGGGGAAAATAATAATTTTACTGAACTGAAACAATAATATGTTTTCAGAATTTTCAATTTGCATCGATTTAGATCAGCGTTAAATTGAATTTCTTAACATTGGCGTTGACTCTTATATAAGGACACCCGAAGTATGTGAACCCAGTGGCAGACACCAGAACGTGGTATGTGTACCGGTTTAGGGTTAGGCCATCATTTTAGGTACAAATACTAGGAGTCACTTGGCTAGTCCCGAACTCGTAATAGAAGTAAAATAAGGAAAATTGGAATAAAATCTTGGCCTAACGCTAATACTGGTATACATACTACATTCCGGTGTCCGCCATCTTGGTTCACATACTTCGGGAGTACAGACTTTTACATAAAATAAACTAAGAATAAAGCTCCTTTAAATAAATGCATAAGTCTTTGATCTTTATTATTATGCAAAATATTAAAAAATTTCAATATCCTAATACATGATTAGTATCTAAGTCTAAGATAATCCCACTGATGAAATCTCTTTTAAAAATGCATTATGACAAACAATAGAATCAATAGGCTTATCATAAATAAGCAAATCATGGATAAATCCCTGTGTCATGCCGTTATAATTTTTTAATCAATACAAAATAAGTTGCTAACTAGGTTTTTTAAATCTTCTCCCAATTATTGAAAAAAATTGGAATTTGAAGAAGAGATGGGTAACCAGACTAGAAACCAAAAATATAACGACGCCAATACAACTAGTTTATGTTTTTAACTGCTATCATAATTATTCCTGATTATATAATCTTTCTTTTCACATGATATTCGTAACATCTCAACTCAAAGATTAGAACTTTCATAAACCAACTCACCAGGCCAATAGTATCAAATTCAAAGACTTCTCTTGCTTCTTCATGGCTGCAAACCTCTTCATAGCATTCCCTTTCAAGATTACCTTGCTTTGTTTCTTCAAAATGAAGCGCAGTGTTTGCTTTGAGTTTTCTTGATAGAAAACTATTTGCTTCCTCTCTAGTTAAATCCAAATGTTGCCCAAACTGGTCCTGTAATACGGGCATCGTTGATGACGGTTCCAAACCCTAACTCAGTCATGAAACTAATGTTTATAAAAGATTAGGTAACAGATCGAAAACAAGAGGACGACGGTTAAATACATCGACACGAAGACCAAAGCGAAGCTGTATTCTAAGATACCTTTTACATTACTGGTACCGCCGAAAAACTACCAATTTTCGGACAGCAAGATAGTAGCACAAAATGGTCGACAAATAATTTATTTTACTAATTATAATTAGTATTCATTTTCATGAGGTCATCAGTCATCACACAAAATTTGTGAAAGTGAGGTGAGAAAAGAATCACAGAAGTTTTGAAACAAATAAAGGTAATTAATAGCATTCTACAATCGAGTAGTTAATGAAAAGAACAATTTTTTTCATATGGTTTGCAACGAAAACAAAACGATCAATAGCTAGACATCGTGAACAAAGAAATCTAAGCAAGGTCCAGTATGAATCACTTTCACTTGAGTATAAATCACATATTCTGATATTACTGTTTTGGGATTTTTATACAAAAAAAGGTCCATACTGAAATGATGAGGAGAAAATGATGCCAAGTGTAGCGGAAAAATATGATAGCGACAAAATAGGAACCACAACGAGGATTGTGGTGTAACCTTAGATATCAATACACTGCCTCAAAATAACTAACTATTGTTGAGCCTTAATGGTGTCTCGACAGAGTCTAAGTTTCTGCGGAAAGGACGTTTTTTTGTTATAGAAGTTGTGCGGGTGGATTTACTGCAATAGTAAAATTGAGTTTTTGGAGATCTGAAAGCTGAAATGTCTTGAAAACGTTGATGGCTTGAGTCATTCGTTTCTCGGACTTATAGACTTCAAACAGCAGTCCGACAAGCATATGACCGATGCTTTACAAACAATAGATTGTACTTTGTTACACAATCTCAACGGTTGTGTGATTTTAATATTAACCTGACCCTACGATGACAAGGTACCGGTATACAATTGTTTCAAAGGACCTTCATCGAACCCCTTGAACAACTCCACCAAACCCCAGGGGTTCGATCGAACCCAGATTAGGAAACACTGTTTTAGTGTACTGGGGTCTAGTGTACTTTCGCAACTTAAGTAGCCTACTACTTGTGTGTAGGCTGTAGCATGAATACTTTGGCAAATGTCAGTCCTAACCCCCACCTGATCAAAGTCAGGTTAATAAACACCATTTTAGTTTAATATGCAGTGCTAGATTGCCGATATGGACGCCCAGACTGACTCATAAAAGAGGGATTTGCACTGCTATATTTGATGTCGTTTACCGTGGGAGATATTTTTAAAATCGGAGAACTGTGCATAAGGAAAAATGATGTTGAACTGTCCTATAAATCCAAATGTACAGTAATTATTTATTATTATTTTTTGACTCTTATTGAAGCCATTGAAAGTTGAACTCATATCTCAAATATTTCTAGGCCATGTTGCTTTCTGTAAACCTGGCACTATTTGATGTACAGGCGCATATACAGTATAGGTTTGTCAGAAGAATTCCAAACTGTATTTACAATTTATCTAAGACTTGACATCAAAAAATCAATCAATCAATCAATTTTATTTGGTTACTCTGATAGAAACAAAACAACAACAAACAAAATACCGAGGACCTGGAGGACGGGAATAACTTAATAGAAAAGTTAAAACGTACGTGCCCGTCCACCAAAAACAGTCAAAACACAATGAAACAAAAACACAATATAAAATCGGGCAATACTTTTAAATTTAATTTAAAATGTGAGACGTGTATGTGGAACACAACAGTGCTTTTCCTACAAAACTATGGAACAAAAAACACTCCCTGACCTAAAATGGTAAAGCTGTAGGCCTAGTTCAATTTCATTGCAAAAATAACATAGTGACAAAAATTGTTACTAAAAAACAAGCTCGGTAAATAGATAGATTACCTGAATACAGTAATAATAGTATTAAACCAGAAAAAGCCATGACTTGTTACCGGTACTAGGTTTATCATGCTGTTGGCAGATATACCGTACCGGCAGATACCGGTAGGTAGACTAACATTATACCAGGTGCCATAACAGCAGAAAGATACCGGTACTGCATCGACGGAATTCAAATTTGATATAAAATTGTGGTTTTTATTCACAATACTGCAATAACAGACTAAACGGTATTTCCAAATGATAAACCCATTTCCCAATAAACCATTTGTATCTGTATATCTATGCTACGCCTACAACCAAACAAATATCTGAAATATGGATTAATCTAAGAAAGAACTACAGACTGCCAGACAAAATAAAACGGGCGAAATAATCCACCACCCACACAATATGACGTCACGAATTACCAAGCAAATTACGCGCAAATGTGTGCAATCAATCAATCAATCAATCATTTATTCGGATTATCAATCATATTATCATTAATTCTTTATTTAATTCATATTATCAATCATTTATGCGGAGTCGATAATTGAACCGAAGCCACGAACAAAAAAATCTAAACGGCAAAACGGCTTCTCAAATTCCTGATTACAACAATCTTTAATTTTGAACAGACGTATTTCGTTGTATTTATATTGTAAATATGTCAAAGCCCGTTAATTTATTTACGAATACAATTAAAAGTACACACTGTATAAAAAAAAAAGAACAGAATTTATAATTAGGAGGCGCCGATAAGGCTAAGACGTCAACAAGGGTGACCGACCCTTGAAGAGAGTCAAGTCACATTTATTTTATCTATCCAGTAAAAAACAATCATATAAGAAAGAGGTAATCGTATAATTTTACTGTGGAGGGAAAGCTGCGGAAAACTGAAAACCTGGTCATCGAGCAGCGACACGCAAGAAAGATCGGGTGATTTAGTTATAAAACTAGCAAAAAATATAATCTTTACTCACTGAAAATTGCAAAGCAATTTCTCCAGTAATCAAAGAGAAAAGCGATTTCTCCAAAACGTGTCAAAGAACAACAAAACGATTGTTACGTCCACTACACTACATGTCCAAAAACCAGTGGCGTTTCTACGTAGAATGGCGTAGGCGTACGTAGAATGGCGTACGTAGAATGGCGTTATTGAATTGAGGTACTTGTATGTTATTATTTGAGTAAAAATACGAGTTTCAATTGTTCTCAATCTGAAATTATTTCATTGAAACTTTTTATGATTATGCTTTTTTGCAGTCTTTGCGCCCCTGCTCAAACGGCGCCCATGGCACGAGCCATGGCTGCCACACCCTAGATACGCCACTGCCAAAAACTGTTATTGGCAGAGAGTACCGTATGGTTTTGTCGAATTGTAGAACTAAAATATCTCAATAGAAATACCTAGATAATTATTAGAGATCGCAGACAAACGGGGGATTCCCCGCTACGGCTGGATTATTGAGAGCAAACCATTATACTTCTGTCCTGAATAGTAGTTAAGAGAATTTCAAAGGTAACCTAGCCACCCACATGGTTACAAATATGGAATAGTAACGATGCTCAGCGACGAAAAAAGCCAGAGGTGCGGAACCAGTCCAAATTTGTCTCCGATCTGGCCCAAAGAAGACATGTTTACAATAAAATACAACGAAATGCGTCCGTTCAAAATTAAAGATTGTTGTAATCAGGAATTTGAAAAGACGCCAACGAGTCCTTAATCAGCACCGATAATTATTACATTGAATTATCTATCTCAATTTTGCTGTTTTTTTAAATTGAGGTAGAAGAATTGCCCGCGTTCACTTTTTTGTGTACTTTTAATATTTTTGTTGGCCACGCTTGTTTTATTATAATTGTGAGTGGCAACGTACGCTTTCTAACTTTATTCAAGTTATGCTCACATCCCAGGTATCGCTGCATTTTGTTTGTTTGTTTACATTTTGTGTTGTTTATGCCAGAGAATTAAAATTGTAAATTACTTTTTTACTAACTATAACGATAATTTTAAGTATTAATATATGTATATAGTTATTTGTACATGGATTTGTAAAGTTGAAAACACGAAAAGCCTGCAGGGGCATGTTATCTATGGTCCACGATTGATATCTGCCTATCTCACTTGCAAATGAAAGCATTGAAATTAAAAAGATTTTGGCGAGAGTAATATATAAAATATTCGAAGTACGAAAATTGTGGCACAATGCCGAGGAGATACAGGTCCTCTACATTCGAACTTGCTCAGATTTGTTCATCTTTATTGACTTTGAGTACTTTTATTTCGGTACTTCGCCAGTAACCCTGGCTCTCCCACGCAGTAGGGCTAAAACAATATTTATAAAAATAAATACAAATGATATTTAATCTAAATAATGAACAAATTTAACACGTAATGAAAATAACACATGCCGATATAAAAGTAAATAATGCGGCCTGTTTAACTGGGCCATATGAAATAAATGTCGGATGCTCGTCGAGTGGCTCGCGATCTGGTGGATGTATAATATAACTGAAGTGTAAACATTTAAATCAACGCCAGTCGCGGCCAACCCGCCGAGCAAAACCACACAGAAAATAACAAAAAATAACGTAAAACAAACTTGCTGTGAAGGGCTGGCCAGCCTGGTTCTAAAGATGAAAAAGACTGTATATTTGGTACCACTTGTCTTATACTATCAACCAAATTAAGTGATGAAAAAATGGGAAGTCGCAGAAAAAAAGACAATTGATCAAAATTATAAGAAGGTGACATATGATAAATCAGCAAATTAAAACTGAGATAATGAAGGCGAGCGGTATAAAACTGATATATATATATGGTGGTCCATGCCCATTACCGAGGGTGGATTTGTGGAGTTGAAACTTCAAACCGTGCTAAAAAAAATAGAAATATTCGCTAAATCCTTTACTGTTACCGCTTCGTGGTTGGCAAACAATAGCATAATATTGCTGTAGCAATTTCGTGATCTAACTCAAAATACTTTGGTAGATGGAAGGGATAATATGTCTTCTAATACCACCCAAAAAACACCGAAATTTGCATAAATTTCAAAAACACTCCCTCGTTCCGCCGCAAATAAAATTCCCGTCGTAAACGAAAGCGAGATTTACCGTCGCTTATGTTAATCTCGAAGAAGATTTCTTATCAATAAACTAAAACCCGGAAAAACTAGACCAACAGTTTGCGACAGATTGCTGAATAAAACAGTGGAGTACATCAACGTACGCGCCGCAATCTAGCGACTTTTGTCGTTGGTACGTATAAGTGCCCACCGCACGGAAAGGGTCAATGTTAAAATGGAAATTATTGACTTAAATTCAAAGTAATGGATAAAAAGAAAAATTCCGCCCACAATTAACTGTGTTTTGTTTGTAACGACGATATGTTTCTATAAGCCGGCCAAACATACTGTGTGCCGTAGACACATGAAATTTTGCGATTTTCAATGCGTAGAAAAGCGTTTTTAGACTGTCGGGGCCTCAACAGAACTTAATATAGTTAACGATTTCATTTTTAGTATTTGATATTGCCGCTTTTCAATCGAAAAATTGGCCCCGCGGATTCACTCCTTCATTTGTCTTTAGAAGCTCGCCGCCGATGAACGTATAATGACTCTCGTCAGATTCACAATCCCGTGCGAGTACAATAATAAAATAATTATCATCGGTATCGTGGCACAAATTTGTGAAAAATTTGTAATTTAGAGAGAATAAACACCAACGTTAAGGCGTTTATGGCCTAAATAACACGTCATGCTGATAAAAACAATCGACGATTTTACCAGAATGCAATTCATGCGCTATTAGCGACTTTTTCAATTAAAAAAAAAATTCAAGAAGAGGAGGAGTGGGGCTCGACCAGTAGTTCGTCGTTTGATTAAACCGACTTAGCGGCTTTTTCCTTTCCCCTGGGATAAATATGTAAATCCTATTCACCGATAAGTTGTGGCTGATTGGCCATTGTTACAGAAAGAAACAAGAAAGTTAATGTTTTTAGTATGAATGTTTTTGTTCGAAGCATTGACAGTTGCACGAAATTTTATTTATTTATAATACTGACAAATATTCATTAACTGATTGTTATATTTTGTTCTGCTATCAAAAACTGAACAACTACACAAGGAATTGAAACTGTAAGGAACACCCGTTTCAACTAACTTTTTGTTTATTATACGCCAGATGTAATTTTTCCGCGTAGGATCAATTTAAAAACAAATTCGTTCACAGTTGCTTTAGCCAAACTCCATATATACCTGGCTTTAGCAATCGGACATTGGAAATTGAACTAGCCTAGGCTACCGGTAATTGTTGACAAGACTGGAGTTTCTGAGCTAAGCTGTGCCGGTCACTGGTGTTTGTTTTCCACTGTTCCTGCGTGTGCCACAGTCTGACAGTGCTAACTACCGGTGGCGGTACCGGTATATTTACCCCTTGATTGAGACGGTTAGGATTTTATGGCCTTTTTGAACGAGAAATCGGGCGTGCAACCAGAAATAACTGCGTGCAAATCAGAATTCCCGGCGTACAAAACAACTGCACCTGCGTGCAATTGACTTTGACTTGAGATATGGTACCGGTACTGTTCAATACATCCGCGTATCGTAAAACCGGGTACCGGTAACTTAGGATGCTTTGTAACTTTGGATGAAATTTTCAATCGTTTATATCTCGACTAATTAGCGTCATATTGTGCTTCTAGCAGTTTCTATAGTGAGTCCTTATATATCTCAATCTGTTATCATATTCAATCGCGCAATACAATTAATTTTTTGATTGAAAAAATTTTGTTTCAGCATAAAATTGACACTCTGTTTTCGAGCGGTTCAAATCGTGACTTCTACCAATGCTAACTATGTCAAAAAACCGTCATTCGATAGAGGGCGTTATCAATGTATATACAAAATTAGACTGATCACGAGATGTTGCAGGAGACTCGAGAAACATTTAAAATTCAAATAGTCTTTTTATATCAAAATAATAGCATCTGACGCACACGTTGAACTGGCGTAACCCTGACGCTTCGAAGAGCACATCATGTTGTGTCGGCGTTACAGATTTGACGCCAGACATTCGGGCGCCGACGAGTTGGCGTAGATTTGAAAATAACAACGATATTTTGTTCGATTGATCAATATCGGCTAAAATATACAAATCAACATTTTGCTATGGATCTTAAATTCATGGCGTCAAATGTTGGAAATGTAATTTAATTAAATTTATTGAAACTGCAATTAACGAAAAATATTTTCGTTTGATTTGACGATTCAAGTTCCTCCATTTGGAACGGCAGCATGGTTCAAAATAGAAAAATTGTAAGCAGTCAATAAATGCTGCAAAAATATAAAAATATATAATGAGCGATAAATAACAAAATACAAACACTTGTTGCAAGTGAGTTCTGTTTGATGAATTTAACTAAAGTACTTTAAATCAAAGTTGCCAAACCGGTGTTTTGTCGTGCACGACCAACATTTTAAGGTCTATTTAATAAAGAATCTGGTCGTATGCATGCTCAAAAATATTTATTGTGCGACTATATACGATGTGGAATATATAATCGCTATCAAAACATTATCGGCTATGATCAGTGAATATTCGGATCTAAAGTTACGGAAAGAGAAAATAAAACGAGACATTTTAGTATAAAAACAACTTGAAAGTGGCGCACCAGGAATCCTACGGTCGTCATTATCACCGCCACTCGCGACGTAGATTAAACGACATAAAGCGTGTTTTGTCTTCACGCATGCAATTTTTGCTCTAGTTGCGGTGACGCAGGGAGGTGATTCCCCATCCGAAGTTAGATATTTAGTGATGTAGTGAAAAATGAGACAATTATAGATTGATAAAAAATGATCCGATCAACGAAAATTAAATGCATGTACAGAGAATTACATCAATGTAATATATTCCAAATTTGATGCGAATTGTACAACAAACGGCAGAGATATTGATTAAAGTATAGTGAAATCATCCGAAGTTACCCAGTTTTACGATACTTTGTCATTAATTTTGAGAGTGTTTGTTCAACTTTAGACCGGTACTGTTCAGTACATCCACGTAAAATTATTGCATAAAAATTACGCTGAATCATAACCTTAACTGATCAGCATCTACGAGGAGTCTGACGATCTTTTCATTCATAACTATTCTCACCGGATTTCCATCATTCAACACGATTTCGATCAGGCCAAATCTTGCAAGCTAGTATGTAGTCGACAATTGTGGAACTACATTTTGTTGTCTTCTATATATTACTGGATTATAGATTCAAAAACCATTTAAACCGATTTTCATTGTTGAGCTATTGCAAGTTTTCGGTGAGCAAAATTGAATTCGCTTGCGTATATTTTTTGCGGAGCGCTAGCGCCCTCGGGCTTGCACCGGCTATGGGATTCAGTCTGGGATTGAGACAGTACCGTACAGGTACTTCATATTTTCATCAGTTACTGTATACCATGTAATTCAGTAATTAAAGCCTTATTATTGAGTATGTTACAAGTACGGTACCGTATCTCATTGTTTTTTTATGTTATGCAATCTGAACACTAGAAACGTGTCTCTGATAGCTGGAGGCTAACTTGCCATGCAATGGCAGTTAACGGGTTAGCCTGCAACTGTGCGAAGGTTCCTCTTGTAATCACTGGAGGGGGATTAGAAGATGGTTGTTTTACTTGAAACTTCAATAGCGGAGATAAATATATTAAATCATATGCGTTTAGTTTGAACTCTGTGCAAGGGATAACAAATTGACCGGACAACGTGGCGAGTTAGCCTCCATCCCCTCTGATCACCCTGTGTGGGTTCCTCAGTTTGAATCCCATGCAGGGATATTTACGTGTGAGAGGATTGCTTAACTCCTCGTCGATGTGGGTGGTTCACATAACCATTGCTGCTTCCTTCACTATCAATTCCATACTTTCGAAAACAATTGAATGGTTAGCTAATCTCATACCCGACATGGACTGGTAACCGGACTAGAGGCTGTGATTCACCTTAATCCATCTTATCGACTTTCCTCTCTACCAGGATAGTTATGTGATAGTTATTCTTTTCATTTGTTGCAAAGCTTAAAAAACAATAATTTTATTTTAGATATTCGTAACTATGGCAAGTTATATCGTAGTTATAGAATCCACCGAACCCTTATTTCCCTGCCTTATCTGTGATGAACACTTTCCATCAGGCCCTGCCTTGGAAAAGCATATGTTTTCGCACATTGACCCTGAAAATTATCATGGAACTAGACATTCAAACAAACATGCAACTGACAACACTACAAGTGAAACTTTATTACAAACTGGTGGTGGAGAGAAACCCGATGTTCCTGGACAACATCGAGAAAGTAGATGTGATGAAGCAGGAAAATCTGAAAATTGTGGACAAATTGGCAGGAAGTCCGCTACCCTATCACTTGTTCATACTAAAAAGGTAAAGCCAGTGTCAAATTTAGGAACCAACCATAGAGATGAACGATTTATTTGCCCACAGTGTGGAAAGAAGTGTGGAAGGGGATCTAGTTTAAATGTGCATATGAGAACTCATACTGGGGAGAAACCTCATATTTGTAGTAAATGTGAAAAAGCTTTTTCACATATAACTAGTTTACGTAACCATGAGCGAACTCACACTGGAGAGAAACCTTATATCTGCAGTAAATGTGAAAAGGGTTTTTCACATATAACTAGTTTGCGACGGCATGAACGAACTCATACTGGAGTAAAACCTTATGCCTGTACACAATGTGAAAGAAGTTTTTCAGATTTATCAAACTTACGTGCACATGAGCGAACTCATACTGGAGTGAAACCTTTTATTTGTAAGGAATGTGGAAAATGTTTTTCACGATTAACTCATTTAAATAGACATGAGCAAATTCATGTTAGGACCAACCATGGAGATGAACGATTTATTTGTCGGCAGTGTGGAAAGAACTTGGAAAGGGGGTATAAATTACATGTGCATATGAGGACTCATACTGGAGTGAAACCTTATATTTGTAAACAATGTGACAAGGGTTTTTTACATTTATGTAGTTTAAGACGGCATGAACGAACTCATACTGGAGTAAAACCTTATGCCTGTACACAATGTGAAAAGAGTTTTTCCGATTTATCAAATTTACGTGCACATAAGCAAACTCATACCAGAGAGACCCCTTTTGCATAATTTATATTTTCAGGGTTAAAAAAAAATTGCGTGCCTCTATGTCACGAACAAATATTTACGTGTTTGGTGAGATTCATTGTAAAAACATATCATTTTAGCGACCCATACACGATCTAAATCCTCTCACACCGGAACCTGGGACATGGACGTGCCATAAACTAACTGACTATATTGTACATTTCGTCGTTGTGTTGTACCTCTTTGTCTTGTGTATTTTACTAAAGTTGTAATTGTATAGCCTATTTCATGTCTGTTGTCCTATTATAACGCAGCAGTCCTAAACTGCTGTTATAATTGTTAGGGGTGCATGTCGCACATCTGTGTCTTAGGCCAGCAAGGTCTTGAACAGGGAAATCCGTCTCTGTTTTACTGTTTAATTATTATGCAGATATTGTTACATTTCTGAGGCAAATAAATAAATAAACATACATACTTAATTCTAATGGAGTCCGTTTTCTTATTATTTGATGACAGTATTGTTACTATACAACAGCCATCAAAATGCAAGAGCGCAATTATTTGTTACAGTAATTAATAGGCGGATAATACAAAGTATTGCCATTATAATAAATTACAATTCATAAGGACCCCAACATACGTTCTCAGCCCTACACCATGTTTCTAAGATTACTGACTTAACATGTGTTCGTCTTATGATTAAGCTGTCTTATTGACTTTCCTCTCCATCGGAATAAATATGTAAATCCTAATCCTTTTTTATTGATTGCAAAGATTAAAAACAGTAATTTTATTTTAGATATTCTTGGTTAACTATGGAAAAATATATCTTTCCCTGCCTCATCTGTGATGTTAACTTTTCATCAGGGCCTGCCTTGGAAAAGCATATGTTTTTGCACATTCACACTGAAAATTATCGTGGAACTGGACATTCAAACAAACATGCAACTGACAACATACTGGAAACTAGTCAGCCTACCAACTCTGAGAATATCACAAGCAAATCTTTTTTACAAACTAGTGGTGGAGAAAAACCTGATGTTCTCGGACAACGTCGAAAAAGTAGATGTGATGAAGCTGGGAAATCTGAAAATTGTGGACAAATTGGCGAGAAGTTGAACACCCAATCACATGTTCACACTAAAAGGGTAAAGACAGTGCCAAATTCACGAACCAATCGTAGAGATGAACAATTTATTTGTCCACTGTGTGGAAAGAAGTGTGGAAGTGGATATAGAAAAAATGTGCATATGTGGACTCATACTGGGGAGAAACCTTATATTTGTAAACAATGTGAAAAGGGTTTTTTACATTTATGTAGTTTAAGACGGCATGAACGAACTCATACTGGAGTAAAACCTTTTGCCTGTACACAATGTGAAAGGAGTTTTTCCGATTTATCAAGTTTACGTGCACATGAGCGAACTTTTACCAAAGAGAAACCTTTTACATAATTTATATTTTCAGGGTTGAAAAAATCGCATGCCTCTATATTCTGGTCAAAAAATTTATTAGTGGTCTCTGAAATTGGGGTTTCAAAAACTGTTGAGAGTTGAAAATCGTACAGACTTGTTTACATCCAACGTCGGTTTCTGGCAAGTTTATGTCACGAACACATCTTTTCGTGTTTTGTGAAATTCATTGTGAAAACATATCATTTTAACGACCCAGACACGATCTTCATCCTCTCACACCGGAACCAGGACGTGCCATAAACTAATTGACTATATTGTACATATCGCTGTTGTGTTGTACCTCTTTATCTTGTGTATTTCACTAGAGTTTCATTTGTATAGCCTATTTCATGTCTGTTTCCGTTTTCTTATTATTTGATGACAGTATTGTTACTATACAACAGCCATCAAAATGCAAGAGCGCAATTATTTGTCATAAGAATAGACGGATAATACAAAGTATTTCCATTATAAGAAATTACAAATCATAAGGACCCCAACATACGTTCTCAGCCCTACACCATGTTTCTAAGATTACTGACTCAACATGTGTTTGTCATATAATTAAGCTGTCCTCTCCACCGGAATGAATATGTAAATTCTAATGCTTTTTTTATTGATTGCAAAGCTTAAAAACAGTGATTTTATTTTAGATATTCTTGTTTAACTATGGAAAAATATATCGTGATCATAGAATCCACCGGACCCTTATTTCCCTGCCTCATCTGTGATGTTAACTTTTCATCAGGGCCTGCCTTGGAAAAGCATATGTTTTCACACATTCACACTAAAAATTATCTTGGAACTAGACATTTGAACAGACATGCAACTGACAACATACTGGAAACTAGTCAGCCTACAGACTCTGACAATATCACAAGCAAATCTTTCTTACAAACTAGTGGTGGAGAGAAACCTGATGTTCTTGGACGAGAATGTGGATGTGATGAAGCTGGAAAATCTGAAAATTGTGGACAAATTGGCAGGAAGTTGGACACCCTATTATCACATGTTCATACTGATAATGTAAAGCCAGTGCCAAATTCACCAACCAACCGTGGAGATGAACGATTTATTTGTCCACAGTGTGGAAAGAAGTGTGGAAGTGGATATCGATTAAATGTGCATATGAGGACTCATACTGGGGAAAAACCTTATATCTGTAGTAAATGTGAAAAGGGTTTTTCACAATTATCCAGTTTACAACGGCATGAACGAACTCATACTGGAGTAAAACCTTATGCCTGTACACAATGTGAAAGAAGTTTTTCAGATTTATCGAATTTACATGCGCACGAGCGAACTCATATAGGAGAGAAACCTTTTATTTGTAAAGAATGTGGAAAATGTTATTCACGATTAACTCATTTAAATAGACATGAGCAAACTCATACAAAGACCAACCATGGAGATGAACGATTCATTTGCCCGAAGTGTGGAATAAACTTGGAAAGGGGATATAAATTACATGTGCATATGAGGACTCATCATACTGGGGTGAAACCTTATATTTGTGAACAATGTGAAAAGTGTTTTTTCACATTTATGTAGTTTACGACGGCATGAACGAACTCATACTGGAGTAAAACCTTATGCCTGTACACAATGTGAAAAGAGTTTTTCAGATTTATCAAATTTACGTGCACATGAGCTAACTCATACAGGTGAGAAACCTTTTGCATAATTCATTGACTTCAGGGTTAAAAAATCCATGCTGCATGATCTGGTCAAAAAATTCATCAGAGGTAGGGATGGGCAAATATAGAATAATTTACTATTCTAGAATATTCCAGAATAGTTAAATCGAATCCAGAATACCAAATCCTATTCTATTTTCACACTTATTCAAATAGTGGAAATTTTCACATTGCTGTATTTTGATGTTAAAAAATTGTAAATGTATTACTATAAATGTATTATTTATTTGGAATTGTCCTGAACATTGGATTCTATTTGATACTAAACAGGCATTTCTCAGGACAATAAAATTTAAGAATATTACAAAACTTGTTGTTTTCAATTGTTCCAAATGTATGTAATCCCTAAACACTGATATGCTAAATTAAGACACGCTTTAGACACTTTAATAGTACTCGGTTAAATACAAAAATAGATATGAAACGGCGGTGAATTATTATTTTTTTATCAATGTTAGTCTGCCGAGTGTACTGAAACATACCCGCTGAGAATTAATTAGATGAAGGACCAGCGTGTGGCCACCGCAACCTATGCGGCCGTTGTAAAATATTGAATTTAACCACTATCAATTGAAATCCACTGTTTTATTCTGTGCGAGCAAGAGTTCCCGTAAACTCGATTTCGTACTTAGTTATTAGGTATAACATCTAAAGAAGAATTCATTTTCTATGATTATCGTTAAATATCATTATCTACCAGACTTGGCCCTACTCAAACTCAATACGTCACTATCTTCGCCAGATGCGGCAACTTTTTTTAAATTTATCGGCGACTTAAATACCACAGGACACTCGATCAAACCGGAACTGAAAAATAAAGTAATCTTTTGAGAGTGAAATTTAAATGGGAGAGATTTTCGCGGTTGCGACAATAACTTGTTATTCGGAAAATGGTATAATAAAATTATCCGTTAATAATATTTCATCTAAATTAATCGCAAGTCACATTTAACACTGGATTTTGGTTTACATGAAATGCGCACCAAGATGTCGCATAACCTGAACCCTAACCTGGTACAACAACCTGAGTTCAGGTTGTGCCCCATCAATCATTTTTTGGGAAAACTTGCAGGTCGCGAAAATCATTTAATGTAATTTGAAGCAAGGCACGTCTGTAAAAAGTAAACATTGTTGCAGTCAGTTTATCGAAATGTCACAAGTTGGAACAAGTAAATATTATTATGCGCCAACTAGATAGTCAAGCGGAAAATGCGGAAATGGTACAATAATGACTCTTCCCCGTGATGTGTTCATCGCCGTTTTCTTGTTATGAATACGCTGGGTGAGATTATCGTATTTCATGTTCACCGATTTTGCGGGTTCTTCATGAGAAATTGCAAGTATAATTAAACATGAGATTTCCACGCGAGAGAAAGCGCTCATCTTTGATTAATAAATTAGAAACAGGAAATACAAAATTGACGCCGAAGAGACGGAAACCGAATCCTGTTATCGGATCCACGATCATCCGGATTCGGTATTCTATATTGCCCATCCCTAAATAAAGGTCTCCAAAAACTGTTGGAAGTTGAAAATTGCAGTTGTTCACTTTATTCTAATGTATTCCATTTCAATAGGGCATCCGAACGAACCCGGTAGGTGCTCCTTATTTGATGACGGTATTGTTACTATACAACAGCCATCAAAATGCAAGAGCACAATTATTTGTTACAGTAATTAATAGACGGATAATACAAAGTATTGCCATTATAATAAATTACAAATACTATTGAAAAGTATTACCATCATAAGGACCCCCAACATACGTTCTCAGCCCTGCACCATGTTTCTAGGATTACTGACTCAACATGTGTTTCGCCATATGATTAGGCCATCTTATTGACTTTCTTTTCCACCGGAATAAATATGAAAATTCTAATCCTTTTTTATTGATTGCAAAGCCTAAATAAAAAACAATGCTTTTTTTAGATATTCTTGGTTAATTATGGAAAATTATATCGTAATCATAGAATCCACCGAAGACATATTTCACTGCCTCATCTGTAATGAACACTTTTCAACGGGACCCAGTTTTGAAAAGCATATGTTTTCGCACACTCACGCTGAAAATTATAATGGAGATTTAAACAAACATGCAACTGACAACATACTGGGAACTAGTCGGCCTACCAACTCTGAGAATATCACAAGTAAAACTGGCGACGAAGAGAAATCTGATGAATCTGGAAAATCCAAAAATTGTGAACAAATTGGTTCGACCCCCAAATTGGACGGGAAGTTGGACACCCTATCACTTGTACTAAAAAGGTAAAGCCAGTGTCAAATTTAGGAACCAATCACAGAGATGAACGATTTATTTGCCCACAGTGTGGAAAGAAGTGTGGAAGGGGATATCGATTAAATGTGCATATGAGGACTCATACTGGGGAAAAACCTTATATCTGTAGTAAATGTGAAAAGGGTTTTTCACAATTATCCAGTTTACAACGACATGAACGAACTCATACTGGAGTAAAACCTTATGCCTGTACGCAATGTGAAAGAAGTTTTTCAGATTTATCGAATTTACATGCGCACGAGCGAACTCATATAGGAGAGAAACCTTTTATTTGTAAAGAATGTGGAAAATGTTATTCACGATTAACTCATTTAAATAGACATGAGCAAACTCATACTAAGACCAACCATGGAGATGAACGATTTATTTGCCCGCAGTGTGGAATAAACTTGGAAAGGGGATATAAATTACATGTGCATATAAGGACTCATCATACTGGGGTGAAACCTTATATTTGTGAACAATGTGAAAAGTGTTTTTCACATTTATGTAGTTTACGACGGCATGAACAAACTCATACTGGAGTAAAACCTTATGCCTGTACACAATGTGAAAAGAGTTTTTCAGATTTATCAAATTTACGTGCACATGAGCTAACTCATACCGGAGAGAAACCTTTTGCATAATTCATGACTTCAGGGTTAAAAAAATCCATGCCTGCATGATCTGGTCAAAAAATTCATCAGAGGTAGGGATGGGCAATATAGAATAATTTACTATTCTAGAATATTTCAGAATAGTTAAATCGAATCCAGAATACCAAATCCTATTCTATTTTCATACTTATTCAAATAGTGAAAATTTTCACATTGCTGGATTTTGATGTTGAAAAATTGTAAATGTATTACTATAAATGTGTTATTTATTTGGAATTGTCCTGAACATTGGATTCTATTTGATACTAAACATGCAACTGACAACATACTGGAAACTAGTCAGCCTACAGACTCAGACAATTTCACAAGAAAATCTTTTCCACAAACTGGTGGTGGAGAGAAACCTGATGTTCTCGGACAACATCGAAAAAATGGATGTGATGAAGCTGGAAAATCGGTAAATTGTGGACAAATTGGCAGGAAGTCCTCTACCCTATCACTTGTTCATACTGATAATGTAGAGCCAGTGCCAAATTCACCAACCAACCGTGGAGATGAACGATTTATTTGTCCACAGTGTGGAAGGGGATATCGATTAAATGTGCATATGAGGACTCATACTGGGGAAAAACCTTATATCTGTAGTAAATGTGAAAAGGGTTTTTCACAATTATCCAGTTTACAACGGCATGAACGAACTCATACTGGAGTAAAACCTTATGCCTGTACACAATGTGAAAGAAGTTTTTCAGATTTATCGAATTTACATGCGCACGAGCGAACTCATATAGGAGAGAAACCTTTTATTTGTAAAGAATGTGGAAAATGTTATTCACGATTAACTCATTTAAATAGACATGAGCAAACTCATACTAAGACCAACCATGGAGATGAACGATTTATTTGCCCGCAGTGTGGAATAAACTTGGAAAGGGGATATAAATTACATGTGCATATAAGGACTCATCATACTGGGGTGAAACCTTATATTTGTGAACAATGTGAAAAGTGTTTTTCACATTTATGTAGTTTACGACGGCATGAACGAACTCATACTGGAGTAAAACCTTATGCCTGTACACAATGTGAAAAGAGTTTTTCAGATTTATCAAATTTACGTGCACATGAGCTAACTCATACCGGAGAGAAACCTTTTGCATAATTCATGACTTCAGGGTTAAAAAAATCCATGCCTGCATGATCTGGTCAAAAAATTCATCAGAGGTAGGGATGGGCAATATAGAATAATTTACTATTCTAGAATATTCCAGAATAGTTAAATCGAATCCAGAATACCAAATCCTATTCTATTTTCACACTTATTCAAATAGTGGAAATTTTCACATTGCTGTATTTTGATGTTAAAAAATTGTAAATGTATTACTATAAATGTATTATTTATTTGGAATTGTCCTGAACATTGGATTCTATTTGATACTAAACAGGCATTTCCAGGACAATAAATTTAAGAATATTACAAAACTTGTTGTTTTCAATTGTTCCAAATGTATGTAATCCCTAAATACTGATATGCTAAATTAAGACACGCTTTAGACACTTTAATAGTACTCGGTTAAATACAAAAATAGATATGAAACGGCGGTGAATTATTATTTTTTTATCAATGTTAGTCCGCCGAGTGTACTGAAACATACCCGCTGAGAATTAATTAGATGAAGGACCAGCGTGTGGCCACTGCAACCTATGTGGCCGTTGTAAAATATTGAATTTAACCACTATCAATTGAAATCAACGTTTTATTCTGTGCGAGCAAGAGTTCCCGTAAACTCGATTTCGTACTTAGTTATTAGGTAATAACATCTAAAGAAGAATTCATTTTCTATGATTATCGTTAAATATCATTATCTACCCAGACTTGGCCCTACTCAAACTCAATACGTCACTATCTTCGCCAGATGCGGCAACTTTTTTTAAATTTATCGGCGACTTAAATACCACAGACACTCGATCAAACCGGACTGAAAAATAAGTAATCTTTTGAGAGTGAAATTTAAATGGGAGAGATTTTCGCGGTTTGCGACATAACTTTGTATTTCGGAAAATGGTATAATAAAATTATCCGTTAATAATATTTCATCTAAATTAATCGCAAGTCACATTTAACACCTGGATTTTGGTTTACATGAAATGCGCACCAAGATGTCGCATAACCTGAACCCTAACCTGGTACACAACCTGAGTTCAGGTTGTGCCCCATCAATCATTTTTTGGGAAAACTTGCAGGTCGCGAAAATCATTTAATGTAATTTGAAGCAAGGCACGTCTGTAAAAAGTAAACATTGTTGCAGTCAGTTTATCGAAATGTCACAAGTTGGAACAAGTAAATATTATTATACGCCAACTAGATAGTCAAGCGGAAAATGCGGAAATGGTACAATAATGACTCTTCCCCGTGATGTGTTCATCGCCGTTTTCTTGTTATGAATACGCTGGGTGAGATTATCGTATTTCATGTTCATCGATTTTGCGGGTTCTTCACGAGAAAACGCAAGTATAATTTTAAACAAGAGATTTCCGCGCGAGAGAAAACGATCATCTTTGATTAATAAATTAGAAACAGGAAATACAAAATTGACGCCGAAGAGACGGAAACCGAATCCTGTTATCGGATCCTAGATCATTCGGTATTCTATATTGCACATCCCTAAATAGAGGTCTCCAAAAACTGTTGGAAGTTGAAAATTGCAGTTGTTCACTTTATTCTAATGTATTCCATTTCAATAGGGCATCCGAACGAACCAGTAGGTGCTTATTATTTGATGACGGTATTGTTACTATACAACAGCCATCAAAATATAAGAGCACAATTATTTGTTACAGTAATTAATAGACGGATAATACAAAGTATTGCCATTATAATAAATTACAAATACCATTGAAAAGTATTACCATCATAAGGACCCCCAACATACGTTCTCAGCCCTGCACCATGTTTCTAGGATTACTGACTCAACATGTGTTTGTCATATGATTAAGCTGTCTTATTGACTTTCCTCTCCACCGGAATAAATATGTAAATCCTAATCCTTTTTTATTGATTGCAAAGCCTAAATAAAAAACAATGCTTTTATTTTAGATATTCTTGGTTAATTATGGAAAATTATATCGTAATCATAGAATCCACCGAAGACATATTTCACTGCCTCATCTGTAATGAACACTTTTCAACGGGACCCAGTTTTGAAAAGCATATGTTTTCGCACACTCACGCCAAAAATTATAATGGAACTGGAGATTTAAACAGACATGCAACTGACAACATACTGGAAACTAGTCAGCCTACAGACACTGACAATATCACAAGCAAATCTTCTTTACAAACTGGTGGTGGAGAGAAACCTGATGTTCTTGGACGAGAAAGTGGATGTGATGAAGCTGGAAAATCTGAAAATTATGGACAAATTGGCAGGAAGTTGGACACCCTATTATCACATGTTCATACTGATAATGTAAAGCCAGTGCCAAATTCACCAACCAACCGTGGAGATGAACGATTTATTTGTCCACAGTGTGGAAAGAAGTGTGGAAGGGATATCGATTAAATGTGCATATGAGGACTCATACTGGGGAAAAACCTTATATCTGTAGTAAATGTGAAAAGGGTTTTTCACAATTATCCAGTTTACAACGGCATGAACGAACTCATACTGGAGTAAAACCTTATGCCTGTACGCAATGTGAAAGAAGTTTTTCAGATTTATCGAATTTACATGCGCACGAACGAACTCATATAGGAGAGAAACCTTTTATTTGTAAAGAATGTGGAAAATGTTATTCACGATTAACTCATTTAAATAGACATGAGCAAACTCATACTAAGACCAACCATGGAGATGAACGATTTATTTGCCCGAAGTGTGGAATAAACTTGGAAAGGGGATATAAATTACATGTGCATATAAGGACTCATCATACTGGGGTGAAACCTTATATTTGTGAACAATGTGAAAAGTGTTTTTCACATTTATGTAGTTTACGACGGCATGAACGAACTCATACTGGAGTAAAACCTTATGCCTGTACACAATGTGAAAAGAGTTTTTCAGATTTATCAAATTTACGTGCACATGAACTAACTCATACCGGAGAGAAACCTTTTGCATAATTCATGACTTCAGGGTTAAAAAAATCCATGCCTGCATGATCTGGTCAAAAAATTCATCAGAGGTAGGGATGGGCAATATAGAATAATTTACTATTCTAGAATATTCCAGAATAGTTAAATCGAATCCAGAATACCAAATCCTATTCTATTTTCATACTTATTCAAATAGTGGAAATTTCACATTGCTGGATTTTGATGTTAAAAAATTGTAAATGTATTACTATAAATGTATTATTTATTTGGAATTGTCCTGAACATTGGATTCTATTTGATACTAAACAGGCATTTCCCAGGACAATAAAATTTAAGAATATTACAAAACTTTTGTTTTCAATTGTTCCAAATGTATGTAATCCCTAATATGCTAAATTAAGACACGCTTTAGACACTTTAATAGTACCGGTTAAATACAAAAATAGATATGAAACGGCGTTGAATATTATTTTTTTATCAATGTTAGTCTGCCGAGTGTACCAAAACATACCCACTGAGAATTAATTAGATGAAGGACCAGCGTGTGGCCACTGCAACCTATGCGGCCGTTGTAAAATATTGAATTTAACCACTATCAATTGAAATCAACGTTTTATTCTGTGCGAGCAAGAGTTCCCGTAAACTTGATTTCGTACTTAGTTATTAGGTAATAACATTAAAGAAGAATTCATTTTCTATGATTATCGTTAAATATCATTATCTACCCAGACTTGGCCCTACTCAAACTCAATACGTCACTATCTTCGCCAGATGCGGCAACTTTTTTCAAATTTCGGCGACTTAAATACCACAGACACTCTATCAAACCGGACTGAAAAATAAGTAATCTTTTGAGAGTGAAATTTAAATGTGAGAGATTTTTGCGGTTTGCGACATAACTTTGTATTTCGGAAAATGGTATAATAAAAATTATAATAAAATTATTAATAATATTATTGATCTAAATTAATAAGTAACATTTAACACCTGGATTTTGGTTTACATGAAATGGTACTCCTGAAATATGCGCACCAAGATGTCGCATAACCTGAACCCTAACCTGGTACACAACCTGAGTTCAGGTTGTGCCCATCTTGGTGCGCATATCATGAATCATTTTTAGGGAAAACTTGCAGGCGCGAAAATAATTTAATGTAAATTGAAGCAAGGCACGTCTGTAAAAATTAAACATTGTTGCAGTCAGTTTATCGGAATGTCACGAGTTGGAACAAGTAATTATTATTATACGCCAACTAGATAGTCAAGCGGAAAACGCAGAAATGGTACAATAATGACTCTTCCCCGCGTCGCCGTCGTCTTGTTATGAATACGCTGGGTGAGATTATCGTATTTCATGTTCACCGATTTTGCGGGTTCTTCACGAGAAAACGCAAGTATAATTAAACAAGAGATTTCCGCGCGAGAGAAACCGCTCATCTTTGATTAATAAATTAGAAACAGGAAATACAAAATTGACGCCGAAGAGACGGAAACCGAATCCTGTTATCGGATCCTAGATCATCCGGATTCGGTATTCTATATTGCCCATCCCTAAATAAAGGTCTCCAAAAACTGTTGGAAGTTGAAAATTGCAGTTGTTCACTTTATTCTAATGTATTTCATTTCAATAGGGCATCCGAACGAACCCGGTAGGTGCTCCTTATTTGATGACGGTATTGTTACTATACAACAGCCATCAAAATGCAAGAGCACAATTATTTGTTACAGTAATTAATAGACGGATAATACAAAGTATTGCCATTATAATAAATTACAAATACTATTGAAAAGTATTACCATCATAAGGACCCCCAACATACGTTCTCAGCCCTGCACCATGTTTCTAGGATTACTGACTCAACATGTGTTTCGCCATATGATTAGGCTGTCTTATTGACTTTCTTCTCCACCGGAATAAATATGTAAATCCTAATCATTTGTTATTGATTGCAAAGCCTAAATAAAAAACAATGCTTTTTTTTAGATATTCTTGGTTAATTATGGAAAATTATATCGTAATCATAGAATCCACCGAAGACATATTTCACTGCCTCATCTGTAATGAACACTTTTCAACGGGACCCAGTTTTGAAAAGCATATGTTTTTGCACACTCACGCTGAAAATTATAATGGAATTGGAGATTTAAACAAACATGCAACTGACAACATACTGGGAACTAGTCGGCCTACCAACTCTGAGAATATCACAAGTAAAACTGGCGACGAAGAGAAATCTGATGAATCTGGAAAATCCAAAAATTGTGAACAAATTGGTTCGACCCCCAAATTGGACGGGAAGTTGGACACCCTATCACTTGTTGATACTAAAAAGGTAAAGCCAGTGTCAAATTTAGGAACCAACCACAGAGATGAACGATTTATTTGCCCACAGTGTGGAAAGAAGTGTGGAAGGGGATATCGATTAAATGTGCATATGAGGACTCATACTGGGGAAAAACCTTATATCTGTAGTAAATGTGAAAAGGGTTTTTCACAATTATCCAGTTTACAACGACATGAACGAACTCATACTGGAGTAAAACCTTATGCCTGTACGCAATGTGAAAGAAGTTTTTCAGATTTATCGAATTTACATGCGCACGAGCGAACTCATATAGGAGAGAAACCTTTTATTTGTAAAGAATGTGGAAAATGTTATTCACGATTAACTCATTTAAATAGACATGAGCAAACTCATACTAAGACCAACCATGGAGATGAACGATTTATTTGCCCGCAGTGTGGAATAAACTTGGAAAGGGGATATAAATTACATGTGCATATAAGGACTCATCATACTGGGGTGAAACCTTATATTTGTGAACAATGTGAAAAGTGTTTTTCACATTTATGTAGTTTACGACGGCATGAACGAACTCATACTGGAGTAAAACCTTATGCCTGTACACAATGTGAAAAGAGTTTTTCAGATTTATCAAATTTACGTGCACATGAGCTAACTCATACCGGAGAGAAACCTTTTGCATAATTCATGACTTCAGGGTTAAAAAAATCCATGCCTGCATGATCTGGTCAAAAAATTCATCAGAGGTAGGGATGGGCAATATAGAATAATTTACTATTCTAGAATATTTCAGAATAGTTAAATCGAATCCAGAATACCAAATCCTATTCTATTTTCATACTTATTCAAATAGTGAAAATTTTCACATTGCTGGATTTTGATGTTGAAAAATTGTAAATGTATTACTATAAATGTGTTATTTATTTGGAATTGTCCTGAACATTGGATTCTATTTGATACTAAACAGGCATTTCCCAGGACAATAAAATTTATGTATGTAATCCCTAAATACTGATATGCTAAATTAAGACACGCTTTAGACACTTTAATAGTACCTGGTTAAATACAAAAATAGATATGAAACGGCGTTGAATTATTTAGTCTGCCGAGTGTACTGAAACACACCTGCTGAGAATTAATTAGATGCAGGACCAGCGTGTGGCCACTGCAACCTATGCGGCCGTTGTAAAATATTGAATTTAACCACTATCAATTGAAATCAACGTTTTATTCTGTGCGAGCAAGAGTTCCCGTAAACTCGATTTCGTACTTAGTTATTAGGTAATAACATCTAAAGAAGAATTCATTTTCTATGATTATCGTTAAATATCATTATCTACTCAAACTCGATACGTCACTATCTTCGCCAGATGCGGCAACTTTTTTTAAATTTATCGGCGACTTAAATACCACAGACACTCGATCAAACCGGACTGAAAAATAAGTAATCTTTTTGAGAGTGAAATTTAAATGGGAGAGATTTTCGCGGTTTGCGACATAACTTTGTATTTCGGAAAATGGTATAATAAAATTATTCGTTAATAATATTTGATCTAAATTAATCGCAAGTAACATTTAACACCTGGATTTTGGTTTACATGAAATGGGAAATGGTACTCCTGAAATATGCGCACCAAGATGTCGCAAAACCTGAACCCTAACCTGAGTTCAGGTTGTGCGCCAAGAGCACAAATATTTGTCAGTAATTAATAGACGGATAATACAAAGTATTGCCATTATAAGAAATTACAATTACCATCATAAGGACCCCCACCCAACATACTTTCTCAGCCCTGCACCATGTTTCTAGGATTACTGACTCAACTTGTGTTTCGCCATATGATTAAACCGTCCTATTGACTTTCCTCTCCACCGGAATAAATATGTAAATCCTAATCATTTGTTATTGATTGCAAAGCCTAAATAAAAAACAATGCTTTTTTTTAGATATTCTTGGTTAATTATGGAAAATTATATCGTAATCATAGAATCCACCGAAAACATATTTCACTGCCTCATCTGTAATGAACACTTTTCAACGGGACCCAGTTTTGAAAAGCATATGTTTTCGCACACTCATGCTGAAAATTATAATGGAACTGGAGATTTAAACAAACATGCAACTGACAACATACTGGAAACTAGTCAGCCTACAGACTCAGACAATTTCACAAACTGGTGGTGGAGAGAAACCTGATGTTCTCGGACAACATCGAAAAAATGGATGTGATGAAGCTGGAAAATCGGTAAATTGTGGACAAATTGGCAGGAAGTCCTCTACCCTATCACTTGTTCATACTGATAATGTAGAGCCAGTGCCAAATTCACCAACCAACCGTGGAGATGAACGATTTATTTGTCCACAGTGTGGAAAGAAGTGTGGAAGGGGATATCGATTAAATGTGCATATGAGGACTCATACTGGGGAAAAACCTTATATCTGTAGTAAATGTGAAAAGGGTTTTTCACAATTATCCAGTTTACAACGGCATGAACGAACTCATACTGGAGTAAAACCTTATGCCTGTACACAATGTGAAAGAAGTTTTTCAGATTTATCGAATTTACATGCGCACGAGCGAACTCATATAGGAGAGAAACCTTTTATTTGTAAAGAATGTGGAAAATGTTATTCACGATTAACTCATTTAAATAGACATGAGCAAACTCATACTAAGACCAACCATGGAAATGAACGATTTATTTGCCCGCAGTGTGGAATAAACTTGGAAAGGGGATATAAATTACATGTGCATATAAGGACTCATCATACTGGGGTGAAACCTTATATTTGTGAACAATGTGAAAAGTGTTTTTCACATTTATGTAGTTTACGACGGCATGAACGAACTCATACTGGAGTAAAACCTTATGCCTGTACACAATGTCAAAAGAGTTTTTCAGATTTATCAAATTTACGTGCACATGAGCTAACTCATACCGTAGAGAAACCTTTTGCATAATTCATGACCTGGTCAAAAAATTCATCAGAGGTAGGGATGGGCAATATAGAATAATTTACTATTCTAGAATATTCCAGAATAGTTAAATCGAATCCAGAATACCAAATCCTATTCTATTTTCATACTTATTCAAATAGTGGAAATTTTCACATTGCTGGATTTTGATGTTAAAAAATTGTAAATGTATTACTATAAATGTATTATTTATTTGGAATTGTCCTGAACATTGGATTCTATTTGATACTAAACAGGCATTTCCCAGGACAATAAAATTTAAGAATATTACAAAACTTTTTGTTTTCAATTGTTCCAAATGTATGTAATCCCTAAATACTGATATGCTAAATTAAGACACGCTTTAGACACTTTAATAGTACCCAGTTAAATACAAAAATAGATATGAAACGGCGTTGAATTATTATTTTTTTATCAATGTTAGTCTGCCGAGTGTACCGAAACATACCCACTGAGAATTAATTAGATGCAGGACCAGCGTGTGGCCACTGCAACCTATGCGGCCGTTGTAAAATATTGAATTTAACCACTATCAATTGAAATCAACGTTTTATTCTGTGCGAGCAAGAGTTCCAGTAAACTTGATTTCGTACTTATTTATTAGGTAATAACATCTAAAGAAGAATTCTTTTTCTATGATTATCGTTAAATATCATTATCTACCCAGACTTGGCCCTACTCAAACTCAATACGTCACTATCTTCGCCAGATGCGGCAACTTTTTTCAAATTTATCGGCGACTTAAATACCACAGACACTCTATCAAACCGGACTGAAAAATAAGTAATCTTTTGAGAGTGAAATTTAAATGTGAGAGATTTTCGCGGTTTGCGACATAACTTTGTATTTCGGAAAATGGTATAATAAAATTATTCGTTAATAATATTTGATCTAAATTAATCGCAAGTAACATTTAACACCTGGATTTTGGTTTACATGAAATGGTACTCCTGAAATATGCGCACCAAGATGTCGCATAACCTGAACCCTAACCTGGTACACAACCTGAGTTCAGGTTGTGCCCCATCAATCATTTTTTTGGGAAAACTTGCAGGTCGCGATAATCATTTAATGTAAATTGAAGCAAGGCACGTCTGTAAAAATTAAACATTGTTGCAGTCAGTTTATCGGAATGTCACGAGTTGGAACAAGTGATTATTATTATACGCCCAACTAGATAGTCAAGCGGAAAACGCAGAAATGGTACAATAATGACTCTTCCCCGTGATGTGTTTATCGCCGTCGTCTTGTTATGAATACGCTGGGTGAGATTATCGTATTTCATGTTCACCGATTTTGCGGGTTCTCCACAAGAAAACGCAAGTATAATTAAACAAGAGATTAACACGCGAGAGAAAACGCTCATCTCTGATTAATAAATTAGAAACAGGAAATACAAAATTGACGCCGAAGAGACGGAAACCGAATCCTGTTATCGGATCCTAGATCATCCGGATTCGGTATTCTATATTGCCCATCCCTAAATAGAGGTCTCCAAAAAATGTTGGTAGTTGAAAATTGCAGTTTGTTCACTTTATTCTAATGTATTCCCTTTCAATAGGGCATCCGAACGAACCCCGTAGGTGCTTATAATTTGATGACGGTATTGTTACTATACAACAGCCATCAAAATGCAAGAGCACAATTATTTGTCATAGTAATTAATAGACGAATAATACAAAGTATTGCCATTATAAGAAATTACAAATACCATTGAAAAGTATTACCATCATTTGGCATCATAAGGACCCCCAACATACGTTCTCAGCCCTGCACCATGTTTCTAGGATTACTGACTCAACATGTGTTTCGCCATATGATTAGGCTGTCTTATTGACTTTCTTCTCCACCGGAATAAATATGTAAACCCTAATCCTTTTTTATTGATTGCAAAGCCTAAATAAAAAACAATGCTTTTATTTTAGATATTCTTGGTTAATTATGGAAAATTATATCGTAATCATAGAATCCACCGAAGACATATTTCACTGCCTCATCTGTAATGAACACTTTTCAACGGGACCCAGTTTTGAAAAGCATATGTTTTCGCACACTCACGCTGAAAATTATAATGGAACTGGAGATTTAAACAAACATGCAACTGACAACATACTGGGAACTAGTCAGCCTACCAACTCTGAGAATATCACAAGTAAAACTGGCGACGAAGAGAAATCTGATGAATCTGGAAAATCCAAAAATTGTGAACAAATTGGTCCGACCCCCAAATTGGACGGGAAGTTGGAAACCCTGTCACATGTTCATACTAACACAAAGCCAATGCGAAATTTAAAAACCAACTGTAGAGATGAACGATTTATTTGCCCGCAGTGTGGAAAGAACTTGAAAAGGGGATATAAATTAAATGTGCATATGAGGACTCATACTGGGGAGAAACCTTACATTTGTAGTAAATGTGAAAAAGGTTTTTCACAATTTTGTAATTTACAACGACATGAGCGAACTCATACTGGAGTAAAACCTTATGCCTGTACGCAATGTGAAAGGAGTTTTTCAGATTTATCGAATTTACACGCACATGAGCGAACTCATACTGGAGAGAAACCTTTTATTTGTAAAGAATGTGGAAAATGTTTTTCACGATTAACTCATTTAAATAGACATGAGCCAACTCATACTAGGCGATTACATAAGCATTATCGAACTCATTATGGGAAGAAACATGCTTGAAAATGATGTGGAGAGTCCTCAAATGTAAGACAAACTTCTATTCCGACTTATAAACAATATGGAAAGGGCTTTACACAGAGAATACATTTCAAACAGCATTTCACCTTTGAAAGTCTATGTGAATAAAGTGCTCAACTGAATATTTTTTTAAAACCTGCCCAAGGATGCAAGTGAGTGAATGGTAACGCATTATGTATTTTCTTCTATTTTTTCACAATTGTATTTGTGGATCCAATCCCATGTCCCTGTTTGATTGTAAATGGGTATTTATGTGTTTAGTTTGATAAAAGGATATATTAAATAGCAATGATATTGTTTTGTGGAGTTTTGTTTTATTATTCCCTGGTTATCTGGGATTGCATTATTAAGACCCTTTTAATGTCTTTTGCAAGACTGCATTTTCAGCTCTTACCAATATAATAACACAATACAGGTTGAGATGTACGAGTTTGCCGTCACAAATTGCTACGAGAACTGTTGTGTTGTAAATGAAACATTCCTTATTGGTTAGGCACAGAAATTGATACGGCATAGGATGAGGGTCCATCAAAAATAAGATTCACAACTAGGGGTCCGCGGCCCAAACAATTTGAAAAACAGACAACAGACTGCTCTGACATGCTTCATTTTAGGGGTATATTATGCTTACAATAAATGTCCTCGATGGCCAAAAATAATCATTCACGACCGTTCAACGGCGAAAATCAATCCTTTTGCACATAATTAGCCCCCACAAGATTCAAAAATGCAAATTCTATCTGTCCCTAATGTATTAAAGGATGCACACCCCTGGCTTTGGGTGTTTGAGTTGCATTTGTAAAGGGCCCAATTGCGAAAAACCCTTTCCACAATGTTTACATCATGAGGCTTTTCTCCTGTATGAGATCGCTCATGCACTTGTAAAGTAGTAAATGCTACAACGTTTGCATACATGAGCTTTCTCTCCAGTATGAGTTCGCGTATGCGCTTCACATTGTTTACAAACATGAGGTTTTTCTCCAGTACGAATTCGCTTGTGCACATGCAAATTAAATAATCACATTATTTACAAACATGAGGACTTTCTCCAGTTGAGTTCGCTCATGCACATGCAAATTAAGTGATCGCTCATAACAGTTTCATAACAATTTTCACTGTGAATGTGCAAAAACATATGCTTTTCCAAGCTGGCTCTTGATGAAAAGTTTTCATTACTTTTCCATACACATTTTGCAAAACTGACTGTTGCCATGCATAAAAAGTAGATGAATATAAAAAAATTCTAATGTTACTCAATCAAATTGTTAAATCATCAACTTGTCTCTCCACGTGAATTCATTATAATTGACTGAATAAGGTATTAAGAGTCTCTAGAAACATAGGTATTAAAAGTTTCACATGTAACTGCACATATACTGTCACAATATCGAAGTAATTTATCAATATCACGATTCCATTCAAAATATATCAATTTATAATTTTCCAATATTCCCACGGCCACAGTTATATTTAAAAACGTCAGATAAACAATTCTTTTTCCTGGAAAAGGCTAGACTGATATTGAAGTCGCAGGAAAAGAATAAAATTTGTTCAAGCATTAACTGGAGTTTGTTAAATAAAAGTCTCACTGCAATCATAATAAATATCAAAATGAACTTACAGACTTACAAGGTACATAATAAAAGCCCATTTTGTGGCTCAAAATATGATTTATAATAATATCGGTTATCGGCCACTAGTTTGCCGATATATCGGTAACGGCGTCGAAAAGTGATATCGGTCAAGCCTAGATGAAATACAGCATCGGTATCATACTCTATAATAAGGATTTGAATTTGTGATAATACATGACTGAAAAAGGGAGATACAATATTTCTGTGTCGTGTGTGCTATTGCAGTATTATATTTCACCATTTACAGTCCCAGAGCACTTATTGTTAACACTCAGAATACCGCATTATAAACTTGCCATTTTTTGCATTTTAATCTGAAAGCCTAGCCACATCCAGACAACGCAGCGTTAACACTGCAATATACAATTTTGAATTAATATATGGTGTAAAAAGGGCTAACTGCTATATAGTTGTCTGGCTTTTTAGGTTTGGTTATATAACTGTTTGTACTTTGTACCCAATTCAGTTCGTAATATAGAACCCGTCTTCATTTAAAAATAAAATTCAATAAATGGAAACATTTGAAACGCAGCAAGAGCTTACATACAGTTTTCTCATATTTTTGGTTTCGTTGCGGTATATTGTGATTGTTATTGGACACGCTCGTGGACCTATGGATCGTTTCAATATTATGTTGCTGTCATTGTCCTTGTTCTTTGACACGTTTTTCTCTTTGATTACTGAACCAATTACTTTGAAATTTTCAGTGGTTAAAAATATTTGTTCTAAAAGACCATCTTTTATTAATTTCAAATATTCCTGTAAGCTTTATGGGGCTCGTTTTTGTGAGCTATGACGTCATCAGAATTTTCCACCACTCACATAGTCTACAAACAAGGTTTCTTTCTCTTCAGTATGAGTAAATGAAATTTCCGCGAAAAACCCTTTCCACATTGTTTACTAGCATAAGATTTTTCTCATGTGTGAGTTTGCTTGTGATTACGTAAACTACCTAAATTTGAGAATTGTTTTTCACATTGTTGACAAGCATAAGGTTTTTCTCCAGTGTGAGTTCGCTCATGCCCTTTTAGATGATCCATTCGTGAAAATCCCTTGCTACATAGTCCACAAACGTACGGTTTATCTCCTGTGTGAGTTCGTCCATGCCCTTTCAGATGGGATGATCGTGAAAAACACTTCCCACATAGTTTACAAATATATGGTTTCTCTCCAGTATGGGTTCGCTCATGCGCTCGTAAATTAGATAATCGTGAAAAATCTTTTCCACATTGTTTACAAATATGTGGTTTCTCTCCAGTGTGAATTAGCTCATGCTCACTTAAATGAGATATTTTTTTAAAACGCTTTTCACATTGTTGACAGGCATAAGGTTTTTCTCCAGTGTGAGTTCGTTCATGAGCTTTTAGATGGGATAATCGTAAAAAACACTTCCCACATAGTTTACAATTATAGGATTTCTCTTCGGTATGACTTTTCATATGCCTGTCTACATTCTGCTTCACTTTGAAGCTCTTTCCACATCGCTGACAGATAAATGGTTTACCTCTATTGTTGGTTTGTAAATTAGATCCTGATGTGATGTTGGTATGAACAAGTGACTGGGTTTGTAATTTCACATCCAGTTTAGTGGTTGTGTTGATTTGCTCACAATTATGCAGTATTTTAATTTTATCAGCCGGGCCTCTCTCTCTGCATTCTTCAGCACCACTTTGTAAAGAAGTTTTACCACAATTCTCCTCAGAGTTGGTATGCTGACTAGTTCCCTCAATGTTAGTTATATTTTCATTCAAATTTACATTATTGATATAATTTTCCATACTGCAGATATATAAATTTACAAGAATTTTTTTGCATTTTTTGCTCTTACCATCGTCATAAAATATAATAAAAAACTATAATATACATTTCACGTTATAGAGCTGAAGAATTTCTTGTCTTTCTATTCGATACATCAGTGAAATTTAACTCATGCTCTTCTAGCAAGTGAATTTAAGGGAAGAGCAATTAGTTATAGGCAAATTTGCATACCGTGTAGTAATCAGTTATATTCAAATTACTAAGATGTTTACTATAAGCACACAGAGCTGTGAGGCACTTCCGCATTTTTTAGAGACTGCAAAATCGCAGTTTTTTTTTTTAAGTTGATAAATAGATCTTCTGATTTTTATACGTTAAGGTCACAGCGAATTAATCCATCTTGTATTATGGCATTAATAGATATGACATGATCCGTGCATAGTAAAAAGAGGCAATCCTGTATTGTAAAATAGAATTTAGGTTACTTAAAAAGACAATGAAATATAGTTTTTACCAATTCTGTTTCGAACTTGTGAGCACAAACAATAAAATCACAACACTACTGTGCTCAAACTTGGTCATTACACCTTGCGTAAATAATGCTGGGGTTAGGGCTGCCTGCATTGTTTCCCTTGGATGACCTAGACTGGCGGGCCATGTAAGTGTGACGTATGAAGTTAAATTTTATGAACACTATTTACAGTGTTACAAAAGCAAAAATGGAAACAATGAGCTCATGCCGAAAGTAAATCGCAAATCTCAACAAATTCCTAGAGCTATCTTTAGCTGAAACATCAGCATTTAGTTACCTTGGTTATGCATTGGGCGGGCCAGATGGAATTACCCAACGGGTGACCTTTGCAGCAGTAAACATTTTTTTTATTTAAATCAATCCTACGCAGAAAAACTAACCTTTGGCACTGAAATAAAATTTATTTAAATTACTGTTGTATTCACAACAAAACTTAAGAATATTATTATATTCAGGTGTTAATAATAGTTATGGCAACTATTTCATCTTGAAATCCACCATGGTAAAAAAAATCACATATATACCAAATGACGAAACCAAAATGGGTATAAAACACGATGAGCTACTCTCTAAGTTCGGCAGCAATGTAATAATAATAATATGTATAATACACAAACAGTATAGTAGCCTTTCAAGCTTGAGATATTACAATCATATACATGAAAACCTGGTTTTTCCCATTGTGGGTTAAGTGGGTTGGTTTTTCCCATTGGGTTGTTATAATATCTGTATAAGAACCTTTTTCGGGCGGAAACCCTCCCAAATACATTCATATACATCTTGTTTTCTCTATTCTAGTGTGAATCAGTAAATTGGTCTGTCTTGACAGTAACTTTTACTACATGGCTTACAAACTTGCAATTTCTCATCTGTTCGCTCATGCCTAAGTAAATTAACAAAATTCAACTGCCAAATCGTTTACAAATACGTTTGTTTGCTTATGCCTATGTAAACTGGATAAGTAAGAAAATCTCTTGCCACATTGCTTACAGACATAAGGTTTTTCACTGGAATGAGTTGAGCCCATGCCCATGTAAACATGATAATCGCATAAAACACTTTCCGCATTGTTTACAAATATAAGGGGTCTCTCCGGTGTGAGTTCGCTCATGCACATGTAAACTAGACGGACACGAAAAAACCTTCCCACATTCTTTACAAACATAAGGTTTCGTTCCAGTATGACTTCGCGCATGTGCATATAAATCAGATAATTGTGAGAAACCCTTTCCACATTGTTCGCAAACATAAGGCTTCTCACCAGTATAAATTCGCTCATGCCTATGTAAGTCATATGACTTTACAAAACCTTCACCACATAGTTCACAAACATAAGGTTTCTCTCCAGCGTGAGTGCGCTCATGCCGAAGTAAATCAGAGGACTGTACAAAACCTTCACCACATAGTTCACAAACATAAGGTTTCTCTCCAGTGTGAGTTCGCTCATGCACTTGTAAATTAGATAATCGTGAAAAACACTTTCCACATTGTTTACAAACGTATGGTTTTTCTCCAGTATGAGTTCGCTTATGCACTTTTAAATTAAATGGTTGTGAAAAACACTTCCCACCAGTGTTCACTATTAGCGCACTTTTCTGCAAAAAATAACTTTTTTTAGGGACTGCGAAATAGCACTTTTTTCGATTTTGAAGGGCAAAAATTCAAAGTTGACAAATATTTTCGAGCGAGTATAAAATTGACAAATAAGTTGCGTACTAGTACCTTTTCAACACAATTTTGCATAACATAATGATATTTGCTGGAATTCTAACCTATGTTTTGCAGACATGGAAGATAAAGCTTTTGCATTAACAAAATTCTTGTATATAATATGATTATTGTACAAGCACACAGATCCCGCTTCTCCGCAAAAATGCTCGGCAGCGTCTTTGAAACCAGATGTTGGAATACTAGGCAGTGCGTTTAGAGGGCGAAACGCCAATTGTAATTACTAACCAGTAATAATGAACGAAAACGCAGCAGAGTTTTACATTCCATGCACAAATAACCGATGATGTATGTGAGATTTGTGCACATGAAGAGACATATCTGAGAATGCGAATCGGAATCGTACTTCTCGTTCAACATTAATTCCCAGGATTTCGACGTTTCATCAGGTCGAATAAAAATTATTTATCGAATGGATTGATATTTCGCGAAACACTCCAAATTATTTGGGAACCACTATCATAACATTCGTTTATTTTTTATATTCTCGTATTTCGTGTACTTTCGCAAAAGAAAACTCTTTGGTGTCATCTTGTAATTGTCATCTATTAGTGTAAGTGTGATATATGGAAGCGTCGCAAGTGAAATTGGAATGCGAATATTTCATACTAGGTCTGCAGCATTACAGAGAGTGCTATTTATGAATGCTGAACTTACATGGCATTTCTGTGTTCAAATTATACAATCTGTAACTAATATGGATTCCAGCTTGCATGTACCAATCGTTGTCTGTTAGATGGAAGGAGTAACACAAATGCGAAAGCCTTTGCTGTTCACGAGAGTTAGCAACTGACACAGGAGATAGATTGCGTGAAGTTCACGACAGGGGTTAGCAGGTGTCCTTTACCCATGAGTTCCCTTGTTTTGAACAAGAATTTAAACGAAATTCCGTTAACGGAAATGCTCCTCTTTAATTCATAATATTAACGAAAGGAGAGCTTTTTGAGTATCTATGCTGTTTTAAATGAGTGAAAACAAAAGCTTGTGCAACTAACTTGTTGAAATCGGCATAAGCACTTTCGCACTCACAATTCGTTTAAGAGTTAACACTGCTTCCCACATTGTTTACATATATAAGGATTTTCACCAGTATGATTTCTCATATGCACGTTTAAATGCCACTTTGATTTTAAGTTTTTCCGGCATTGTTGGCAAACAAATGGTTCATCTCTGCTGTTGGTTTGTAAATTTGCACCAGAATTATGTGATACTAAGTACAAAAGCCCCATGATTTGTCAGATTTTAAGCGCTCGTAGTTAATCACATTGTTACTGCAATTGCAGAATTAAACTAAAGCTCACATAAACCATACCGGTATCAGGCATAATGAAAATTAAGTTATACAACTATTTTTTGGAAACAGAATGTAAAACTGACAAATAGGCAAAACATTAAAAACGAAGCAATGTTTACAACCCTGCTTGAACATCTGTCTGAGCAGCTGCAGAAACTGCAATTATTTCTTATTGGGTAGGATATGGTTAAGAGTTAATGTAACAAACAAGGAAATTGATGCTCCAGGAAATCCTAATGTTAAGTAGCTAAGTACGTTGTTACACACTATATATTGTATTTCATATGATTTTGATAATAGACACTAGAATAGACTTGAAAAAAGCCAAAAAAAACGCCAAAAAGCCAAACGGAAATTCTGTTTGAAAAAGCCAAAATTGGCAATCTTGCCTATATGGTAACCCTGCTACTAACTGACTGCCAAAGAAACAGTTACAGAATTTTTCTATTTAAATTAATCCTACGCGGAAAAATTACATCTGGCATAAAATTAACAAAATGGGTCTCCGAGTCTTGACTTCCTTGCGTATTTGTTTTGTAATGAATATTTGGCAGTATTTAAAAAAAATAATACATCTGTCATTGCTTGACTTTCTTGTTCCACCCATAACAATGTTTAGTCAGCCATAACCTAACGTTAATCCAAAAGTGGTATTTGATCCGTCGCGCAAACATTTCAAAAATAACTTAGAACTGTTGATTTGTATTCGGCAGTATGATAGCGTATGTTTGTAACCAGGTATATTCATATGGAGGATAAATGAAGTGCAACAGATGTAATAAAAACGATGTAATTTGCTGACGTTTCGAATTTATATACATACCTCCTTTGAGCATGATATGCAAATGACAATAGCGCATATAGTGCAAGAAAAACGTTATCACGGTGTGAAATTTAATTCCTTCTCGAAAGACCCAAGTTTGTTAAAAATTAAATTTTGTAAAAATCTCGCGACCAATGGACCTTTCCCCGACCTTTAACCCCCGGAAAATTCTTCCTATACTTTACCATTGCAAAATTTCCGAGGCTATTTTAGGAGTGCTTTTGCGAGTTGGCGCTTGTAAAATGGAGTAGGTGTTTTGAACCATCATTATGATTCATCGCATACAACGATTTGTTTTTTAAAAGTACCGGTAAAGCATTTCAGGCTAGTCTATCACAGCTATTTCCAAAACTAATTTTTATTACTGCATTTAATTAAAACTCCTAGGAAGACAGAGTGATCATTGAATTATCTGATTTATATTTAAGTTTCCGAAACACAACTGAAAACTAACGAATGGAGTTCAAAAACGCGAAAACGAGGTAATGTTTACAACCGCGCTTGAAAATCTGTCTGAGTGAGAAAAGTGTCTGAGCGAATGCGAAAAGGGGGCATTGTTACGTCACTTTTTGCATCTTGCTGATTGGCCGATGTCACAAAGTAAACAAGGAAGTCGATGCTCGGGGAAAGGTCCATAGCAAATTTAATAATAAATACAAAACTGTGTAATTGGTAATTTTTGGCCAGATGTAATTGTTCCGCGTAGGAGTAATTTAAAAAATCTTGAACAGTTGTTTAAGCGACACATTGGGCATCCGTTTCCCAATATCGGTACCGGTACTGTAAAATAACTGTAAAATACTGTAAAAGAAAATAACAAATACCACAATAGATACTAGGTCAGCAAATAGCAATGTTGCGAAGATAAATCCCAGGAAGGACAAGAGCGCCGAGAATAAACCAGACTCATCAATGGAAGCCACTGAAAACTGAAAATATGTTAACAGCCAGCAACCAGTCGGAGAACAAGAATGAAATTCTACTCATTGGCGACTCCCAGATGGCGCACATGCAAAGAAAAATTAAAAACAAAAAGATTATAAAAAGAACTTACTCAGGAGGAACTTTTGAACGGCATAACCTTCGAAATAGAAAATGAACAAAGGAAATTTGGAAAAATTGTTGTTTATGCAGGTACAAACGATACCCATAAAACAGACGACGAAATTAAACAAGATATACGGGGAAATGATACACAAAGCAAGGGAATATAGTGACAATGTTATATCTGTGGCATCATACCAATTCATGGAAGAAGTGCTGGTAAATATGGTTGTGACCAGGATTAACAAACAACTTGAAAAAGACAGCACTGAAACAAGGAGTAGTAATTTGTCCCAAAACCAGATTCTTTCTCAGAAGAAAAAATCATGGACAGCTATTATTTAGATGATATGATGCATCTTAGTGCAACAGGAGCGGAAGTAGTCATCGAAAATATAAACGAATATGTGACACTTAGAGAACCAAAGCTAAAAGGGGCGACAGACGACAGCCCTCCAATAGCCAAGAAGCATGTGAAAAAATACCAACATGCATTGGATAAAACTGGAAGTTGAAACTCAACTACACTGATACATGCAATTTGATAGCCCACATTAGCTCGTATTAGAAGTGAAGTATTTTTTTGCTTCATAGGGAGATATTATCATAGTTTTCTTTTTCTTCATACAGGATACACATCATGCATTTTAAAGAGGGAGTAAAGGTTTTAACTTATAACGTTAAGGGAATTCGAAACATGGCTAAACGAAAATCAATTTTTGAATTTTTAAAAGGGGAAAATCAGACATAATTGCCTGCAAGAAACAGCATTGTGGGTCAGATGAAGAAGCAGACGATTGGACAAAGGAATGGGGGAATAACGCATTTTGGTCCGTAAGTTCTAATATAACATGTGGTGTAGCAATTTATTTTCAAGTAAAATGGATTCAGACTTATTTATTAAAGAAATTGACATAAATGGTAGATATATAATTTTGACTTGCAATCATCTGAATCTCTCCATATGTTAATAAATATATTATGCACCAAATTCTTGTAGGGATAGAAAAGAATTTTTTGAGTTTATTGATAGTAAAATTGAATTTTATATAAGTTTGTTAACAACTCCACTATATCAAATTTGGCTGGGAGGTGACTTTAATTGCGTGTTAGATAAACTAGATAAATACCCGGAACAAAATTTCAGAAAGAGATAATAGTATTGTAAAAATTGGGAAGGAAATTATAGATAAATGGAAATCTTGTTGATATTTGGCGTCATTTAAATTTAAATTCTAAAGTATATACATGGAAAACAAAAAAGGGGCTGTTCGCGAATGGCCCAGAGTCGTTTAGATAGATGGTATTTATCTTCAAATCAAATCTATAATGTTATTAGAACAGATGTTGAAATGGCCACCTTTTCTGACCACTATCCATTTTCAAATTGTTTACTTCATCCTTTAAAATGTAAAAAAGAGGACCGGGTTATTTGGAAATTTAATGCCACAACTGATTGAATTGAGTATTTTATCCTGGGAATTGGAATCAATACTACAGGCATGGCATTTTAAATTATGTAACTTGGATGATGCAGAAAAGGAGCTTTTGGGACACATGTAAATCCAAAATAAAAATATGGGCAATCCATTGTAGTAAATAAAAAAAGAATCAGAATAATCAAAGGGAAGATAATATTACTAGTAAAATATAGAGAAGCATACAGGGAAATGCAAGATAATATAGAGGATGAGGACACACTTCAAGCAATACATGATACAGAATTAGAAATTAAGAGTATATGAACAAAAATCCAAGGGGGCAATAATTAGGGCTAGAGTTAAATTGGGCGGAAAAAGGGGAAAATCGAATAAATATTTTTTGAATTTAGAGAAGTCTAAAGGTAAAGCAAAAAAATGTCAATCTTTGAGGAAATCTGACAACTCTTTAGTTTATACATGTAAAGAAATTCAGAAAGAACAGGTCCAATTTATAAAAATCTGTATCAAAGTGATGAAAATTTGGACGTTAATATCAAAATTATTTATTAAATAATTATCAGCAAAAAAGTGTCAGATGAGCAAAAACAAGAAATGGATAACGAATTAACAGAAGAGGAATTGGAATTAAATGCTTTCAAACAAATGAAGTTAAATAAATCCCCCGGCCTAGATGGTTTAACAAAAGAGTTTTATGTCAAATTTTGGAAACAATTGCGCCCAATTCTCTTACTAATCTATAATAGTTATCATAAACAATCATGTCTGTCTCAGAACACAAGTCTTGGTGTAATAACTTTACTTTATAAAAAAGGAGATAAAAATGATATAAAAAATTGAGACCTATTACTCTACTTAATTTGAATATAAATTAATCGCAAAAGTTTTAGCTTTGAGAATGAAAGCAGTACTGCCTGATATAATAAATCATGACCAAACAGGATTTATTGAAGGAAGAACGATTCATGAAAATTTATTAACAATAAGAGATGACATTTTTTGGGCGAATAAACAAAACCAACCGTTATAATTTTTAGTAAGACCAAGAAAAGGCTTACGATACTGTTGATAGAGTTTTGTTACTAAGAATATAAAAAAGTTAATTTTGCGTAATTATTTCATTCGATGGGTCAATACCCTATTTAACAACACCAATGCAAAAATAATAACAAATGGATTTTTATCAAGCAATTTAGTATAACACGAGGAGTTAGACAAGTTGCCCCTTGCTTCCACTTTTATATATTATAATGTCCGAATTGTTAGCATCCAGCATCAAATACAATAGAAGCAATAATAGGTTTCAAAATTGTGCAGGAGATAGGGAGAAATATAAAGGTTTTTGCGGATGACCCTATTGTCAAAGTAGAAAGTTTAATCCTCCATAGATGAATATTAAAATTAATGGCAGAATTTGAAAAACTACAGGCTTGAGAATAAATATTCCAAAATGCAACATATTGTTGTGTGGTCAGCAAAACGGCTAAACTTAGGACATTCAATAAGGGTATTCAAATTCAGAAGAGCTTAAAATTCTAGGAGCTTATATAGGAAACAATGTTGTATCAAGAGATAAAAACTGGTTGAAAATCATTAACTCAATTCAAAATGTAGTAAATTATGCAGGGACGGAAGTTTATCAATGATAGGAAAATTATTATTGTCAAATCATTAATGTTATCCAAAGTGTGGCACATAGCCATTTTGAAAATTATGCCAGGAAACTTCGTTCGAAAATTAGAATCTATAATATGGAAATTCATTTGGAATAATAAAACTCAACTAGTGTCAAAGACAAATTACAATCTAATATTTTCACATCCGGAGGTTTGAATATGTTAGACCTCAGGAGCCAAATAAAAGCTCTTCAGGTCAAATGGATTTTTAAAAATCCTCAAAAACGAGAGTAGGCCATGGAGTAAAAGAGCCAATTATTTTATTAATAATTATTGTAATATTTTTGTCCAAAGATAATTTGGAATGTCTGTTATTTGAAAGTCCAATTTGACAAAGTAACTACCATACCTAATTTTTTTACCGACATTATCAATTCATTCAAGGATATTAAGTTGGAGAGAAAATCATCCCTTTAATATTACAGAGGTTAAAAATGAAATTTTATGGTACAATCCCTTAATCCTCAGAGCAAAATTTAGATTTTCGTCCAAATGGATACAAGCAAAAGTCATTTCTGTGGCTGATATTGTGGATAACACTGTGCATTATTTAACAAATAGAATATATTCTATGATCAAATGGGGATCACAGAAGAAAGCTCTTTATTTAATAGATGCTCTAGTGAAATCCAACAGGTTTGGGGCAATCTACCTATTAGCTGGAAAGAAATCTATCGAGAAATCATAATTTACCCGAAAACAGACTTGGAATCGATAGATATATGAACTCCAATTTATCCACCAAAAAAATAAGTAGTTTATTGAAAATAAGGAAAAATCACAGAAATTGCTACACGCATGATATGTACATTACACAAAAATTAAATTTGAAATTCCTATAGACTGGTCAAATATTGGCAATATAAACTCTCAAATAATTAAAATTCTAAGTTGGAAAATTTTACATAATGGTTTACCTACGGGGACAAATTAAAATATTGGTTTGATGATGAAGAATGGACAATGTGTATTTTGTAATGAAAATGAAGAAACCTGTATACATTTATTTGTTATTGTGATTGGATAATTGACTTTTGGCAGTGGTGCAATGTAAGGGAAATCAATTGTGACATAATTATTGCTAATAATATCATAGTGAAGTGTATCATTAATCATTCAATGTGGAAAATCAGCATATGGGAGTTCAGGAATAGTGTCAAATATGATGATTATTCCAAATGCAATGTAACTTGCGAGCTATTTTTAAATGCAAACTCCTGGGTGTAATCAGATTAATGTCAGATTTGATAGGCAAAGAATATTATCTGACGAAATCGTTGATGATGTATACAAAAATCGATTAATGAGTTGAAGAAATTGAGATTGTCTTGATTTTAGGAGGTTTGACTATATAAATGATTGCATAACATAGACAGATTAAATGAAAATCTAGGAGCATGATAGGTTTTTGAATTTTCTGTCTAATTTTTTTGAAACCTTCTCTTTTTCCATGCTAATATAAAATAATTAATTATATATGTACATAAAAATGCTATATTTATGACGAAATATGGACAATCTTCAATACAAACGGATATATGACGAAAAAATGGATTATCATCACTGGGTTTGATATGTATTAATAATTGTTTTATCCAACTGTTTTAATTTTCCTCAATTACCGTAATTGGAACGCAATACATGCAATTGGTTTCAAAAAAACAAAAAACAAATAAAATTATATAAAACAAAAACTGAAAATTTAATTGGCTTCAAAAACATAATTAAATAATTCCATATTGACTCTGGAATTGAATTTGGCAAAAAAAAAAAAAAAAAAAAAAAAAAAAAATCAGCAAGGTCAGTTAGGTTGCTCCAGTATTTTGGATTTAGGAAATTCGTACATGAAGGCAGATCACAGCTCTCTCAAATACCCCATAAAATGTTTCTTGATATAACAGGCAATATTCCACTCACAAATTCATTGTATTGTGGCGAATCGGTCTTGGATAGCCTATATATTCTTCAGATCCCATGCTTGTCACCAGGTCTATTCATATGTAGTGCTTTATAGCAAATTAAATGACCAATACAAGTTTGTTTATTTTTTTGCCAGATATAGTTTTCCGCGTAGGAGTAATTAAAAAAATCCTCAACAGTTTTAGCGAATCATTTCGACTGTTCTTCGCAAACCTGCAAAGGTCACTTGGGTTGCTCCAGTGTTTTGGATTGAGGAAATTTGTATATGAAGGCAGATCTCAGTTCCCACAAATAGCCAATACACTAAACAGACGTGAAGGTAGTCTGTGTCATAGTTACCAGTACTGGTAACGACGTAATGTGCGATGTGATTAACTACGCTAAAATTACTGAATTAGATATCAGTGGTCCACCTGTGAGCGGCGAGGGGTTAGATAATTTTTTAATAAAATTGATAGTTTATAAATTTTGTAAGTGAAAAAATTTTCAATAGTAAAGCACGATATACTAATATAGGGAGAATTTTTTAAGGTATATCACCAATTAAGTAGAAACAGTAGGTATATTACATACGGACAGACTGAGGCGGCACCTTGTATTGTATATATTGAATGGTAAAAATGATGCTCTCCGCTTGATATTTTATTTTACTTTCTACAGTCTATAGGAACTTTACTTTCTATTTGTGTGCCTCACCGAATTAAACTGATGGCTCTACATCATCATCGGTACGTTGCCAAGCGCTCAAAATCTGACAAATCATGGGGCTTTTGTACTTAGTAAAATTGTTGGCTTTTTTAGGTCTTGATTTGGCTTTTTTTGATCGCTGGGGTCTGGCAACCCGGCTGGGAATAATTAACCGGACGAACACTGAATTATCAACATCGGATTTTCATATGTATAATGGATTGTTTATGCAACTGTTTTTATTTTTCTACAAATAATTGGAACTCAATACATGCAATTAAAACATTGACACTTTAATTGGCTTAAAAATATGAGTAAATAATTCCATAAAAAAAATGGTTAACCGATTTCAGATGGTTAACGGTTACGTTTATTTTAATCGTTAACTGACATCTCAGGAACAAATCATTTTTATACCATACAATTTCTTTAAATATGATGTCATATGTCATCGGAAATTTATCTCTTGTGGCATTTAATTCAAAAGAATATTACTAACTGTGTGGGTAGGGACTCAATAAAAGTGAAAAATGATGAGAGTACCAAGGTTGCTGATTATGGAAATTTGACAATGTTGAATTTAGAAGCAGTTTCCTGTCCATTTCGAAATATATTGTTCACGATTTCATTGCAAAATAGGATATTCAATGTCATACAACAAGTGCGCAGTTGATGCCTTTTTTCTTTATGATATATTTCGCGAAGTCGAATTTGCACATCGAACACCGATAATTTGTAACATAAATGACGTTTAACAACGGAATTAGGTTTTCTAAAATACTTCCACACGCCCGAAACACTCTCCCATCTCTTGCAGCAGAGCAATCGTGAAACTATCTCGATTTGTGAATAATTTTGAGCGATACCGATAAGAACACGCAAAATTGCTTTATAAGCATTGTGACGTAACACGCAGAAATTATAAACCATTACGTCAAACGTCACGCGGCGGTCAACCGGTTAATTTTACCCGGTTAACGGTTAAAGTGTTTTCCCTGAAATTTCCAGCCCTAGCGGTTAGACATTTGATTTCTCTTCGCATAGGTGAGTCAAGTTGCTTTTTCTTCAATTAATTAGAACTCAATACATGCAATTGTATTCCAAAAAAATATTGTATAAATCAAAAACTAACACTTTAATTACCCTAAAAAATATGATTCCATATTGGCTCTGGAATTTAATTTGGCAAAAAAAAGTCTTAGAATCAGGAAATTCGAATATAAAAGCAGCTCTCCAAATACTCGATCGATTTACATTAATATACGATGTCAGGAAAGATGAGGACAGTGTGAAGCATGGGGTGAAGCCTAACCTATGTCAGTGACCTATAACATGATTAGTTAATTTCTTATAGTTACCGTATTTTCTCGACTATACGCCTATCACGCGAATAAGCCGACTCCCTAATATCAGCCTCAAAATAGTGAATTTTTAAAAATTCGCATAACACGGCGCATGCATCTATTACAGTCAATGATGTTCAATACAAATTTAATATTTAAATATCGCGATTTGCTACCTTCTTGTATATGGCACACACATTCTAGCGCCGCTGTCCACATTTTGATTAAAACAATTTTCGATTAATATATTTTCTGTTTTATCGTAATGGAAGACAGCACTTTGCGGCACAACTGAATTACTGCCGACATGAAAGGACTTAAATCAGCGCCGACTTGAAGTACCAAACGTATAACATGAGGACATTTTTGATTGAAAATATTTTACAATCATGATTTTATATTAACGTAGTCGATTATTTTTCGCAAGTCTTCTCAAACATGATTTGTGTAAGCTTCATATATGGGCTGATATATTTTATAATGTATGCCAAAGTGTCTGCCGATTATTTAATTGACTTTGTATACCAGCTGTTATTTGTCTTAATCCTTTTAAAAACAAAAACGTGGCCGGTGCAATGAAGCACTTCCTGCCCGATAACGGCACTTCAGAAAGAAATCCACTTTAGAAAGAAATCGGCTACCTTGAAATAAAGTGATTGATTTATGACCCTTCCGTTTTGCTGATTCAGAAAAAAACGGGAAAACACAGCTGTTGCCTAACCCATGGACGTACAGCACAGTATTTATCACACCATATTCATATGTTATTTCAATCTTTCAGTTACCGTAAATGGTTGTTCAAAATGATGGGAATTACAGTTTTATTGTTAAGAATTATTATTGTGTCATTACTTCAACAGCGTGAGCGATGTCATGCATGATGTGCCGGTAAATATTTCAATTACAACGGAGAGAGATAGATAAGAGTGCTCAATTACAACTGGGTGAGATAAGAGTGCTTATGAGCGCAACTAAAAAGGATAACATATTGTAAATGTGATTAAAATTCGGGCGTAGTTGCTAACGACGATTGCGCACAAATGATAACGTTTTGACCACAAGACGGCTGGCCATAGATCAATGCTGTTGCTCTTATGCAAAAGATACAATAAAAGTTAATCAAATACAAGCCATCACGTTTATGATCAGACAATCACACCTGGACAAGCGATCGCGTGAGTGCGTGCATGCTTTTTATCGCGAGAACTTGGCATGGTTTGAAGCTTTTTGAATTACCGGCAAGTCAGCATAATATCTTCTCGTTGCGTGATCAAATTCTGATATGTGAATGAGCCGATTTTTTGGTGCAATCTGAGTCATGCGCCAATAAGAGGTCCCTTAGTTTTGCAACTTTTTTTTTGAGTTCTAAACTCGGCCTATTCGCGATCATATACGGTATATATATTCTATCTCACAAGCTGAGATTTCATTCATGATACATTTATTATTGATTTATCTTTCTTTCTTAATTTTGGATTTTGAAAAGCGTGAATGTGAACTATTTGTATTGCATTTTAGGCAATAGTCATTTATTTCAGAAGATAAAAAATACATGATTTTTTAGATATTCTTAACTATAGAGAATTCTATCAAAATCATGGAATCCACTGAAAACATATTTCCCTGCCTTATCTGTGATGAAAACTTTTCATCAGGGCCCAGTTTAAAAAAGCATATGTTTTTGCACATTAACTATGGAACTGGCGATTTAGGGGAATACGCAACTAACAACATTGCGGGAACTAGTCTGCCTGTCAACCCTGAGAAGCCTCACGGAAAGGATATCATCAGTGGCTGCAGCAGAGATAAACCATTTGATTGCCAACAATGTGGAAAGAACTTCAAATTAAAGTGGCATTTAAATGAGCATATGAGAACTCATACTGGTGAAAAACCTTATATATGTAAACAATGTGGTAAGGGTTTTTCACAACACTGTAATTTAAAAGTGCATATGCGAACTCATACTGGAGAAAAACCATATATTTGTAAACAATGTGGAAAGTGTTTTTCGCGAGTAGCCCATTTACATGTGCATGAGCGAACTCATACTGGGGAGAAACCCTATGTTTGTAAACAATGTGGCAAGGGTTCTCATTTACGAGTGCATGAGCAAACTCATACTGGGAAGAAACCCCATGTTTGTAAACAATGTGGTAAGGGTTTTTCACAACACTGTAATTTAAAAGTGCATATGCGAACTCATACTGGAGAAAAACCATATATTTGTAAACAATGTGGAAAGTGTTTTTCGCGAGTAGCGCATTTACATGTGCATGAGCGAACTCATACTGGGGAGAAACCTTATGTTTGTAAACAATGTGGTAAAGGTTTTGTGAGGTCATCTAGTTTACATGTGCATGAGCGAACTCATACTGGGGAGAAACCTTATGTTTGTAAACAATGTGGTAAGGGTTATTTGCAATCATCTCGTTTACGAGTGCATGAGCAAACTCATACTGGAAGGAAACCTTGGACAATATCGCGAAAGTGGATGTGATGAGGAAGGGGATATATATTAAATGTCAAGATTCACAAATAGGGGTTCGCGGCCTCATACTGGGGAGAAACCTTATATTTGTCGTAAATGTGAAAAACCCTTTTCATGACGGCATGAACGAACTCATATTGGAGTAAAATCTTTATGCCTATACACAATGTGGAAGGAGTTTTCCAGTTTTATCAAATTTACGTGTACATGAGCAAACTCATACTGGAGAGAAAGAAATCTTCTGCATAATTTATGTCTTCAGGCTTAAAAAAATCCATGCCCTCATGATCTGGTCAAAAAATTTATTGGAGGTTTTCAAAAGTGAGGTTCTTAAAACTGTTGAGAGTTGAAAATTGCACCGAGTTGTTTACTTAATTCTAATGTATTCTATTTCAATAAGGCATCCAAAGCTCGTAGGTGCTTATTATTTGATGATGGTATTGTTACTATACAACAGCCATCAAAATGCAAGAGTGCAATTATTTGTCATAGTAATAGACTGATAATACAAAGTATTGCCATTATAAGGAATTACAAATACCATTGAAAGGTATTGCCATCATATCATAAGGATCCCCGACATACGTTCTCAGCCCTGCACCATGTTTCTAGGATTACTGACTCAATATGTGTTTCGCCATATGATTGTGCTGTCTTAATGACTTTCTTCTCCACCGGAATGAATATGTAAATCCTAATTCTTTTTTCATTGATTGCAAAGCTTAAAAATGCAATGCATTTATTTTAGATATTCTTGGATAATTATGGAAAATTATATCGTAATCATAGAATCCACTGAAGACATATTTCACTGCTTCATATGGATGAACTATAATGGAACTGGAAATTTAAACAAACATGCAACTGACAACATACTGGGAACTAGTCAGCCTACTAACTGTGAGAATATTACAAGTAAAACTGGCGACGAGGAGAAATCTGATGAATCTGGAAAATCCAAAAATTGTGAACAAATTGTACGGGAAGTTGGAAGAAATCCTGTCACGTCTCTTCTGAGTTATGAACAATATGGAAAGGGCTTTACACAGAGAATATATTTCAAACAGCATTTCACCTTTGAAAGTCTATGTGGATAAAGTGCTCAAATTCATATTTTTTAAAACCTGCCCAAGGATGCAAGTAAGTGAGTGAATGTTAACGCATTATGTATTTTCTTCTATTTTTTTACAATTGTATTTGTGAATCCAATCCATGTCCCTGTTTGATTGTAAATGGGTGTGTTTAGTTTTATAAAAGGATATATTAAATAGCAATGATATTATTTTGTTGAGTTTTGTTTTATTATTCCCTGGCTATCTGGGATTGCATTATTAAGACCCTTTTAATGTCTTTTGCAAGACTGCATTTTCAGCTCTTACCAATATAATAACACAATACAGGTCGAGATGTACGAGTTTGCTGTCACAAATTGCTACGAGAACTGTTGTGTTGTAAATGAAACATTCCTTATTGGTTAGGCACAGAAATTGATACTACGGCATAGGATGAGGGTCCATCAAAACTGAGATTCACAAATAGGGGTCCGCGGCCCAAACAATTTGAAAAACAGACAACAGACTGCTCTTATCTATGCTGCTCTGACATGCTTCATTTTAGGGGTATATTATGCTTACGGTAAATTTCCTCGATGGCCAAAAATAATCATTCGCAAACGTTCAACAGCGAAAATCAATCCTTTTGCACATAATTAGCCCCCACAAGATTCAAAAATGCAAATTCTATCTGTCCCTAATGTATTAAAGGATGCACACCCCTGGCTTTGGGTGTTTGAGTTGCATTTGTAAATGGCCCAATTGCGAAAAACCCTTTCCACATTGTTTACATCATGAGGTTTTTCTCCTGTATGAGATCGCTCATGCACTTGTAAAGTAGTAAATGCTACAACGTTTGCATACATGAGCTTTCTCTCCAATATGAGTTCGCGTATGCGCTTGTAAATAAAATAATCACTCATAGCTCTTTTCACATTGTTTACAAACATGAGGTTTTTCTCCAGTATGAGTTCGCACATGTCTTTGTAAATAGGTAAATTGCGTAAAACTCTTTCCACATTGTTTACAAGCATACATATGTACCCAGTATGAATTCGCTTGTGCACATGCAAATTAAATAATCACATTATTTACAAACATGAGGACTTTCTCCAGTTGAGTTCGCTCATGCACATGCAAATTAAGTGATCGCTTATAACAGTTTCATAACAATTTTCACTGTGAATGTGCAAAAACATATGCTTTTCCAAGCTGGCTCTTGATGAAAAGTTTTCATTACTTTTCCATACACATTTTGCAAAACTGACTGTTGCCATGCATAAAAAGTAGATGAATATAAAAAAATTCTAATGTTACTCAATCAAATTGTTAAATCATCAGCTTGTCTCTCCACGTGAATCTGATTAGTTATGTGTCTGCTCATAGGATAGGATTCACATATTTATCCCAAGGAGAGAGACCTCATCATATGGTGAACCATGGCTGGTCGGTTACCAGTTCGTCACTAGTTAGCAGTATTTGGAAGAATAGACTTGATGGTGGAGTGAGCCGCAACCGACCAGCGATAATGTGAACCACCCTACAGCGAGTCCGGCAATCCGCATGCATATAACTATCCCCACGTGGGATTCGAACCTACGAAATCACGCAGGGTAATTATAGGTGCGGTGGCGAGCATATTCCTAACGCTTACTGATATGAGAATTTATAATGAAACAGTTGTATTGTAATGCCCTCATCTTTTATGGATATTCAAATTAACAATATGCATTATGGTGACACTAATGGATATGCAAAACAATCATCTCAAATTTTGCCATGGACAGCACAAAACACTCAGTTAGTGCGGTATAAGGAATGTTATGTAAACAGGCTACCGTACAAGTTTGACACTTGACAAGTGAATGAATCAGTGTTTTCCAACCTTTTTTCTTCCACGTACCGGTACCACCTCGTGGTTTTATGCAGTGCTCGCGTACCACCTACAGCAGCGGTCGGCAACCTTTTTTAAGTGACGGACCACCATTATACAAACAAACTAAGCTTACGTAGTAAATTGTACGAGTTAGAAAATTTATGTTGAAATTATCTCCAAAAACAGAGGTACCGGCGATGCTATTTAATGCGAGATCTGTATTTGTTTGCCCATTAACTGTTCCCAATTGGAGATAGGGTCGACAGTAAAACACGTAACGGGTTTCTTACGTCCACCCTATTTTGGTATCTCGTTTATGTAGTTGTAATTGAAAATATATATCGAAAACCCGATACATATGGTAAGGTAACACTGTCTGTGAAGCTTCTCTTGCAATGTCTGAATATTTATCTGAGAGTATCGCCCAAAAGACTGATCGCAAATACGCTTTTCAACTCATTATCATTTGAAATTTTAATCGCAGGGATTCGTTGTTGTTAGATTGTAGAGATGTTTTTGGGACATTGTCCGTTTTTATGTAATCTTTTTGCGGACAGGTGATGGGCCGCGGCCCGGTGGTTGCCGACCACTGACCTACAGTACATATATTTTGCGGGCAAAAGGCAGTCAAATTTCTTCAAGCATTTATGATGTCATAATCACACATTCAATCGATGCGAAGTTACGATAACAAATTTTTTTCCACTAGGCGGCATCAGTCATAATTGATGAGATTGCTTTAAATACCCACCCACAATTACAAAGGTTCATTTCTTTCTGCGTTAACTGCAATTGTTCATTATTCACTAGCTAATGGGTTCTCAACCTTTTTCCTCTCATGGCCCATTTTCGTTGCCCCAAATTATGGTGATCCCCACTTTTTCATGCAAGGCAAACACAACAAGAAAACTAAAAAATCCCACATCAATAATCAGAATTAAAAGCATTATCATAATTCATTGCTCCTACAATACAAATTTAACCACAGTTACACAAATTAAATCAAAGTTTTCAATAACCATATCAATTTTAATCAGTTTGCGGCAACCCTGAAAATGTTTATGTGGCTCATGGCCGACAAGTTGAAAACCGGTACATTAGCTAGACCAGTGGTTCCCAACCTTTTTTGGCTCGCGACCCCCTGCCTCACTTTCTATACTTGTCAATAAAATAAGCGGCAAAGAGGAGGCGAGCTTCTTACCACTTCATGACAGCTGCTGCCACGAACGTACCGATGGCAGCTCTTGCCGTGGTTATGGCGCTTTTACCGGTATATTCATAAAGTCGTGTACCAGATTTTAGTGCATCATGCGAAATTATATCTACTTAAACCTGAAACCTAACCCCAAATTCATCAAAACTGTATCCATAAGAAAAATGTTCCAACCTAACCCATATTTATTTATCCGAGACAGCCCTGCCATTACAGCCGACATGCCGTGGTTACGGCAGCAAAATTTCAGCCGCCTTTGGTTTCCAATTTGCTGCCGTGGTAACGACATCTCGCTATTGGTTTCAAAATCCCGACATTGCTTCGAAGCCCGCGTGGTTTCCGCATTGTGACGCGCGGAAATGCAGACGAGTTCTTGTGACGTCACAATGGTTAACATGCCATTAACACCTCGCGCCGCTTGCTTGGTTTCCAAGCAATAAGCGACATTCTGGGGTTTCCCGACAGCTAGTGAAAAACTCTTGGAGGCAGACGAGAGTCCATTCCAGACTTCTTCGCGTTATATTGCCAAAATTTATCCTGAGGTTTTTTATTATTTTCTACTGTTTTGTCAGACCTTCGCGACCCCCCTAGAAACCCGCCGTGACCCCCAGGTTGGGAACCACTGAGCTAGACGATGCGTGGTATACTCTTGCTCGTAGCACATCAACAGTCATGCATGTTGTTTTTTATACTTGAACATCACCAGGGATGAAAATCCGTACTCGCTCTCCCGCGTAGAATGAAAAATTAGCAACTAAGAAGTAGCGTGAGAACGAGGGGACCATGCTGAGCCAGAAGGACAATCCCTGTGTTTCGTCTTTACTGTTCACAAATCAGCATAAAGAGCTAAACATGACGTTTTAATGAAATTTACCATTTTGAATATGTGTTCGCATCTAACCTAAACATTTTGTGGCGTCACATATGTGAGGGAAAATACGTTCAAAAAAACTCAAAATCAACCCCATTTCAATCAAAAACTCTCTCTGGTCGAAAAAAGAACAGAGTAACCTGGAAGACCTTCGCGTACCACAGGTTGGGAATCACTTTCATCAAATAATGAAATTAGAGCTCTGCCGATATTGCGTGTTTGCCGATATCAGTCATACTCTGCAAGCGATGCGTGCTTCAACGGCTCTCGCCTCTGCATAACTGCTGGTTTCCCAATATTTCTCTCGCTTTCATTTTGCGTTAAAAAGGTGTCTCTCCTAATTTCCGTGGCACATGATTAGCCAATTCATGCATGGTCATAACTGAAAAGTTATTATCCGGAGTAACGTTTTTGAGAGAGTGCACAATGTGAAAAAGGCAAATTTAGTATCAATAGAAAACGATGGTTATCACAGAAACATAGTACAGGTAGCTCGAAGCAATAATTTCATCACAGTAGTTCCTAATTTGTGACCTTCTCAAATTAAATTTTAAATTTCTGGGGTTAACAGTTTCATCAATATTGATGGTTGTTTTATCATTTAGCTGAGAATTACACAAAAAACCCTAATTCATTATAATTGACTAAATAAGGTATTAAGAGTCTCTAGAAACAATTAAAAATTTCACATGTAACTGCACATATACTATCACAATATCGAAGTAATTTATCAATATCACGATTCACTTCAAAATATATCAATTTATAATTTTCCAATATGCCCACGGCCACAGTTATATTTAAAAACGTCAGATTAACAATTCTTTTTCCTGGAAAAGGCTAGACTGATATTGAAGTCGCAGTCAAAGTTACAGAATAAAATTTGTTTAAGCATTAACTGGAGTTAGTTAAATAAAAGTCTTACTGCAATGATAATAAATATCAAAATGAAACTACGGACTTACGAGGTACATAATAAAAGCCCATTTTGTGGCTCAAAATATGATTTATATTAATATCGGTTATCGGCCACTAGTTTGCCGATATATCGGCGTCGAAAAGTGATATCGGTCAAGCCTAGATGAAATACAGCATCGGTATCATACTCTATAATAGGGATTTGAATTTGTGATAATACATGACTGAAAAAGGGAGATACAATATTTCTGTGTCGTGTGTGCTATTGCAGTAGTAAATTTCACCATTTACAGTCCCAGAGCACTTATTGTTAACACTCAGAATACCGCATTATAAACTTGCCATTTTTTGCATTTTTATCTGAAAGCTTAGCCATTCCTGCATCCAGACAACGCAGCATTACGGTACTAACACTGCAATATACAATTTTGAATTAAGCTGTATGGGCAGATGGATGAATTGGATATAACTTACTCTAATGAGCCCAAATGACTGGCTAACCAATTCCATACCAGTACCAGACATTGGCCGGTAACTGAACAAGAGCTGTGGCATGAAAAGCAACATTTATGAGTGTGATTTAAACCAGAAGAAACGAGTATTGTGACAACAATAAAAGTACACAACAACATAAGCAAAGTTTTCTGGCGCAGACCGGGGTTAATATATGGTGTAAAAAGGGCTAACTGCTATATAGTTGTCTGGCTTTTCTAGGTTTGGTTATATAACTGTTTGTACTTTGTACCCAATTCGGTTCGTAATATAGAACCCGACTTCATTTAAAACTAAAATTTAATAAATGGAAACATTTGAAACGCAGCAAGAGCTTACATACAGTTTTCTCATATTTTTGGTTTCGTTGCGGTATATTGCGATTGTTATTGGCCACGTTCGTGGACCTATGTATCGTTTCAATATTATGTCGCTGTCATTGTCCTTGTTCCTTGACACGTTTTGAAAAAGTCACTTTTCTCTTTGTTTACTGAACCAATTACTTTGAAATTTTCAGTGGTTAAAGATATTTGTTCTAGAAGACCATCTTTTATTAATTTCAAATATTCCTGTAGGCTTTATGGCAGTGGCGGCGCGTGGTTATTTTGACAACCGGGGCAAGCTACTGCGGGACCAAGTCACCCCAATCTACGGGGACAGGATGAGCGCTGTAAGTTCTCCCATCATTTTATGAGTATAAAAACCATTCCATCGGTAACAACCAATCGGCAAAAGCGACAATTTTTAACGATAAGAAAGTGTCTTTAAAACCGGTTCAAGTCAAGGGATTAATAAATATAGACATAGTTTATTTTGAAACCTCTTTCAAAAGGAAATGCAATATTTACCCAGATAAATACAATGACATATTAACAAAAACTTCGGGAAAGCAGACAAAACCTAAAATAAGGTTTAAAACGTTACGAAAGTTAATGCAAAGATAAGGACATGCGTCGCTCACTCATAGATATATATGCTGCTAGACTTCTACTGCTTGAACATATATGCAACACGCCGCGGTTTCTTGGAAGCAAAATGCTCAATAACGCGCTGATTAAAGTCATGCATCCCAGAAATAACGTCTCTGTGAATGGATAAAACAGCCAAGGAATTTAATCTATCTTGCTTCATTGTGTTTCTGAGATACGTTTTAATACGCTTCAGCGTGCTGAATGTTCGCTCTGCGTCGGCGGAAGCAATAGGCGTCATCAAAATGATGTCCAGAAATTTTGCAGACGCCGCAAAGGTAGTTACTAAAGTGTTATCTATGAGGAACCCATAGAGCGCGCAAGTTGATGTGATGTTCAAAAAAGTTTGATTGGTGTATATACATCACAATTCATTTTCCAATTTAGTCACGTTTATCATGGGGTAAAATTTGGAGACAGTAGCCAACAAATTGACGTGCAAATTTTGAAAAATTTTTGGGGTTTATCAAAGAGAACGCGGCAAGGTGTTCAGTGCGCAGACGATCGGCTATTTGATTCACCAGAATGTCACAGCATTCCTTTGCAGACAAAATCAAACGCTGCGTTGTTTGCCCGCGGCGTAAAGAAGTACTCCATGTGTCGTCGTATTTTATTGTTTCCCGGATACGAGATACAGCATCAGACGCTGCACATCCATTAGCCTTGACTGCAATACGCCGTATAATACATCCACGTGATAGAATATTGTGGAGAAAAAAGCGAGAAAAAATGAAAACTCACCATCTTCTAGCAGACGCTTTAGACCTGCCGCCTCCCTCACAGAGCGTTCGTCCCAAACCGGAGAGCTCTGAATGCCATTGAAACACTCAATGAGCTCAGACCTAATTTCGGACACGCCCTGCACCACACGTGATTGGAAGTTCCAACGTGTTGTGCACAAGCTGAGAGACGGCGGCTACATATCTGGCGAAGGAGGGCAGAGCGCTTCAGCGAAACGGAAAAAAATGAAGAAAACCCCGAAACATTTGCAAAAAATATACGGACGAGAGGGGTATCAAGACACATATTTTTAATAACGAGGTTAAATTGGTGTGCATAACAATGTAAAAAATGCGCATGAGGAAAATCTTCTTTTATATAAACTTGAACACCATGTTTCGACCCACTCATGACTGCCGCGCCGTCATAAGTTTGAGCTATCAATTTTGACTTCGCGTTGTAAGGCTGTAACACTTCTTTCAGTACAGCCGATATCCCGCAAGCCGTGCGATCAACGATTGGTACAAAGCTGTGAAATCTCTCGGTAGGTTTACCATCTTTCACAAACCGAAAAATCACAGCCAGTTGGGAAACGCACGTGATGTCAGTTGTCTCGTCAGACTGAATCGAAAGGAACTGGCAATTCTCAATTTCCAGAGCCAAATGTTGTAAATAAATTTTATACATTGAGTCGAGCAAATCATTTTGGATATCCTTAGATGTCCCTTTCGAAACAGTTGCGGCATCAAGATGATCTCTCAATACTGTATCTAGGGATGCGGTGTATTCCACCATATCCAAAAATACCCCCTATTAGAAGAGCCAGCCCGTTCATCGTGCCCACGGAGGGACAGCTCGTGACAACCAATGAACTTCAAAACATCTATCAATCGACCGAGAACATGGCGGTTTTTCTCGACGTTTTGGTTGTGCCGACGAATAGAAACCGCGCGTCCTTCATCCAACTGTGCTGCAATATTAACATTTCCGAATGTTCGGTATTTTACTGCATTGTCCAGATGCTCCATAGAAGATTGATGATCCCTGGCACGCTCGGAAAGATGTTTAAGATCTCTAAAACCAAATTTACACCAACGTGAGTCACGGGCGGTAGCAAAAAGTAGGCAATAAAAACAAAAAAGTGCATTTTTGTCCTCGCTGTAACACAACCATTCGTGTTTTTTATACCAAGTTTCTGCGCAGAATGTACGCCGACGCTTTCCTCCGTCATGGGATTGTTCCAGTGAACAATTTTTTGGTTGATAAGGCCCAAGACGTTGTACCTCTAATTTTTGTTCCAGCGGCAGCTGCGAAAACGGAGTGCGAAGTAGTGCATCAACCTTATTCATTATGAGGTCTAAGGCTAAGAAATGCGAAGCCGGAAAGAAGTGAAAATCGAAAGCAAATGGACTAAAGGTCTCTAACTGATTCAAATAGCGAAACAAGCGACAAAAACGAAGGCGAGGAAACTATCAACTCTTCAAGCAACCAACGAACGAGAAGGAATGCGTGAATATGTCAACACGTTGTTGTAAGAAACGTCGGCATTGTGTCGTCATAATTTCGGGGCTAGCCCCGATGATTTAGTAAAAGAAACAGAAAACAAACAAGACAAACGCGGCGAGTGGAAGATAAAAGAGAGAATACGATATACAATGAGCAACCGGGGCAAAATCGGCGTCGCCCCGTCGACGTTCGGCGAAGGCTTTGCGAGCGAAAAATGAACCATGTCGGGAGAATATGGCTAGTGTAGACAGTCTGTGCAACCGATATTGAGGTATTTTTCGAATATTTTTTATTATACCGAAAAAACAACCTATTGGCCCTATTGACGCGCCGCCACTGCTTTATGGGATTCGTTTTTGTGAGCTATGACGTCATCAGAATTTGCCACCACTCACATCCCTCTTACATAGTCTACAAACTTACATTTCCGCGAAAAACCCTTTCCACATTGTTTACTAGCATAAGATTTTTCTCACGTGAGTTTGCTTGGCTTGTGATTACGTAAACTACGTAAATTTGAAAATTGTTTTCACATTGACAAGCATAAGGTTTTTCTCCAGAGTGAATTCGCTCATGCCCTTTTAGATGATCCAATCGTGAAAATCCGTTGATACATAGTCCACAAACGTACGGTTTATCTCCTGTGTGAGTTCGTCCATGCCTTTTCAGATGGGATGATCGTGAAAAACACTTCCCACGGTTTCTCTCCAGTATGGGTTCGCTCATGCGCTCGTAAATTAGATAACCGTGAAAAATCTTTTCCACATTGTTTACAAATATGGGGTTTCTCTCCAGTGTGAATTAGCTCATGCTCACTTAAATGAGATATTTTTTTAAAACGCTTTTCACATTGTTGACAGGCATAAGGTTTTTCTCCAGTGTGAGTTCGTTCATGAGCTTTTAGATGGGATAATCGTAAAAAACACTTCCCACATAGTTTACAATTATAGGATTTCTCTTCGGTATGACTTTTCATATGCCTGTCTACATTCTGCTTCACTTTGAAGCTCTTTCCACATCGCTGACAGATATATGGTTTACCTCTATTGTTGGTTTGTAAATTAGATCCTGATGTGATGTTGGTATGAACAAGTGACTGGGTTTGTAATTTCACATCCAGTTTAGTGGTTGTGTTGATTTGCTCACAATTAGGCAGTATTTCAATTTTATCAGCCGGGCCTCTCTCTCTCTGCATTCTTCAGCACCACTTTGTAAAGATGTTTTACCACAATTCTCCTCAGAGTTGGTATGCTGACTAGTTCCCTCAATGTTAGTTACATTTTCATTCAAATCTACATCATGATATAATTTTCCATACTGCAGATATATAAAATTACGAGAAAATGTTTGCATTTCGTGACTCTTTCCATCGTCATAAAATATAATAAAAAACTTAAATATATATTTCACGTTATAGAGCGAAAGAATTTCTTGTCTTTCTATTCGATACGCAAGTGAATTTCATTTAGGGAAAGAGCAATTAGTTATAGGCACTGTGTAGTAATCAGTTATAGTAAACATAAGTACTATAAGCACACAGAGCTGTGAGGCACTTCCGCATTTTTTAGAGACTGCAAAATTGCAGTTTCTTTTTTTTAAGTTGATAAATAGATCTTCTGATTTTTATATGTTAAGGAACAGAAGCTTTCACAGCGAATTAATCCATCTTGTATTATAGCATTAATAGATATGACATGATCCGTGCATAGTAAAACAGAGGCAATCCTGTGTTGTAAAATAGAATTTAGGTTACTTAAAAAGACAATGAAATATGTTTTTTTCCAATTCTGTTTCGAACTTGTGAGCACAAACAATAAAATCACAACACTACTGTGCTCAAACTTGGTTATTACACCTTGCGTAAATAATGCTGGGGTTAGGGCTGCCTGCATTGTTTCCTTTGGTTGGCTGTTGGTTTGTAAATTTGCACCAGAATTATGTGATTTCGCAGTTTCAGCTTTATCACTCAAGTAAAGTTCCTATAGAACTGTAGAAAGTAAAATAAATATCAAGCGGACAGCATCATTTTACCATTCAATATATACAATACAGGGTGCCGCCTCCGTCCATCAGTATGTAATATACCTATATACCTTAAAAAATTCTCTAGGGATGGGCAATGTAGAATAATTTACTATTCTAGAATAGTTAAATCGAATCCAGAATACCGAATCCTATTCTATTTTCATACTTATTCAAATAGAGGGAATTTTCCTGATTGCTGGATTTAGATGTCAAAAAATTATAAATGTATTACTATAAATGTATTATTCATTTGGAAATGTCCTTAACGTTAGATTTGATACTAAACAGGAATTTCCCAGGACAATGAAATCTAAGAATATTACAATATTTTTGCTTTCAATTATTCTAAATGTATGTAATCTCTGAATACTTATATGCTATATTACGCTTCAAACACTTTAATAGTAAGCGGTTAAATACAAAAATAGATATGAAACGTCATTAAATCATTATTAATGTTATAGAGTGTCGAGTGTACTAAAGCACACCCGCTGAGAATTAATTAGATGCAGGACCAGCGTGTGGCCACTGCAACCTATGCGACCGGTGTAAAATATTAAATTTAACCACTATCAATTAAAATCAACTTATTATTCTGTGCGATCAAGACGTGCAAAACAAGGTTCCCGTAAACGCGATTTCGCAGTTAGTTATTAGTTAACATCATCTAAAGACGAATTCAATTACTATTATTATCGTTACATATCATTATCTACCCAGACTTGGCCCTACTCAAACTCAATACGTAACTATTTTCGCCAGATGTGGCATCTTTTTTTTAAGTTTATCGGCGAATAAAATTACTACAGACTCTCGATCAAATGTGCGTCTATCTTGAACGATAGAAACGGACCAAAAGATATGTAATCTTTTGGGAGTGAAATTTAAATGCGACAGATCGTCGTGTTATGCGATATAACTTTGTATTTCGAAAACTGGTGTAATAAAAGTAATAAAATTATTCCAAAATAATATTTGATTTAAATTAATCGCAAGTAATGTCATAACATTTTACGCCTGGCTTTTGATTTACATGCATCATTTTCTGGGGAAAACTCGCCGGTCGCGGAAAATCATTTACAGTAATGTAAAAGAAGCAAGGCACGCCTGTAAACAATTGAAGATTGTTGCAATCAATTATCGGAATATCGCCAGTAAGTCGGCACAAATAATTATTATTAAACCCTCAGATAGCAAAGCAGGAAACGCAAAAAATGGTGCAAAACGAGTCTTCGTCGTAAGTGTACTTCACGACTCCTTGTCCAGAATACGCCAATTGAGATTACTGTGTTTGATGTTTACCGGTTCTACTGGTTCTTTCCGAGCAGACGCAAGTCTAGTTTAAACGAGAGAGATTTCCACGCGAGAAAAGAACGCTCGTCTTTAATTGATAAATTAGAAAACCGAAATGCAAAAATCGACGCATGGTGCCGGAGAGGCGGAAACCGAATCCTGTTATCGGATCCTGTTGGATTCGAATACTTTGGGATTGGAATCCTCCGGATTTGGTATTCTATATTGCCCATCCCTAAAATTCTCCCTATATCATATAATCGTGCTTTATTATTGAAAATTTTTCACTTTTAAATTATAAAACCATCAATTTTATTAAATATTATCTAAACCCCCGCCGCTCACTGCTCACAGGTGGACCACTGATACTAATTCAGTAATTTAGCGTAGTTAATCACATCGTTACTGCAATTGCAGAATTAAACTAAAGCTCAACATAAACCATATCAGGCATAATGAAAATTAAGTTATACAACTATTTTTTGGAAAACAGAATGTAAAACGGACAAATACCGGCAAAACTATAAAAAACGAGGCGATGCTTACAACCCTCCTTGAACATCTGTCTGAGCAGCTGCAGAAACTGCAATATTTCTATTGGGTATAATGAACAAACAAGAAATTGATGCTCCAGGAAATCCTAATGTTAAGTAGCTAAGTACGTTGTTACACACTATATATTGTATTTTATATGATTTTAATAATAGACACTAGAATAGACTTGAAAAAAGCCAAAAAAACACCAAAATGCCAAACGGAAATTTTGACGCCAAACGCGTTTGAAAAAATGGTAACCCTGCTACTAACTGGCTGCCAAAGAAACAGTTACAGAATTTTTCTATTTAAATAATCCTACGCGGAAAAATTACATGTGGCATAAAATTAACAAAATGGGTCACCAAGTTTTGACTTCCTGCGTATTGTTTTGTAATGAATATTTGGCAGTATTTGAAAAAAATTATACATCTGTCATGCTTGATTTTCTTGTTCCACCCATAACAAATTTTAGTCAGCCATAACCTAACGTTAATCTAAAAGTGGTATTTGAACCGTCGCGCAAACATTTCAAAAATAACTTTATTCAGCAGTATGATAGCGTAGTTTCTCACCAGGTATATTGAAGTGCCACAGATGTAATTTGCCGACGTTTCGAATTTATATACATACTTCCTCAGAGCATGATATGCAATGACAATAGCGCATATAATGCAAGAAAAACGTTATCACGATGTAAAATTTAATTCCTTCTCGAGAGACCCAAGTTTGTTAAAAATTAAATTTTGTAAAATCTCGCGACCAATAGCAAATTTAATAATAAATACAAAACTGTGTAATTGGTAATTTTTGGCCAGATGTAATTGTTCCGATTGGAGTATTTGGTTGTATTAAGCTTTAGTTTAATTCTGCAATTGCAGTACCGGTAACGATGTGTTACAGGCATGGAAGGGTAAACAGGTGAAATACTAGAATTGAAAACTAAACAAAAAGTAATAGCGCCGAAGATAACAACTTGGTTAGTGGAAACAAATGGAATACAAAAATTAGAAACAATCAACATTCTAAAGGATGGACAACGAAATAATAGGATTCCGATAATAAAAACTACTTCGGCATTGCTGTACGGGCTACCCAAGATTCCAATTTTACATACTTGCTTCGCAAAGAACTAAGAAAAAAGAGATGGACAGGCATTTTGGTTCCATTACATTTGAACCTATGGCAATTGCACCTGTATGCTATTGCACCTATGGAATTTTTTTTTGTTTTTCGGATAGTTGAACCCACACTAACCCTAACCCATGGGTTTTAGCACCCTCATATAGATTGAACCGTTGGATATACACATGGGTTCAAATGTACGGTCACCGGCATTTTATATGAAACATTGCACCTAGTACACTACAGCACATCACAACGTCGGATTTTATTTACAATGAGGATTGAGGAAATCAACCAAAAGACATTTCGATTTATTTATTACTCATCCTGACACTGCTTTTATCTAACTCACTAGTTCGCACTTGTTTACGCCAATTTAATAAACACAGCCCGATCATGTCCGTTTTGACGTAAACAGTTTTAAATTAGAACCTACCGCACCTGCATTTTGTTTGTAACACAAGTCAGACGCCCGAACGCTGGAACGATAACACGTTCGTGTTTTTATTCTTTTTTTGTAATATGTTTGTGAGTGTAATATCATGGGTGAACAGGCACATGTATTTATACGTGTTTTAAACCCTACTCGGGGTTTTGCCTGTTTTCCCGATTTCCCATTATTCTGTGTGTTTGTTTTATGTGTTCATTATTTGTTATGTGTATGTTTTATCGGGGAAATCAAAATAAAGATTATTATTATTATAGATTATTATTCCGCGTAGGAGTAATTTAAAAAATCTTGAACAGTTGTTTAAGCCACACATTGGGCATCCTTTTCCCAATATCGGTACCGGTACTGTAAAATCAGCAAGGTCAGTTAGGTTGCTCCAGTATTTTGGATTTAGGAAATTCGTACATGAAGGCAGATCACAGCTCTCTCAAATACCCCATAAAATGTTTCTTGATATAACAGGCAATATTTTACTCACAAATTCATTGTATTGTGGCGAATCGGTCTTGGATACCGGTACCGGTACCCGGTATATATTCTTCAGATCCCATGCTTGTCACCAGGTCTATTCATATGTAGTGCTTTATAGCAAATTAAATGACCAATACAAGTTTGTTTATTTTTTGCCAGATATAGTTTATCCGCGTAGGAGTAATTAAAAAAATCCTCAACAGTTTTAGCGAATCATTTCGACTGTTCTTCGCAAACCTGCAAGGTCATTTGGGTTGCTCAAGTGTTTTGGATGGAGGAAATTCGTATATGAAGGCAGATCTCAGTTCCCACAAATAGCCAATACACTAAACAGACGTGAAGGTAGTCTGCGTCATAGTTCAATCAATCATTTATTTCGGTACTCTGACATAAAAACAACACAAAAACTGGACAAACAAACAAAATGCAGAGATACCTGGAAGGCGAGCATAACTTAAAATAAAGTTAAAAAATGTATAAAAGTACGCGCTCGCCCACCGAAAAAAATACCAATTACCAGTACTGGTAACGACGTAATGCAGTAATGTACGTTTTCATTGTTTCTGCGTGTGCTCCACAGTGCTAACTTGATTAAAAGCTTTATTGGAGAGATTCTAGCAGTTTTTAGTTATATTCATGTATCATCATGAGAAGTTTAACCACTCAATATAGAGTATGTAGTACCGGTACTTTCCGTTTGGCGTTTTTTTCAAGTCTATTCTAGTGTCTAGTATTAAAATCATATGAAATACTATATTTCCTGGAGCATCGATTTCCTTGTTTGTTATATTAACTCTTAACCATATCCTACCCAATAAGAAATAATTGCAGTTTCTGCAGCTGCTCAGACAGATGTTCAAGCAGGGTTGTAAACATTGTCTCGTTTTTATAGTTTTGCCTATTTGTCAGTTTTACATGCTGTTTCCAAAAAATAGTTGTATAACTTAATTTTCATTATGCCTGATATGGTTTATGTGAGCTTTAGTTTAATTCTGCAATTGCAGTAACGATGTGATTAACTACGCTAAAATTACTGAATTAGATATCAGTGGTCCACCTGTGAGCGGCAGGGGGTTAGATAATTTTTTAATAAAATTGATAGTTTATAAATTTTGTAATTAAAAAAATTTTCAATAGTAAAGCACGATATACTAATATAGGGAGAATTTTTTAAGGTATATCACCAATTTAAGTAGAAACATGTAGGTATATTACATACTGACAGACTGAGGCGGCATCTTGTATTGTATATATTGAATGGTAAAATGATGCTGTCCGCTTGATATTTATTTTACTTTCTACAGTTCTAAAGGAACTTTACTTTCTATTTGTGTGCCTCACCGAATTAACTGATGGCTCTACATCATCATCGGTACGTTGCCAAGCGCTTAAAATCTGACAAATCATGGGGCTTTTGTACTTAGTAAAATTGTTGGCTTTCTTAGGTCTTGATTTGGCTTTTTTTGATCGCTGGGGTCTGGCAACCCGGCTGGGAATAATTAACCGGACGAACACTGAATTATCAACATCGGATTTCATATGTATAATGGATTGTTTATGCAACTGTTTTTATTTTTCTACAAATAATTGGAACTCAATACATGCAATTGTTGTTCAAAAAAAATAAAATAATTTTGTGTAAAACATTGTTAAAACCTTCCTAACCCGCACTCCCTAGTCAAATTTTTAAAATATTTTTAATTAGCATTTGTCACCTAACCAAGATGGCTTGAAAGGCCATTGAAGGCTTGTTTGAATCGTATTATTGTCTTCTATACGCAAGAGGTCGCTAATGGACCCAGGGGCGCAGCCAGGGGGGAGGTTACATGGGTCGTAACCCCCCCCTTTGGAATCTTTTTTTTTTTTTAATAGTGTTACGTTTACTTGCAATAATTTTATTCTTTGCGTTATCACTTTCGCCCAGCGTCCTAATTTATTATTTATGTTTACGATTCGTTATCGCTGTTACGCGGCAGTGGATCTAGTTGCCAGCGGGGGGTCACGGAAGTGACAATCTACACTAAACATTTTTAAATAGAATTGTACTACCTTTCACTTGACACAAATAGCAACGGACGTATCACACTATTGCCGTCAAAACTATTCCACAAGCGCGCTCTCGCCTCGCCACATTCAACGCATCCATACTTTTAATCACATTCGTTATCGTTGGTTATCGGCTTATCGCTAATTACGAATTTTAGTTATGTAGTGCATCTTTAACAAGCGATGGCACCAGGATCATAAGCAAATAACAGACAAAATGAATTATTGGAAATGTATGGTTCATTAACAAAGGATTGCCAAATGTGGCAGCATCGAAAAAAGGTGTCATAAAATAATATTCAATCTTCGAAAACAAAGCATTGTAAAATAATGTTCAATCTTCGAGTAAAAAGTATCGTAATATAATGTTCAATCTTATGGAAATTTTTTTTTAAAGAATAATGTTCAATCTTCGAGATTTTTGGGTAGCAAACTCGTCCAAGACTCGTTTGGAATCGTCTGTCTGCGAAAAGCAGTTACATGCGTTGTCTTCCGAATCTTTTCAATAAACTGGTAACAATATGTTGTTAAATTATAATTAAATTATTATAGTTAAATTATCGCTGAAAGTGAAGAAGCGCTATGCGCAGAATGCAGCTATCACGGGCGCGGGATTTCAAATTCGCGACGATTTCACTTTCAGTAATATTGGTCTCGATGCATTGCAATAAAAATTAGAATTTATTAACAGTTAATTGCAACAAGCAAGAGTTTTACATTGAAAGACGTTCCCAATCAGTACGATACATGAGCTTGTTTTTAAATGATTGTAATCGTTTTATGAAGTTATAAATACGGGAACATCAAATATATTTATTTGGAAATGGATTGATATTTCGTGACGCACTCAAAAATAGTTTATGAACCATTGGCATTTGGCAAATATCATTAATTTATGCTATTTCTTAATGTTTCATGATTGCTAATATTTCATTCTATTCTAATTTTACATTTTTTGCGGTATTTCAATTAAAATGATGACGATGGCATTTTATTTAACTGTTGACAATGGGGTAATAATCGGCGATTACTAAAAGGTTGAAATGGGACATGCCAAAACATAATAAACGAATTGACGCCTGTCAAAGGGGGCAGGGTCTGGCGACAAATAGCCACATGTGTCGGTGTTTCTCTATCATCGGCATTTTCGGCATCACTTTGAAACTCTAAAACGCAAGGACACCCCGCGGAGTGAAGACTTTCTTTCGCATAGGGAAATATTTGAATTACGATTGCTGAATAAGCGAAAAAAACAAATGCTTATTTTCTTGCTTGAAACAACGATAAACCAATTTAACCCTGTTGCCAAAAGTAATAGCATGCATTATTAACAAACTGGTAATAATATGTTGATAAATCGCCGCTAAAAGTAGAGAAGCGTTATGTGCAAATATGACAGGAATTTGAATTTGCGACGAATTCACTTTCAGTAATATAGTTAACGGCGCATTGAAATGAAAAGTTGATTGATTTTTTTTGACCAAAGAGAATGGTCGGCGATTGCTGAAAGTAGGACATGCAAAGAAAGGCTAATGAGACACAGCGACGCACATGTTGTTTTGCCATCGTCGGAACATCTTTTTAAAGACCTATAAACGCGTTTTTATTTCACCGTAACCCCCCCCTTGAAAAAATCCTGGCTGCGCCCCTGAATGGACCGCTCCATGTACGAAATTTTGCGTACGCGAGAAAATTCATCGACGATAGTAAACAAACATTCGAATCTCTCTCCTTTATGGCCGTTGAACCTTTCTTATGATAACGGCACTCTCTCGCAAGCGTTATAGCTGTTTTGGTGTTTGTTTTCCTAACAAAATGATATCACAGGCAACGGTGTGGCGCAAACAGCTGCCGAGTAACGTAGCGGTCTATTTGTGAAGTCAGCGCAGTTCTTGTTTGTTTATTATTGTGCGGGTAATTATTAGTGCGTGTTTACGCAAGGAAAATGAGCGCTCGGCCGCGCAAATTACTTTCTTTCAAGTAATAACGTATTCCTTTGTATGTTTCTTAGCTTTCAAATATTTACAGATATAAAACTCGTAAAATTGGAAATATGCCAAAAAGGAGTGACGCACAACCCGGGAGCAAAAACACTCGGACAAGCCTATATCATGCTTGAAAAAGGCGCGAAAATGTCTTATTGGTTTTGTTTTGAGTTAAGTCCATAATAAGACGTGTACATAAAGAATGTTAACTCTTACTGACCAATCATATTAGAGCCATATTCATATTACACATAAGTCTAATGCAGGAATAACAGGGTTTTAATTGGCTTAAAAATATGATTAAATAGTTCCATAAAAAAATGGTTAACCAATTTCAGATGGTTAACGGTTACGTTTATTTTAACCGTTAACTGACATCTCAGGAACAAATCATCTTTATACTGTACAATTTCTTTAAATATGATACGTCATCGGAAATTTATCTCTTGTGCTGTTTAATTCAAAAGAATATTACTAACTGTGTGGGTAAGGACTCAATAAAAGTGAAAAATGATGAGAGTAACAAGGTTGCTGATTATGGAAATTTGACAATGATGAATTTAGAAGCAGTTTCCAGTCCATTTCGAAATATATTGTTCACGATTTCATTGCAAAATAGGATATTCAATGTCATACAACAAGTGCGCGGTTGATGCCTTTTTTCTTTATGATATATATCGCGAAGTCGAATTTGCACATCGAACACCGATAATTTGTCACATAAATGACGTTTAACAACGGAATTAGGTTTTCTAAAATACTTCCACACGCCCAAAACACTCTCCGATCTCTTGCAGCAGGGCAATCGTGAAACTATCTCGATTCGTGAATAATTTTGAGTGGTAACGATAAGAACACGCAAAATTGCTTTATAAGCATTGTGACGTAACACACAGAAATTATAAACCATTACGTCAAACGTCACGCGGCGGTTAACCGGTTAATTTTACCCGGTTAACGGTTAAAGTGTTTTCCCTGAAATTTCCAGCCCTAGCAGTTAGACATTTGATTTCTCTTCGCATAGGTGAGTCAAGTTGCTTTTTCTTCAATTAATTAGAACTCAATACATGGAATTGTTTTCCAAAAAAATATGATTCCATATTGGCACTGGAACTTAATTTGGCAAAAAAAAAGTCTTGGAATTAGGTAATTCGAATATAAAAGCAGCTCTCCAAATACTCAAACATCGATTTACTTAATGTACGATGTCAGGAAAGATGAGGACAGTGTGAAGCATGGGGTGAAGCCTAACCTATGTCAGTGTTTCATTGTTTGTTTTCCCTGTTCCTGCATGTATGCTGCAGTGCTACGCTGACTATACCCCAGGCCTATAACATGATTAGTTAATTTCTTATAGTTATATATATTCTATCTCACAAGCTGAGATTTCATTCATGATACATTTATTTATTGATTTATCTTTCTTTCTTCATTTTGGATTTTGAAAAACATGAATGTGAACTATTTGTATTGCATTTTGGGCAATAATCATTGGTTTCAGAAGATAAAAAATACATGATCTTTTAGATATTATTAACTATAGAGAATTCTATCAAAATCATGGAATCCACTGAAAACATATTTCCCTGCCTTAACTGTGATGAAAACTTTTCATCAGGCCCCAGTTTGGAAAAGCATATGTTTTTGCACATTAACCATGGAACTGGCGTTTTAAGCGAATACGCAACTAACAACATTGTGGGAACTAGTCTGCCTGTCAACCCTGAGAAGCCTGACAGAAAGGACAATATCAGTGGCTACAGCAGAGATGAACCATTTGCTTGCCAACAATGTGGAAAGAACTTCAAATCAAAGTGGCATTTAAATGTGCATATGAGAACTCACGCGGTTGAAAAACCTTATATATGTAAACGATGTGGGAAGTGTTTTTCACAACAATGTAATTTAAAAGTGCATACGCGAACTCATACTGGAGAAAAACCATATGTTTGTAAACAATGTGGAAAGTGTTTTGTGAAGTCATTTGATTTACATAGGCATGAGCGAATTCATACTGGGGAGAAACCTTATGTTTGTAAACAATGTGGTAAAAGTTTTTCGCAATCATCTCATTTACAAGATCATATACTAACTCATACTGGAGAGAAACCTCATGTTTGCAAGCAATGTGGAAAACGTTTTTCACATTTGTCTCATTTATATGTGCATGAGCGAATTCATACTGGGGAGAAACCTTATGTTTGTAAACAATGTGGTAAAGGTTTTTCGCAATCATCTAGTTTACAAGATCATATACTAACTCATACTGGAGAGAAACCTCATGTTTGCAAGCAATGTGGAAAACGTTTTTCACATTTGTCTCATTTACATGTGCATGAGCGAATTCATACTGGGGAGAAACCTTATGTTTGTAAACAATGTGGTAAGGGTTTTGTGAAGTCATCTGATTTACATAGGCATGAGCGAATTCATACTGGGGAGAAACCTTATGTTTGTAAACAATGTGGTAAAAGTTTTTCGCAATCATCTAGTTTACAAGATCATATACTAACTCATACTGGAGAGAAACCTCATGTTTGCAAGCAATGTGGAAAACGTTTTTCACGATTGTCTCATTTACATGTGCATAAGCGAATTCATACTGGGGAGAAACCTTATGTTTTGTGAAGTCATTTGATTTACATAGGCATGAGCGAATTCATACTGGGGAGAAACCTTATGTTTGTAAACAATGTGGTAAGGGTTTTGTGAAGTCATCTGATTTACATAGGCATGAGCGAATTCATACTGGGGAGAAACCTTATGTTTGTAAACAATGTGGTAAGGGTTATTCGCAATCATCTCATTTACGAGTGCATGAGCAATCTCATACTGGAACGAAACCTTGGACAATATCGCGAAAGTGGATGTGATGAGGCGAAGTGTGGAAGGGGATATATATTAAATGTCAAGATTCACAAATAGGGGTTCGCGGCCTCATACTGGGGAGAAACCTTATATTTGTCGTAAATGTGAAAAACCCTTTTCATGACGGCATGAACGAACTCATACTGAAGTAAAATCTTTATGCCTGTACACAATGTGAAAGGAGTTTCTAGATTTACCAAATTTATGTGTACATGAGCAAACTCATAGGTCTTCAAAATTAAGGTTTCTAAAACTGTTGAGAGTTGAAAATTGAGTTGTTTACTTAATTCTAATGTATTCCTTTGCAATAAGGCATCCAAAGCTTGTAGGTGCTTATTATTTGATGGTATTGTTACTATACAACAGCCATCAAAATGAAAGAGTGCAATTATTTGTCATAGTAATAGACTGATAATACAAAGTATTGCCATTATAATAAATTACAAATACCATTGAAAGGGATTGCCATCATATATCCCCGACATACGTTCTCATCCCTGCACCATGTTTCTAGGAATACTGACTCAACATGTGTTTCGCCACATGATTGAGCTGTCTTATTGACTTTCTTCTCCACCGGAATAAATATGTAAATCCTAATTCTTTTTTCATTGCAATGAAAAATGCAATGCTTTTATTTTAGATATTCTTGGATATTTATGGAAAATGATATCGTAATCATAGAATTCACCGAAGACATATTTCACTGCTTCATCTGTAATGAACACTTTTCAACAGGATCCAGTTTTGAAAAGCATATGTACTCATGCTGAAAATCATAATGGAACTGGAGATTTAAACAAACATGCAACTGTCAACATACTGGAAACTAGTCAGCCTACCTACTCTGAGAATATTACAAGTAAAACTCGCGACGAAGAGAAATCTGATGAATCTGGAAAATCCAAAAATTGTGAGCAAATTGAACGGGCAGTTGGAAACCCTGTCACATGTTCATACTAATACAAAGCCAATGCCAAATTTAAAAATCAACTGTAGAGATGAAAGATTTATTTGCCTGCAGTGTGGAAAGAACTTGAAAAGGGGATATAAATTAAATGTGCATATGAGGACTCATACTGGGGAGAAACCACATGCTTGAAAATGATGTGAAGAGTCATCAAATTTGAGACAAACGTCTATTCTGAGTTATGAACAATATGGAAAGGGCTCTACAGAGAATACATTTCAAACAGCATTTCACCTGTGAAAGTCTATGTGAATAAAGTGCTCAAATTAATATTTTTTCAAAACCTGCCCAAGGATGCAAGTGAGTGAATGGTAATGCATTATGTATTTTCTTCTATTTTTTTACAATTGTATTTGTGGATCCAATCCCATGACCCTGTTTGATTGTAAATGGGTATTTATGTGTTTAGTTTTATAAAAGGATATATTAAATAGCAATGATATTATTTTGTTGAGTTTTGTTTTATTATTCCCTGGCTATCTGGGATTGCATTATTAAGATCCTTTTAATGTCTTTTGCAAGACTGCATTTTCAGCTCTTACCAATATAATAACACAATACAGGTCGAGATGTACGAGTTTGCTGTCACATATTGCTACGAGAACTGTTGTGTTGTAAATGAAACATTCCTTATTGGTTAGGCACAGAAATTGATACTACGGCATAGGATGAGGGTCCATCAAAACTGAGATTCACAAATAGGGGTCCGCGGCCCAAAAATTATCTATGCTGCTCTGACATGCTTCATTTTAGAAATATTAGGGGTATTATGCTCACGGTAAATTTCAAAGGCGAAAATCAATTCTTTCACATAATTGGCCCCACAGGATTCAAAAATGCAAATTCTATCTGTCCCTACTGTATTAAAGGATGCACACCCCTGGCTTTGGGTGTCGAGTAAAGGATCACAGAACAACAACCACATATTTTGACAGGCTGCCTCTGACCACCTTGAAGGTGACTATGTAACGGTTTCTTCTTTGATTTCTCTCGCAAAAAGGCTGTTGGGCCATTGTGAGGAAAAAAGATGAGGGTGGGACACTATCAGCTATTACGAATCAATTTTGCAACACTCTCATAAATTCTCCTAAACTTCGATTTCGTTCCATACTGGAAACACCCAGTCAAGAAGAGGTCAACTTGTTCCAAAAAGCAACGTGGCTCCATCCCTGTCATAAAGGGAAATTTTTTGATCGTTCTTTCAGGGTCCAGGCAATATTCACTTACAATCTGGTATACCGCCGTATTTCTTACATTTGTGAAGTCAGGTCAAAACTACTCTTTCAAACGCATAGGCTGTGATGTTCCTAATTTACAACTGTGTATTCTGGATTCTGTTGTTCATTGTGCGAGTTTTATAAGCGGTTCAACTAAAACATTATCCCTTTCATATCATTTATAGACTTGTACAAACCCATCTATAATTTTTTTTTGTGTTTTAGAGTCAGAGTTTCTCAGAAATGGAAGCAACTGAAGCCTCAATGCCAGAAATACAGGATGAAATACATGTTGAACCTTCTGTAGTTACTGCTCCAGAAGTGGAACAAAATCCTCTCAAGGACTTTTTCCGATAGGCATTGACCAGTCAAGCTCCTCCGAATCGGATGGAAATGCATCTAACGTGTCAGAGGAAATTTCACAGTATTTGAAAGAGAAATTGGACAGAAATACAGAGCAGCTAGACCCATTATTGTGGCGGCATGCCCGAAAAACTGATTCTCCATCCCTACACAAAATGGCCATTCGGTACTTGGCTATACCGTGTACATCAGCACCAGCAGAGAGAGGCTTTTCTTCTGCTGGTCTGACAGTTTCCAGATTGAGAAGCAGACTCAGTGGCACACACGTAAATGAGTTGAACTTCTTGCACTGCAACCGAAGTTTGATGCAGCAGTGAATGATTGCTGGTTTGTTGTTCACCTTAATTGAACATTAGAACCATTTTTGCAGAGTATGCGTGTTTACTTAAAATAATCTTGTGTGTGTTGAATAAAGTCGAAAAAAGTGATGTTGTATTAATCAGAATCGATTCGGAAATATTCGATTCGAAAAACAAAATATTCGAAACTTACATCCCTACTCGCGAACCCCTGACTCACTTTCTATACTTGATAAAATCAATAAAATAAGCGGCAAAGAGGAGGCGAGGTTTTTACCACTTCATGACAGCTGCTGCCACGAACCTACCAATGTCAGCTCTTGCCGTGGTTATGGCGCTTTTACATGATGGCAATAAATATGATTAGGTTGGAACATTTTTCTTATGGATATAGTTTTGATGGATTTGGGGTTAGGTTCCAGGTTTAAGTAGATATAATTCCGCATGATGCACTAAAATCCGGTACACGACTTTGTGAATATACCGGGACTGCCCTGCCATTACATCCGACATGCCGTGGTTACGGCAGCAAAATTTCAGCCGCCTTTAGTTTTCAATTTGCTGCCGTGGTAACGACATCTCGCCATTGATTTGTGGCAGCTAAAAAGTCAGTCGCCATGGGTTTGGCCATAGCGGCCATGGTTTCAAAATCCCACCATTGCTTCGTAGCCCGCGTGTTTTCCGCATTGTGACGCGCGGAAATGCAGACGAGTTCGTGTGACGTCACAATGGTTAACATGCCAACACCTCGCGCCGCTTGCTTGGTTTCCAAGTAATAAGTGACATTCTGGGGTTTCACGACAGCTAGTGAAAATCTCTTGGAGGCAGACGAGAGTCCATTCCAGACTTCTTCGCGTTATAATATTTATTCTGAAGTTTTGTATTATTTTCTACTGTTTTGTCAGACCCGCCGCGACCCCCCTGGTGATCGTGACCCCCAGGTTGTGAACCACTGAGTTAGACGATGCGTGGTATACATTTGCTTGTAGCACATCAACAGTCGTGCATGTTGTTTTTTATACTTGAACATCACCAGGTAGCAGGTATGAAAAATTAGCAACTAAGAAGTAGACAATCCCTGTGTTTCGTCTTTACTGTTAAGAGCTAAACATTTTGAGCTGACGTTTTAACGAAATTTACCATTTTGAATATGTGTTCGCATCTAACCTAAACATGTTTTGGCGTCACATATGTGAGGAAAAATACGTTCAAATAAACTCAAAATCACCCCCATTTCAATCAAAAATTCTTTCTGGTCGAATAAAGAACAGAATAACCTGGAAGACCTTCGCGTACCATAGGTTGGGAATCACTTTCATCAAATAATGAAATTAGAGCTCTGGATATATTGCGTGTTTGCCGATATCAGTCATACTCTGCAAGCGATGCGTGCTTGCTTCTCAACGCTCTTTAAAACGCTTCTCAAATTGTTGACAGGCATAAGGTTTTTCTCCAGTGTGAGATCGTTCATGAGTTTTTAGATGGGATAATCGTAAAAAACACTTCCCACATAGTTTACAATTATAGGATTTCTCTTCGGTATGACTTTCATGTGCCTGTCTACATTCTGCTTCACTTTGAAGCTCTTTCCACATCGCTGACAGATATATGGTTTACCTCTATTGTTGGTTTGTAAATTAGATCCTGATATGATGTTGGTATGAACAAGTGACTGGGTTTGTAATTTCACATCCAGTTTAGTGGTTGTGTTGATTTGCTCACAATTAGGCAGTATTTCAATTTTATCAGCCGGGCCTCTCTCTCTGCATTCTTCAGCACCACTTTGTAATGAAGTTTTACCACAATTCTCCTCAGAGTCGACATTTTTATTCAAATCTACATCATTGATATAATTTTCCATACTGCGGATATATAAAATTACAAGAAAATTTTTGCATTTCGTGACTCTTACCATCGTCATAAAATATAATAAAAAACTTAAATATACATTTCACATTATAGAGTTGAAGAATTTCTTGTCTTTCTATTTGATACGCAAGTGAATTTCATTTAGGGGAAGAGCAATTAGTTGTAGGCACTGTGTAGTAATCAGTTATAGTAAACATAAGTACTATAAGCACACAGAGCTGTGAGGCACTTCCGCATTTTTTAGAGACTGCAAAATTGCAGTTTCTTTTTTTTAAGTTGATAAATAGATCTTCTGATTTTTATATGTTAAGGAACAGAAGCTTTCAAAGCGAATTAATCCATCTTGTATTATGGCATTAATAGATATGACATGATCCGTGCATAGTAAAACAGAGGCAATCCTGTGTTGTAAAATAGAATTTAGGTTACTTAAAAAGACAATGAAATATAGTTTTTTCCAATTCTGTTTCGAACTTGTGAGCACAAACAATAAAATCACAACACTACTGTGCTCAAACTTGGTCATTACACCCTGCGTAAATAATGCTGGGGTTAGGGCTGCCTGCATTGTTTCCCTTGGGTGACCTAGACTGGCGGGCCATGTAAGTGTGACGTATGAAGTTAAATTTTATGAACACTATTCACAGTGTTACAAAAGCAAAAGTGGAAAACAACGAGCTCATGCTGAAAGTAAATCGCAATCTCAACAAATTCCTATGGCTATCCTTACCTGAAATATCAGAATTTAGTTACCTTGGTAATGCATTGGGCGGGCCAGATGGAATTACCAAACGGGCCGTGTCAGATCTAGCCTGACCTTTGCAGCAGCAAACATTTTTTTTATTCAAATCAATCCTACACAGAAAAACTAACCGTTGGCACTGAAATAAAATTTATTTAAATTACTATTCACAACAAAACTTAAGAATATTATTATATCCAGGTGTTAATAATGGTTATGGCGAAATCAACCATGGTAAAAAAAAATCAAATATATACCAAATGACGAAACCAAAATGGGTATAAAACACGATGAACTACTCTCTAAGTGCGGCAGCAATGTAAATATAATATGTATAATACACAAACAGTATAGTAGCCTTTCAAGCTTGAGATAGTACAATCATATACATGAAAACCTGGTTTTCCCCATTGGGTTGTTATAATATGTTTATAACAACCCTTTTTGTGCGAAACCCTCCCAAATACATTCATATACATCTTGTTTTCTCTATTTTAGTGTGAATCATTAAATTGGTCTGTCTTGACAATAACTTTTACTACATGACCCACAAACTTGCAATTTCTCATCTGTGAGATTTTATGTTGAATTACTCAATAAAACCCTTGCCACATTCGTTACAAACATGATATGTCTTTTCGGTAGGAGTTCGCTCATGCCTAAGTAAATTAAAAAAATCAACTGCCAAATCGTTTACAAATACGATTTTCTCATGTATGAGTTTGCTTATGCCTATGTAAACTGTATGAGTAAGAAAATCTCTTGCCACATTGCTTACAGGCATAAGGTTTTTCATTGGAATGAGTTGAGCCCATGTAAACATGATAATCGCATAAAACACTTTCCGCATTGTTTACAAAAATAAAGGGTCTCTCCGGTTTGAGTTCGCTCATGCACATGTAAACTAGACGAATACGAAAAAACCTTCCCACATTCTTTACAAACATAAGGTTTCATTCCAGTATGACTTCGCGCATGTGCATATAAATTAGATAATTGTGAGAAACCCTTACCACATAGTTCCCAAACACAAGGTTTCTCTCCAGTGTGAGTTCGCTCATGCACTTGTAAATTAGATAATCGTGAAAAACACTTTCCACATTGTTTACAAACGTATGGTTTTTTTCCAGTATGAGTTTGCTTATGCACTTTTAAATTAAATGGTTGTGAAAAACACTTCTCACCAGTGTTCACTATTAGCGCACTTTTTTGCAAAAAATAACTTTTTTTAGGGACTGCGAAATAGCACTTTTTTCGATTTTAAAGGGCAAAAATTCAAAGTTGACAAATATTTTCGAGCGAGTATAAAGTTGACAAATAAGTTGCGTACTAGTACCTTTTCAACACAATTAACGGCAAAATTCTTGTATATAATATGATTATTGTACAAGCACACAGATTCCGCGTCTCCGCAAAAACGCTCGGCAGCGCCTTTGAAACCAGATGTTGGAATACTAGGCAGTGCGTTTAGGGGGCGAAACGCCAATTGTAATTACTAACCAGTAATGATGAACAGAGAAACGCAGCAGAGTTTTACATTCCATGCACAAATAACCGATGCTGTATGTGAGATTTGTGCACATGAAAACACATATCTGAGAATGCGAATCGTACTTCTCTTTCAACATTAATTCCCAGGATTTTGGCGTTTCATCAGGTCGAATAAAAATTATTTATCGAATGGATTGATATTTCGCGAAACACTCCAAATTATTTGGGAACCATCATATCATTCGTTAATTTTTTATATCCTCGTTGTATTCCGTGTACCTTCGCAAAAGAAAACTCTTTGGTGTCATCTATTAGTGTAATTGAGATATATGGAAACGTCGCAAGTGAAATTGGAATGCGAATATTTCATACTAGGTCTGCAGCATTACAGAGAGTGATATTTATGAATGCTGAACTTACATGGCATTTCTGTGTTCAAACATTCAAATTATACAATCTGTAACTAATATGGATTCCAGCTTGCATGTACCAATCGTTGTCTGTTAGATTGAAGGAGTAACACAAATGCGAAAGCCTTTGCTGTTCACGCGAGTTAGCAACTGACACGGGAGATAGATTGCGTGAAAGTTTTGTGCGCGACAGGTGTTAGCAGGTGTCCTTTCTTTACCCATGAGTTCCCTTGTTTTGAACAAGAATTTAAACAAAATTTTGTTAGCGGAAATGCTCCTCATTAATTCATAATATTAACGAAAGGAGCGCTTTTTCGAGTATCTATGCTGTTTTAAATGAGTGAAAACAAAAGCTCGTGCACATAACTTGTTGAAATCGGCATAAGCACTTTCGCACTCATAATTCGCTTAAGAGTTAACACTGCTTTCCACATTGTTTACATATATAATGTAAACAATGTTTTTCACCAGTATGATTTCTCATATGCACGTTCAAATGCAACTTTGATTTTTCCGGCATTGTTGGCAAACAAATGGTTCATTTCTGCTGTTGGTTTGTAAATTTGCACCGGAATTATGTGATTTCGCAGTTTCAGCTTTATCACTCAAACCACTTTCTTGACATTTCTCTTCGTCACCTCTTCGTAAAGAAGTTTTACTGGTTTCAACATTATTTTTCGTAACGCTTCTCAGGGTTGACAGGCAGACCAGTTTCCACTATGTTGTTAGTTGCATGTCCGTTTAAATCTCCAGTTCCATAGGAATTTTTATCGTGAATGTGCAAAAACATATGCTTTTCCAAACTGGGCCCTGATAGAAAGTTTTCATAACAGATAAGCAGGGTTGCCAGACCCCAGCAATAAAAAAAAACACATCGAGACATAAAAAAAGCCAGAGAAAGCCAACAATTTTACCAAGTACAAAAGCCCCATGATTTGTCAGATTTAAGCGCTTGGCAACGTACTGATGATGATGTAGAGCCATCAGTTCATTCGGTGAGGCACACAAATAGAAAGTAAAGTTCCTATAGAACTGTAGAAAGTAAAATAAATATCAAGCGGACAGCATCATTTTACCACTCAATATATACAATACAGGGTGCCGCCTCCGTCCGTCAGTATGTAATATACCTACATGTTTCTACCTAAATTTGTGATATACCTATATACCTTAAAAAATTCTCCCTATATCAGTATATCGTGCTTTATTATTGAAAATTTTTTCACTTTTAAAATTTTTAAACCATCAATTTTATTAAAAAATTATCTAAACCCCCGCCGCTCACAGGTGGACCACTGATATCTAATTCAGTAATTTTAGCGTAGTTAATCACATCGTTACTGCAATTGCAGAATTAAACTGAAGCTCACATAAACCATATCAGGCATAATGAAAATTAAGTTATACAACTATTTTTTGGAAACAGAATGTAAAACTGACAAATACCGGCAAAACTATAAAGTACGTTGTTACACACTATATATTGTATTTTATATGATTTTAATAATAGACACTAGAATAGACTTGAAAAAAGCCAAAAAAACACCAAAATGCCAAACGGAAATTCTGACGCCAAACGCGTTTGAAAAAAGCCAAAATTGGCAAATTTGGCGTTAAAAAAGCCAATATGGTAACCCTGCTACTAACTGGCTGCCAAAGAAACAGTTACAGAATTTTTCTATTTAAATTAATCCTATGCGGAAAAATTACATGTGGCATAAAATTAACAAAATGGGTCACCAAGTCTTGACTTACTTGCGTATTTGTTTTGTAATGAATATTTGGCAGTATTTGAAAAAAAATCATACATCTGTCATTGCTTGATTTTCTTGTTCCACCCATAACAATGTTTAGTCAGCCATAACCTAACGTTAATCTAAAAGTGGTATTTGAACCGTCGCGCAAACATTTCAAAAATAACTTTATTCGGCTGTATCATAGCGTATGTTTCTCACCAGGTATATTTATATGGAGGATGAATGAAGTGCCACAGATGTAATAAAAACGATGTAATTTGCCGACGTTTCGAATTTATATACATACTTCCTCAGAGCATGATATGCAAATGACAATGGACCTTTCCCCGACATCAAAACATCCGTATTCTCAACCAATCACAAGCGAGCAGATGTAAACAAACATTCTCCGCTGAAAAGTCGCTCAGACAACTTTGGAGGCGCAGTTCTTACCACTTCATGGCAGCTCCTGCCACGAACGTACCACGCCGTCTCCTGCCATGGTTTTATGGCGCTATTACCGGTATATTTACAAATTCATGTACCATATTTTAGTTTATCATGCGAAATTATATCTACTTAAACCCTAACCCTAACCCCAAATCCATCCAAACTGTATCCATAAGAAAAACATTCCAACTCACCAAATATTTATCACCATCAGCAGATTAGGGGCAGCCCTGCTATTACAGCCGACCTGCCGTGGTTACGGCAGTAAAATTGGTGGTATTCGATTTGCTGCCGTAACCACGGCAGCTCGCTATTGGTTTGTGGCAGCTAAAAAGTCAGTCGCCGTGGGTTTGGTCTTAGTGGCCGTGGTTTGGAAATCCCGCCATGGTTTTGCGGCAGCTGTAGACGCCACAAAATACTTGAAACTGCACTTGCAACTTTGGACGCGTTCCGCGCAGGTTGCTGGCGATTTAGGCAGATCTTTGTCCCTCTTTTTCGCCCTTTGTTTTCTTCACAGGGCTGCGAGAATTAGAAAGCGGTAATACTGTATGTTACTTGTTGCAAATCACGTTCACGCAATCTATACTAAAAGGATGTACCCGTTGCAGGCACCTTACAGTTAAGGTACCGTACAGGTTAACCAACTGCTATTTCGAACCAAAAAATAGTAGACAGTCATACCGGTACTGATGCAATCAAGGGTACCGGTAGCCTACCGTATGTCAGTACGGAAGAATTCGCCTTCGATACAATGTTGCATTTTTATTAAACAGAATCTATTAGTGAATTATTTTCGTAGACTTGCCTAACTATGTTTAAACGGTCCGCATATGGTATTTGTCGGTCTGACAACCTGTACGGTACCCCTGCCGTTCAAATGGAGTAAGATTTGTGCCTTTTCCGAAGCCACATATTGACCACCAAAAGCAATGAGGTGGATAAAGGAATGCAACAGGCCTCACAGTCGATTCAACCTAGGAAAAATCACCAGAAATACCTACCGGTACGTGTGTACCAAGGTAGGCCAACATAAATAGTTTTCAATACCTATGACATATTCAATATGTTAATTTTTATATGAAATAAATTTTAATACAAGCAATGCGTTCCATCATGCATTTTCATGGAGGCGATGGACCAACTGATGAATACCCTGACCCTATATCAGATTCTTGTCGCCCAAAGCACCATCAAATAGTGAGCTAAGGATTACTTATACCATAATTTAACTTTGGATCATAATTTAACAGGATCTGTCACCAGATACTTCATTTGATACAGAGACATGCGAATCTGACGAAAGTGAGAAAGGATTGTCAGGGATCCAACCAGATCTGCCCCCAGACTCTTTAGTTGAAACTACCTCAAGTGCCGCTAATGAAAATGACAGTGCTTTGTCAGACAGCAGAAAAATGTAAGCAAGCATCATCATCATTTTATTTTGGTTCTCTGTCATAAAACAACACAAAAAGTCAACATACAAACAAAATGCCGGGAAAATTGGAAGTCGAGCATAACTTAAAATAGATTTCAAAAAGTAGGCGGCTACCTACAAGAAAACGAAATAATAATAATAAAAGGGCACGAAAGAATTAACAAGATTCAGAATCAGGCAACACTTAACATAATTCAAAATGAGAAAACACACTTCTTCCAGCATTGGTGTCATATTTGCTAACTGTAAAAATGATGAATAAAGAAGGAAAATTAATATTGAAGACTTGGGACTTCATGCAGATTTTTTTACAATCTATTGGTGATAAAATGATGTTACTTTATAGAGGATGCTTCGCATGCAAGCCATGTCCGGTGTGACCCTGCCTGGAGATTGCAATATCATTTTTATGCGGACTGCTAAGTCACACCAAGCTGCTTCTGATACCAGAAGTTGGCCCTGCACTTGGTAGTAACTGTGGTGTGTGATAAATATCCTTATTTTGTTAGGTTGTTTTGCATTTATCACTGTCATATAAATTACAACTTGTTCATAATCACCTGATAACTTTAGAACCGAACCAAGTGGTGGGTGTTTGCCCATCTGACTATGGGCTGACTATATAACAATGAGGTAGTGCTCAGTGAGCGCAATTATCCCATATTATCAGGAGATGAAACCAGGCAGCTTTAATAAAATAACTCAGCAGTAAAATCTTTGTGATGCATTATGTCTGTGAATAGAATTGTGAAATGAATTCAATTCTATTATTTCACTGCTTCCATGGTTTCAGTTTGTTGTGCCCAAAAGCATATATCTGGTGTGTATTTTTATCCTATACAACACAATATCTGGAAAACTGTATAATTTGTAGTAATTTTCTTGGATATTTTTTCTTGCTTGTTCCTTCATCATATATTTTTTATAATCTGTTATATTCTATTTCTACACTGAATGAATGAACTATATTGTGAAACCTATCAGATACCCGACTGTTTTTGGTTGAACCGGTATGATTGGAACTCTGGCTCGATCTAACTTTGTGGGCTTAGCACCAACTACAGACGACAAAACTGTTGATCTATTTTGTTACCTCCATATAGGTTGTTACCAATGCTGGGGAACCCTTGTACATGCTTGGCTAGGCGTAAAATCTTTTATTCCCCTCAATTTCATCTGTTGGATAGTCTTGGTTCGTCCAACGATATGGCAACAAGCACCAGTAGTTCTGATGAATATGTAACAATTTTCAAACCATGTTTACCACTATAACATTATTGGTCTTGTAATTTTATGTGGTATGTAATCGATCATAATACCTCAATAAACCTGTTGAATCTTATCTTTCGATAATTTGCACTCATCTTACTGAGCTAATAAATCTGTGTTTCTATGATACGGCATAAACTTAAGTGCCCTCACCGTGCCTAGCATGTGCAAATTGCATCAGAGACTTGGTGACTATCCAGCGACACCCCTTTTTGAAGATGATGTGATGGCAGAGCCTCCTGAACTTATCTATAGCACTTGGCTTTGAAATCTAGCGTTGAACCAAGATTGACGACTGAACCATCATGAACGTATCTGAAAAAAATATTCATCTGTTCATAATTACAGATTGCTGTAGTTTGTGCAAAAAAGACTTTTTAAACTGCCCCTGCATTTCTATACTAAACCCACCAATTTAGTCCTAACTTGGACGCTATCTATTAGTCTATGAACCATGGGATACGGTACCGGTAGTCACGCAGTCCTCAGACATTCTTCAACCATATAAGTTTAAATATCACCTTTCAATGTAAAGTTTTGTATTCGTCTCCAAGCTGGTGGAAAGAAAAGTTTTTGGAGAACCAAGTCATAGAAAAGTCATCTCTGAGTGATTCCATTTTTGTATGTTAATGAAGCTTTTGGAAATAAGTTAGGTACGGTAACGGCAATGTGAAGGCGGAATAACGTTAATAATAGATCACTTGACAATATCTTATAACTTTAGAAGCACGGAAATACCGCCAATGCCATTCGAAGGCCTTTAAAGCGAGCAACGTACCGGTACCACTCTATCGCCCTACACAAGCCTGAATGTTTGTCTGAGCGACCAAAATCAAAACAATAAAGGTCAAAGGTCGGGGAAAGGTCCATAGCGCATATAATGCAAGAAAAACGTTATCACGGTGTAAAATTTAATTCATTCTCGAGAGACCCAAGTTTGTTAAAAATTAAATTTTGTAAAATCTCGCGACCAATAGCAAATTTAATATTAAATAAAAAACTGTGTAATTGGTAATTTTTGGCCAGATGTAATTGTTCCGCGTAGGAGTAATTTAAAAAATCTTGAACAGTTGTTTAAGCCACACATTGGGCATCCTTTTCCCAATATCGGTACCGGTACTGTAAAATCAGCAAGGTCAGTTAGGTTGCTCCAGTATTTTGGATTTAGGAAATTCGTACATGAAGGCAGATCACAGCTCTCTCAAATACCCCATAAAATGTTTCTTAATATAACAGGCAATATTCCACTCACAAATTCATTGTATTGTGGCGAATCGGTCTTGGATACCGGTATATATTCTTGAGATCCCATGCTTGTCACCAGGTCTATTCATATGTAGTGCTTTATAGCAAATTAAATGACCAATACAAGTTTTTTTTTTTTTTGCCAGATATAGTTTATCCGCGTAGGAGTAATTAAAAAAATCCTCAACAGTTTTAGCGAATCATTTCGACTGTTCTTCGCAAACCTGCAAGGTCATTTGGGTTGCTCAAGTGTTTTGGATTGAGGGAATTCGTATATGAAGGCAGATCTCAGTTCCCACAAATAGCCAATACACTAAACAGACGTGGAGGTAGTCTGTGTCAAAGTTCAATCAATCATTTATTTCGGTACTCTGACATAAAAACAAAAACAACACAAAAACTGGACAAACAAACAAAATGCAGAGATACCTGGAAGGCGAGCATAACTTAAAATAAAGTTAAAAAACGTATAAAAGTACGCACCCGCCCACCGAAAAAAATACCAGTTACCAGTACTGGTAACGACGTAATGTATGTTTTCATTGTTTCTGCGTGTGCTCCACAGTGCTAACTTGATTAAAAGCTTTATTGGAGAGTTTCTAGCAGTTTTTAGTTATATTCATGTATCATCATGAGAAGTTTAACCACTCAATATAGAGTATGTAGTACCGGTACTTTCCGTTTGGCGTTTTTTTCAAGTCTATTCTAGTGTCTAGTAATAAAATCATATGAAATACTATATTTCCTGGAGCATCGATTTCCTTGTTTGTTATATTAACTCTTAACCATATCCTACCCAATAAGAAATAATTGCAGTTTCTGCAGCTGCTCAGACAGTTGTTCAAGCAGGGTTGTAAACATTGTCTCGTTTTTATAGTTTTGCCTATTTGTCAGTTTTACATGCTGTTTCCAAAAAATAGTTGTATAACTTAATTTTCATTATGCCTGATATGGTTTATGTGAGCTTTAGTTTAATTCTGCAATTGCAGTAACGATGTGATTAACTACGCTAAAATTACTGAATTAGATATCAGTGGTCCACCTGTGAGCGGCAGGGGGTTAGATAATTTTTTAATAAAATTGATAGTTTATAAATTTTGTAAGTAAAAAAATTTTCAATAGTAAAGCACGATATACTAATATAGGGAGAATTTTTTGAGGTATATCACCAATTTAAGTAGAAACATGTAGGTAATCTTGTAGTTGTATTGTATATATTGAATGGTAAAATGATGCAGTCCGCTTGATATTTATTTTACTTTCTACAGTTCTATAGGAACTTTACTTTTCTATTTGTGTGCCTCACCGATATAACTGATGGCTCTACATCATCATCGGTACGTTGCCAAGCGCTTAAAATCTGACAAATCATGGGGCTTTTGTACTTAGTAAAATTACTGGCTTTTTTAGGTCTTGATTTGGCTTTTTTTGATCGCTGGGGTCTGGCAACCCGGCTGGGAATAATTAACTGGACGAACACTGAATTATCAACATCGGATTTCATATGTATAATGGATTGTTTATGCAACTGTTTTTATTTTTCTACAAATAATTGGAACTCAATACATGCAATTGTTGTTCAAAAAAAATAAAATAATTTTGTGTAAAACATTGTTAAAACCTTCCTAACCCGCACTCTCTAGTCAAATTTTTAAAATATTTTCAATTAGCATTTGTCACCTAACCAAGATGGCTTGAAAGGCCATTGAAGGCTTGTTTGAATCGTATTATTGTCTTTTATACGCAAGAGGTCGCTAATGGACCGCTCCATGTACGAAATTTTGCGTACGTGAGAAAATTCATCGACGATAGTAAACAAACATTCGAATCTCTCTCCTTTATGGCCGTTGAACCTTTCTTATGATAACGGCACTCTCTCGCAAGCGGTATAGCTGTTTTGGTGTTTGTTTTCCTAACAAAATGATATCACAGGCAACGGTGTAGCGCAAACAGCTGCCGAGTAACGTAGCGGTATATTTGTGAAGTCAACGCAGTTCTTGTTTGTTTATTATTGTGCGGGTAATTATTAGTGCGTGTTTACGCGAGGAAAATGAGCGCTCGGCCGCGCAAATTACTTTCTTTCAAGTAATAACGTATTCCTTTGTATGTTTCTTAGCTTTCAAATATTTACAGATATAAAACTCGTGAAATTGGAAATATGCCAAAAAGGAGTGACGCACAACCCGGGAGCAAAAACACTCGGACAAGCCTATATCATGCTTGAAAAAGGCGCGAAAATGTCTTATTGGTTTTGTTTTGAGTTAAGTCCATAATAAGACATGTACATAAAGAATGTTAACTCTTACTGACCAATCATATTAGAGCCATATTCATATTACGCATAAGTCTCATGCAGGAATAACAGGGTTTTAATTGGCTTAAAAATATGATTAAATAATTCCATAAAAAAAATGGTTAACCGATTTCAGATGGTTAACGGTTACGTTTATTTTAACCGTTAACTGACATCTCAGGAACAAATCATCTTTATACCGTACAATTTCTTTAAATATGATACGTCATTGGAAATTTATCTCTTGTGCTGTTTAATTCAAAAGAATATTACTAACTGTGTGGGTAAGGACTCAATAAAAGTGAAAAATGATGAGAGTACCAAGGTTGCTGATTATGGAAATTTGACAATGATGAATTTAGAAGCAGTTTCCAGTCCATTTCGAAATATATTGTTCACGATTTCATTGCAAAATAGGATATTCAATGTCATACAACAAGTGCGCAGTTGTTGCCTTTTTTCTTTATGATATATATCGCGAAGTCGAATTTGCACATCGAACACCGATAATTTGTCACATAAATGACGTTTAACAAAGGAATTAGGTTTTCTAAAATACTTCCACACGCCCAAAACACTCACCGATCTCTTGCAGCAGAGCAATCGTGAAACTATCTCGATTCGTGAATAATTTTGAGTGATACCGATAAGAACACGCAAAATTGCTTTATAAGCATTGTGACGTAACACGCAGAAATTATAAACCATTACGTCAAACGTCACGCGGCGGTTAACCGGTTAATTTTACCCGGTTAACGGTTAAAGTGTTTTCCCTGAAATTTCCAACCCTAGCAGTTAGACATTTCATTTCTCTTCGCATAGGTGAGTCAAGTTGCTTTTTCTTCAATTAATTAGAACTCAATACATGGAATTGTTTTCCAAAAAAATATGATTCCATATTGGCACTGGAACTTAATTTGGCAAAAAAAAAAAAGTCTTGGAATTAGGTAATTCGAATATAAAAGCAGCTCTCCAAATACTCAAACATCGATTTACTTAAAATGTACGATGTCAGGAAAGATGAGGACAGTGTGAAGCATGGGGTGAAGCCTAACCTATGTCAGTGTTTCATTGTTCGTTTTCCCTGTTCCTGCATGTATGCTGCAGTGCTATGCTGACTATACCCCAGGCCTATAACATGATTAGTTAATTTCTTATAGTTATATATATTCTATCTCACAAGCTGAGATTTCATTCATGATACATTTATTATTGATTTATCTTTCTTTCTTAATTTTGGATTTTGAAAAGCGTGAATGTGAACTATTTGTATTGCATTTTAGGCAATAGCCATTGATTTCAGAAGATAAAAAATACATGAGCTTTTAGATATTCTTAACTATAGAGAATTTTATCAAAATCATGGAATCCACTGAAAACATATTTCCCTGCCTTATCTGTGATGAAAACTTTTCATCAGGGCCCAGTTTGAAAAAGCACATGTTTTTGCACATTAACTATGGAACTGGCGATTTAGGCGAATACGCAACTAACAACATTGTGGGAACTAGTCTGCCTGTCAACCCTGAGAAGCCTTACAGAATGGACATTATCAGTGGCTACAGCAGAGATAAACCATTTGCTTGCCAACAATGTGGAAAGAACTTCAAATCAAAGTGGCATTTAAATGCGCATATGATAACTCATACTTATTTATAGATTTATCAAATTTACGTGCACATAAGCGAACTCATACTGGAGTGAAACCTTATGTTTGCAAACAATGTGGAAAGAATTTTTCAGATTTATCAAATTTACATGCACATGAGCGAATTCATACCGGAGAAAAACCTTTTATTTGTAAAGAATGTGGAAAATGTTTTTCTCGATTATCTCATTTAAATAGACATGAGCAAACTCATGCTAGGCGATTACATAAGCATTATCAAACTCATTCTGGGGAGATACCTAATCATATTTGAAAATGATGTGGAAAGTTTTTTTTCGCATTTATTCAGTTTGAATGAGCGGAGTCTATCAGAAAAACCATATATTTGTAGACAATGTGAGAAGCTATTCAATTCAATCATCCATTTCGTGTTATGAACAATTATGGATATCCAAAATCAAATATCGAACCGGATAATAATGTGCAATCCTAAATCTGATACTATTGTACAATATAAATTCTCCCTCTGATATTGTATGTGCAGTCAGTGGCGCAGCCAGGGGGGGGGGGGGGGGGTTTGGTTCGGGGTCAAAACCCTCCCCCTTTAAATTTTCTGAGAAGTGAAAATTTGCCGATAACAAGTGCAATTGCCTTCTGCTAAATTCGCGGTTCATCAACGCGGGAACAATGATAATTATTTTATTTTTGTACCCGCACGGAAACGTGAAAACTGAAAAAGCGTGCAATTGCCTTCTGCTAAAATCACCCATGTTTTCATCAGCGTGTTATTTAGGCCGTAAACGTCCTTACGTCGGTTTTTATTCTTTCTAAATCATAAATTTGTGCCACGATAAACATGATAATTATTTTATTTTTGTACTTTGCACGGAATTGTGAATTCGTGAGTTATTTATTATACGTTCATCGGTGGAGAGGTTCTAACTACAGGGGTGGTGACTCCTCTACGACCCATGGGCCGGGGCCACGGCCCATCTAATTGGGCCACAAGAAACGTCAGGAAAAATTCAATTATCTTACCAAAATTTTCAATTTTTACAAAATTGTCAATATTCGAACCAAAAAATAAACTCCTGTAGTATGTGTACCAGGTTAGGGTTAGGGCAAAATTTTGTTCAGATTTTTTACATTATAGTTCTATTATGAGTTTGGGGACTGTCTGTGTTAGCCAAGTGAATAGTTTCTTTACACAACTTGATGGGCCGCGGCCCATAGCCTGATGGGCCGAGGCCCAATTTGATGGGCCGTGGCCCCGGCCCATGGGCCGAAGAGGAGTCACCACTTCCACTCGGTTCTACGGACAAAAGGAGGAGTAAAACCGCGATCTAAATTTGATCGAAAAGCGGTATTATAAAATACTGAAAATAAAACCGTAAACAATATAAGTTTTGTTGATTCCCGCGACAGTCTAAAAACGCTTTTCTAGTCGCAAAATTTCGTGTGCCTACGGCGCACATTATGTTTGGTCGCCGTTTAGGAACATACCGTCACTAAAATCGAAACACGGTTAATTGTGGGTGGGATTTGCCTTTTTCCATTACTTTAAAATTGTCGTAGAAAATTTTCGTGTTATCATTAAACGAGGTTGAAAACGCGATTTTTCCCGGTTTGTGATGATATATAAGATAATTAATCCGAAGTATATCCATCAATTTTTATTGTACTGAAATAAATTTTACTCCATGAGAATTTACAGCAGATTTATGGATTTTTCAGGTTTTATCTTTAAAAATAATCGGAGTGTCAGCATTGCGATTGAACGGAGTCAATGTTACAAGCACATGTCGAATTTGCAAAATAGAAACATTACGGATCAAAACAATATATGATAGGCGACGGGCAGTTACCACAAATTTTTATGTCGGCAAATGGCCGAGGTATTTTAAAATTGTGAATTGTAAAAAATTGTTTTATTTTTTCGATGCAAAGGCTGGTTAAATTGAAGACAATTAAAATAATAAAGCAAGACATTTTAAATATGCCCTTATCGGTCACGAATTGATTACTTTGCACAACAGAAAAATCATTTTTCGTTGTAAACGTCGGCTCTTTTAACAAGTGGCATAATCGTGGCGATGAATGTATTTTTAATTTAACGATATACTTCATATGCATTTTCATTGTACGAAATAAAATTGTACTTGTCGGGATTTATATCAGTTATTGAGATTTTTGTAACGGCGATAACGAGTTGGCAAGATTCCAAAAATACGTATTTAATTAAATACACCGTTTATCTCATATTTTTATGTCCACCGATCGCCGTGGCATTTCAGAGAACCAATGTTTTCATTTTGACGTAAGAAGAAGCAACCACGAGTTACGTTGGGCACAATTAAACTAATATATAAAGACATTTTAGAATTTTGTAGTTGTCAGAGATTGAATATTTGACGCGACAAGAATAATCATTATACGCTGAAAAGACGTTCCTTTAACGAGCGCCTAATACGAAGTCTGTTACAGACCGCAATGGAAATTTATGATTATGAACCCCCCCCCCCCCCCCCTTTTGAAAATCCTGGCTGCGCGCCTGTGTGCAGTTACATATAAATTACAGCTAACATCTTGCATATTCAGTAATTCTAATGGATTCCATTTCAATAGGTCATGCAAAGCTCGTAGGTGCTTGTTATTTGATGACTGTATTGTTACTATACAACCAGGGATGGCCAATTCGAATATGTCGTCATTCGAATATCGGAATTCACGTTCATAAGAATATCGGATATTTGTGTGGCGTCACACATTTTCGACGCCGCTTTCAAGACGTTTCCGTTGAATTAAAACATTCTCGATAGAAACTTGCGCGTGATTGTTTTCATCACTCATCAGCGTAACGTGTTATTTAGGCCCGTAAACGCCTTTACGATTGTGTTATTTTTAACTAAAACGAGAATTTTCCACAAATTTGTTCCACGATAACATTTATTTTATTTTTGTACGCGCACGGAATTGTAAATCTGGTAAATACGTTCATCGGCGGCGAGTTTCTAAAGACAACGCAACCTTTTTGATTGAAAAGAGGCAATTTAAAATACTGAAAATAAAACCGTAAACAATATAAGTTTTATTGAAGCCCGCGAAAATTTAAAAAACGCTTTTCTAGGCAGTGGAAATCGCAAAATTTCGTGTGCACACATTATGTTTGGTCGGCGTTTAGAAACATATCGTCACTAATTGAGGGCGGGATTCGCTTGATTATCCATTACTTTAAATTGCCGTCGAATATTTTCGTGTTACCACGATACAAGGTTTGAAACGCGACTGTTTCCCGGGTTGTGAGGATGTATATAATATAATTAATCTAAAGTATATTCAATCAATTTTATTGTGATGAAATAAATTTCACTCTGACATATTACAGCATATTTATGAATTTTTCGAACGGTTTTATCTGAAAATAATCAGAGTGGCAGCATTTCGATCGAGCGGAGTCACTGTTAACAAGTACATCTAAATATTTGCTGAATTCGCAAAATACGAATCAAAACAATATTTAATAGGGCAGTTTACCTCACGTTTTTATTTTTATGACCGCGGATTGCAATGGTATATAAGATTGGGAGGATTTTATTTTGTCGACGCCACCGCAGGTTAAATTGAAGACAATTAAATTAATAAAGCAAGACATTTTAAATATGCCCGTGTCGGTCACGAATTCATCACTTTGCACAACAGAAAAATATATATTCGTTGTTATATTATTTGTTGTAAAAGTTGACTCGTTTAACAGGTGGCATAATCGCGGCGATGAATATGTATTTTTAAAAAACTGCTAAACTTTATATGTATATTCATTGTATGAAATGAATTATACTCTACACTTAACAAGATTTTATATAATTATTTGAGAATTTTCTAACGGCGATAACGAGTTGGCAAGATTGCAAAAATACTTATTAAAATAAATACATCAGGCAGTTTATCTCGTAATTTTAGGTCACAGATCGCCGTGGACCGAATAGTAATGTTTTTTTTTTGACGTAAGAAGAAGCAACCGCGAGTTACGTTGCACACATTAAATTAATATATAAAGATATTTCAGAATCTCGTAGTTGTCATGGATTGAATATTTTACGTAACAGGATGATCATTACACGCTGAAAAGACGGCTCTTTTAACAAGCGAGGAATCGCGGTGGGTGTTACAGGCGGCAATGGGAATTTCCGATTTCGAAAATCCTGGCTGCGCGGCTGGCAGTTGTGGTCATCTATTCTCTACTAATTTATTTCTAATTCCAAACACAACAATATGTTACACATAATAACAATATGGATCACATAAATTAATATACAAATATACTGGTAGGTAGTACAATACTCTAGGCCCAAATATTAGAATTTTTAAAGGCATAATGGATTTTGATGGTTGTTGCCTGTATTGCCAATAAATTTTATTACTCTCAGAAAATATACACAATTATCCGAATACAAGTAGTATGTCAATAAACTTGACTATTATCGTAATATCATGGTACCATTATAGAAAGCGTCAGACAACTCCTTGGCTATCTTTTCATATGGTCATTTGTTTAAAGTGAATAATTTTAATAAACTGACTGTGTCACAAGTTGCTATATAGCTATAAACTATCAATTACTTTGTGTACATATACTGTTGGTTTGTGGCTTCATTCTGATATTTCTATCGAAGCTTATTTCCTAATTTACTGGATTTTAATCAACTAAAACAAAAATGTGTTATTTTCGATTTTAGAATGTATTCGGAATTCCAGATTCGAAAACATTTATGTATTCGGAATAGTTTAGTATTCGGAAATGGCCATCCCTGTATACAACAGCCATTAAAGAGCAAGAGTGCAATTATTTGTCATATTAATAGACGGATAATATTACCATTGAAAGGTATTGCCATCATAAAAACTAGGGCTGTCCAAGCGAACCAAATATTCTAAAGTGAAAAGCGTTTTTCGGCTAATTTTCGAATCGCTAAAATTAAGTACATAAAGCGGAAAAGGCTTGAAACCACCTTTGCGAAACGTTTTTCATCGAGCGGGTGGAGCTTCGAGCCTAGACCACACTCGTTCCTGGTTTAATTGGTTTTCTGATATTTCTCTCGCCTTCATTTTACGGTAAACATGTCATTCCTAATGCCTGTTGGCACGTGATCAGCCATTTCATGCTTAGTCATCTTATCTTGAATGTTACAAACGGTAGTGATGTTTTTGAGAGAGAACACAGAGAATAAGTCTATTCAGTATCGTTAGAAAACGATAGTTCTATAAATAGAATCGATTTGAAGCTAATTGAGTTAGTTATCATAGGAACATGGTACAGGCAACATAAATCTGAAACAGCTATTGTGGAATCCTTATGATGGCAATACGTTATTCCAATGGAATTTGTAATTTCTTAAGATGGCAATACTGTATTATCCATCTATTTACCAAGACAAATAATTGCACCCTTGCATTTTGATGGCTGTTGTACACTAACAATATTACAGTCATCAAATAATATTGTCATTTGTTGAATGAAATTTTGAATTTGAGCACAAGTTTTTTCTATATTAATTACCCAAAAAATAGCATCTACAGTTTCATATACGAATATCCTAAATCCAAAATACTGGAGCAACTGATTTTACAGTACCGGTACAGATATTGGGGAAGGGCTGTCGAATGTGTCGCTTAAACAACTGTTCATGATTTTCTAAATTACTCCTACGCGGAACAATTACATCTGGCCAAAAATAACCAATTACACAGTTTTGTATTTATCATTAAATTTGCTATTGGTCGCGAGTTTTTACAAAATTTAATATTTAACAAACTTGGGTCTATTAGATTTTACACCGTGATAACGTTTTTCTTGCAATATATGCGCTATTGTCTGATGAAGTATGTATATAAATTCGAAACGTCGGCAAATTACATCGTTTTTATAACACCTGTGGCACTTTATTTATCTGGTGACAAACATACGCTATCATACTGCCAAATACAAATCAACAGTTCTAAGTTATTTTTGCGCGACGAATCAAATACCACTTTTGGATTACCGTTAGGTTATGGCTGACTAACCATTGTTATGGAAAGAACAAGAAAGTCAAGCAATGACAGATGTATAATTTTTAAAATAATTCTGCCAGATATTCATTACAAAACAAATATGCAAGGAAGTCAAGACTCTGAGACCCATTTTGTTAATTTTATACCAGATGTAATTTTTCCGCGTAGGATTAATTTTATATAGAAAAAATCTGTAACTGTTTTATTGGCAGTCAGTTAGTAGGGCCAAAGTGACTATAAACCAAGTGGAGACACCGAGTGCAATGATGCATATCGGACGCCATTATGTGTCCGGCGAATCGCGCGAACGTTGCAGCCTCAGTCTGTTTTAGAGGGAGAGAGTGAGAGTTTATTTGTTTTGTCCACCAGAAAACATATACACAACAAAGTCAGTCTGATGATCAGGTTCCGTTAGTGAATTTGTTTGGGGATTTGTTACTGTTTTATATTTTATTCGGGTAAGTTTAGCATTTTTCTTTTGCTATTTGCCTAGTGGAACAATACCGGTATCCCGTGTGAGTTATGCAACTTTGAAACCCCATATCTCACGAACCTTACATTATATTTAGACAAGTTTTATATTGTTTGAGAGACAATCTATGAGACTAATTATAATTATGTGATGAAGGTAAAATGTCGCGATCATCATACAAAAATCGGCAAAATTGAAAAGCGTGAATTTTTTTTTGAAAAGCTTCTCAATTGAATAACAAAACCTCCGATTTGTTCTTGTATTTTAACCTAATATGATATCGACACATTTGTAGAGGTTGAAGATAGCTTTTGAATGGTATCATTAGATTGAATTGATCGTGCACCAGTAGAATTGTATAAGCTATTTTATTCAATGTTTCTCCAATTCCGCTGCGCAAACTTGAGTTAAACAGCGTGTCGGCGATAGAAGTTTCTTTTCAGTTGATTATATTTTAAACGCTGTTCTTCCTTGTGTTCCGACCGGCTAATTTTTATCGATAATTGCTTTTCTGTTTTGACGCGAATTTCGCGGGCTTTACTGCACCTGACGTGTCACGCGTGGCTCTTGCATCTCGACTTTACGCGTCGTAGGACGTTCTTGTTTAATCTTGTTATGGTGTCAGTGGTGTGGTTTCGCATTATCCGCTTTACTGACTTAGCGTGTGGGTGGCATTTGGTCTCGTTAGGTAGAACTGTGGTGAGGGTATCGTAACCGGGGCCCCATATGACCATCGTCGTCATTTATTGCTTTAATTGTTCATGTATTTTTATATTTCATTCTGCTTTCATTTCATAACTGCTTTCTAAATTTAGTTGCTATTATATTCTAATAACGTGATCGTTCACGTTACCTGTCAGTTTCTTGTCGATTTAGGCCTTTGGAGCGTTATCATATGTAAGTTTATTTTCTATTAACTTTCTGGTTATGCATTTTCGTTCCGCCCTCATCTTGTGATTGTTTATTTCACTTTATTTACAGTCAACCGTTTTACAATAAACGCGTATGACATGGAACATCTGTGTGCCTAAATCTGAAAAAGTTGAATATGACGCATTTGTTGAAGAAGTCGCCAAATACTGGAGAATCTGAAGCAACAGTGGCTTCATCGTCGACGAGTATGGAAGAAAGTAAATCCGTAACCGATAATATAATTGAGAGCTTGCCATCCTTAACCACACTCAGACAAAAGCGTGTCAACATAGAGACAGAGCTTAAATCATTGTTGACCAATAGTCGGAATTTGATAAACGAAAAGGCTCGAAGATCGCAACTGGCATGCCCTAAAGCAGAGTTATATTTTAAACTGGCCGCTTATAATCAAATTATATCGAACATATTACCTCAAATTCGCAATGCAGAGTCAAAAGCTGCTTTCGAAGAAGGAGTTCGGAGCGTGATATCTGAAGTTGAAAGTATGATCGATGAAATTGATAGTTACATCGACCGCAAACCTGAAACATCGTGCGTGGCACCTGACGAAAAGAACTCTAATGTTTCAAGCGGAAGTCTGAAAGATAACAATCAGCCAGCTCTGGCCCGACAGCCGAATGGTGAAATGGGGGCGGCGATTGACCAACTTCGAGAGTCTAGCTTGGCGGAGAACGTAACCCACGAACCACAAAGACGAGAACACGATGATCGTCGAGAGACACCATCTCTCCCAAAGAGTAGCTTTATGAACACCAGGTTTAATGACTCTGACAAACGCGATGTGTTAGAATCAACTCGAAGAAAAATTGCCCGCTGTGAACCGGAGACTTTTACTACGACAGATACACGTCGTGAATATACGATTTCTTACACTTTTAAGACATTATCAAAATCCTTCACCAGCAAACCAGATGCCATTGCCAGACCAGTCGGTAGACTCCTGGATCGATAATCTCCAACCAAATCAAGCAGGATCTAGAACGGTAAATGATAAAATTTCTCTAGCTGAGCAAACGTGTTTATCTTTGAGTTTGAATTCTAAAATGTGGGCTGAGCATCATTTGCCGCCGGTCCAAATAAGTCCGTTTGATGGTAGTGCTATAAATTGGCCTAATTTCATTGAATTGTTTTATGAAAATGTGCATTCACGGTTGGACGACGATGGTCAACGCATGGTGAGATTGTCCTCATATTTGTCGGGTTCGGCGAAGCGTCGCGTTGAGGGATTAGGTACCGCCGGCAGTCATTACATACTGGTTTTGAAAGAATTGAAACGCCGCTACGGACAGTCTGTATTTATTGCACGGGCCGTGCTTGACCGTGTTGTGAACGGTAAGCATATTTCGCCTCTCTCGGCCGATAGATTACTTAATTTTCACTCAGACGTTCGTGACTGCGTGGTGAATCTAAAAAAGATGTGTTTTTTGGCTGACATCAGTAGTGTCGAGAATGTAAGGAGAGTTTCAAACAGGATTCCTCAAGAACTGAATTCGAGTTGGAATAAATTTGTTGTGGGTTTTATTCACGAGAACTCTAATCCGACATTAATAGACTTTGAGCAATGGTTGTGGGAAAGAACTGAGGGAATCGCCAATCCTTTTTCTCCTGATGTTACTTGCAATGTCACCAATAGAGTTGACAATGAGAGGCCCAAAACCGGTCGTCGCCAGTTAATTACGTCACCATTTTCAACGTTAACAAATTCGGAATCCGTTAATGCCTCATGCAGTGACGCACTACGTTGTCAATTCTGCAATGCTGGCCATTCTTTAAGAAGTTGTGATGTGTTTTACGGTGCAACCGATGACGTAAAACGTAATTTTGTTGTAGAGTACAGACTTTGCTTTAAATGTCTTGAACCGGGCCATCGTGCATTTATGTGTAGATGTGATGTCAAGTGTAGTATATGCAGTGGGAAACATCATAAATGTATTCATGGAATTCGCATGTTTGAAAGCGTCCCAAGACCAACAAACCGACAGGGTGTAAACAATGCGATGTCGGTAACCACTAGGGTTCAATTTCAGTTGCTACCTGTATTGGTTAGAGGAGCTAATGGACGCTCCGAATATACCGTTGCTTTGCTCGATTCGGCAAGTCAGGTTTCTCTCATTCATCCTAAACTTAAAACTAAATTGGATTTGCGTGGATGTCGTAAAAAGCTTATGTTACAACCCCTGGCGGGAACTGGGATTTCATATGATTCAGAAGCGGTTGGATGTTTTGTACGTGACAAATTAAATCCCGATGGCAAAGAACTAGCTCTAAAATCAGTTTTCGTATGTGACAATAGAATTCCCCACCCTGAAAGACGTCAAACGGATTTTGAAACTTTCCATCATTTACGCGGAATACCACTCCCTGATATTAAAGAAAACGAAGTTATGTTGCTCATAGGTGCGGACCATCCGTTTGCCCACTTTCAACTAGAAAGACGTGTAGGGGGGGATAACGAGCCTATTGCTATTAGAACGCCACTTGGGTGGACTTTGCTAGGTGCAAACAAACGCGCTGGTGAAGTCGACCTAATTCAGGCCAACTGTCATTTATTACACGACGATTACAATATCTTGCAAGAACAAGTTAAGCAGTTTTGGAGTACGGACGCGATAGGAATGGTTTACAACATGAAGCGAGCCGAATCAGTGGAAGATCGCGTGGCTGCGGATATGATTAGAGCTAAAACGTCCATTGTTGATGGGCATTATCAAGTTGGCTTTTTGTGGCGTCACGATGCTTCCATTATGCCGGAGAACACTCTTATTGCCCGCACTAGATTTAAAAATCTGAAATATCGACTTTTGAAAAATGACTGCCTGAGAGACATGTACTGCACGTCTATGAGGAAAAATATCGAACGTGGCTGGGTGCGAAAACTGACCGATAAAGAACGGGATACTTTGGGTCCTCGAACCTGGTATCTGCCCCATCATGGAGTTCAGAATCCGAATAAACCCGGCAAGATAAGAATAGTTTTTGACGCCACTGCTACATATTGTGGAATTAGTTTAAATAATCAGATATATTCGGGACCTGATCTTATTAATAATTTAATTGGTGTTTTACTGCGATTCAGAGAAAGACCCGTTGCATTGAACGCTGATATTGAAGCCATGTATCATATGGTGCGTCTACCGCAGTCAGACACCGATTCAGTTAGATTTTTCTGGCAAGAAGATCTAAGATCAACATACCCACCTGATGTATATCAGTTTTTAGTAAGGATTTTTGGTGCGGTCGACTCGCCATATGTTGCAAATTACTGCCTTAAACAAACCGCGCTTGATAATACCAGCCAATTTTCAACGGAAGCAGTAGAAACTGTTCTCAGGGATTTTTACGTAGATGATCTGCTTTCATCAAAATGGAATGATGACTCCGCTTTTTCCGTCGCACAAGAAGTTTCTAATATGTTTAGCAAGTAGGGGTTTTCGATTGACAAAATGCTTTCAAATTCCAAAACATTATTGTCGAAATTTAACACAGAGGATCGTCTTAATCCTGATGTTGATCTAGATTTTGATTGTTTGCCCGTTTCTAAGGCGTTGGGACTTCACTGGAACACTAATGACGATGATTTCTTCTTTATTTACAATTCGTTGGAAAAACCTGTTACAAAAAGAGAGGCGCTAAGCGCGACGGCATCGGTTTTTGATCCTCTCGGAATTTTAGCCCCTATTATTTTAACTGCAAAACTACTTATACGGGAGTGCTGGAGAGATGACTTGAAATGGGACGAAAATTTTGATGACCGTAGGAAGAATACTTGGGGAGACTGGACCGAATCGTTAAAACAATTGACTAATTTTCGTGTGCCTAGACAATATTTAGGAGTCTCGAAAACCGACGCCACTTATGAGCTCCACTTGTTTTGCGACGCGTCTGAACAAGCTTATGGTACCGTGGCTCACTTGCGTGCCAAGAAAGGCCAGTGTGTGAATTGTAGTTTTTTGATGGCCAAATCAAGAGTCTCCCCGATGAAACATATGTCCGTTCTCAGACTAGAGCTGCAAAGTGCCTTATTATCCGCGCGTCTGCTGAAATTTCTGCGCAAGTCTTTAACCCTGCCCATCACATGCGAAATGTTGTGGTCAGATTCTACGTGTGTTCTGAGATATCTCAGAAACACTAAAACAAGATTCAAAACATTTGTTGCAAATAGACTGCGTGAAATTCTTGACTACACTGAACCTGTGCAGTGGCGTTATGTCAATACCCAAAATAATCCAGCGGATTGTTGTACGAGAGTCATGCCCATGAACAAATTCATCGAAAGCGGACCAGAGTTTTTATTGTTGCCTGAATCATCGTGGCCCCAACAGCCGGTATTAGGAGCAATTAACAATCGTGATTGCGAAGTTCGCGGAAAGGTCTGTTTTACAGTTACGTGGCCGGAAATCCATAAATACGAATTTCTGAATGACAAAATCCGCATCGACAACTTAATCAGGGTGGAAATGTTTTCCACATGGTACTCGTTATGCAAGCGGACAGCTATGGTAATTGCAGTCGCGGATGTGTTTCGAAGAAAGACCAAAATCTTAGAGCTTCGTCCGAAACTTTTAGAACTAAGTGGCATGATGTGGATAATAGCGGCCCAGCGAGAGCATTTCGCAGAAGAAATCAATGCTTTGAAATCGGATAAATTACTCTCGTGCAGATCACCGTTATTGTCGTTAACACCTTTTTTCGATGGAGTCTTCTTGCGTGCAAATGGTCGCTTACAAGAGTCACCTGAGCCGCTTGAAACGAGGCATCCAATAATATTGCCATACAGTAGCACTAAGTGTAAAGATAGTTGTTCTTGTCGTGTGTCTTGGCTTCTGATGTGTGCAGCTCATTGTCGATTAGCGCATTCTGGCCCAGATGCAATGTTAACGTCGATCCGGCAAATATTCTGGCCATTGAAGGGTCGCAAACTTGCCAGTCGCGCAATAAAGAATTGTTGGCCGTGTCGGAAACGCTCAGCCCGCCCTCAACCGCCCCTTATGGCAAACTTGCCCGAGGCTCGTCTGACGGAGGCGAGGCCATTTTTGAACAGTGGGTTAGAATGTTAGATTACTTTGGTCCACTGTACGTGAAACGAGGACGGTCCACTGAAAAGAGATGGGGATGTATTTTTACTTGTTTATCGTGTAGAGCAGTGCATTTGGAATTGGCCTGGTCAATGGAAACTGATTCTTTCATATGCGCTCTTAGAAGGTTTACAGCAATCCGAGGCCCCGTGAAAGGAATATGGAGTGACAACGGGTCCAATTTCGTTGGCGCTTCAAGAGAATTACGGCAATTAATTTCTGATCTGGATCAAACTCGCATTACCAACGAATGTTTGAAGAAAGGCATTGATTGGAATTTTTCGCCACCTTATGCCCCTCATTTCGGGGGCATCTGGGAGCGGCTCGTCAAGAGTGCAAAGCGTACTTTGAAGGCAGTCCTTGGTAACCTATGTGTAACGGACGAAGTATTAACGACTGCGTTCGCTGAAATTTCCGATATTATGAACAGCCGTCCTTTAACTCATATTGGGGACAACGTACGTGATCCAGCACCCCTCACGCCCAATTGTTTTATACGTGGGCATACTGACGCAAATACACCTTTGGATACGGATTGTACATCAACAGCGCATCGGAGAAGATGGAGACAAACCGAAGCAATCTCGAATCAGTTCTGGAAGCGATGGCGGCGAGAGTATCTACCAATGCTGATGACTCGAACAGTGGCTGAAAGATCATAGGAATTTATTGATAGATGATACCGTAATTGTTGTAGATGACGGCGCGCCAAGAGGAAGTTGGCTACTAGGAAGAGTTATCAAAGTTTTCCCTGGAAAAGATAACCGGGTGCGTGTCGCAACCGTTAAAACAACAAATGGGGAAATAACCAGACCTGTGACGAAACTATGCCTCCTGGAAAATGAATAACCCCTTGAAGGGTTATTGGGGGCGGCTGTGTCGGCGATAGAAGTTTCTTTTCAGTTGATTATATTTTAAACGCTGTTCTTCCTTGTGTTCCGACTGGCTAATTTTTATCGATAATTGCTTTTCTGTTTTGACGCGAATTTCGCGGGCTTTACTGCACCTGACGTGTCACGCGTGGCTCTTGCATCTCGACTTTACGCGTCGTAGGACGTTCTTGTTTAATCTTGTTATGGTGTCAGTGGTGTGGTTTCGCATTATCCGCTTTACTGACTTAGCGTGTGGGTGGCATTTGGTCTCGTTAGGTAGAACTGTGGTGAGGGTATCGTAACCGGGGCCCCATATGACCATCGTCGTCATTTATTGCTTTAATTGTTCATGTATTTTTATATTTCATTCTGCTTTCATTTCATAACTGCTTTCTAAATTTAGTTGCTATTATATTCTAATAACGTGATCGTTCACGTTACCTGTCAGTTTCTTGTCGGTTTAGGCCTTTGGAGCGTTATCATATGTAAGTTTATTTTCTATTAACTTTCTGGTTATGCATTTTCGTTCCGCCCTCATCTTGTGATTGTTTATTGATTATTTCACTTTATTTACAGTCAACCGTTTTACAATAAACGCGTATGACATGGAACATCTGTGTGCCTAAATCTGACACAGCGACGTTCCTTAATTACTTCGTTACGCAACGACGTTTCCCAATTACGTTGCAACCAAAGTGTTGCAACGTAGCGACTCCGCGTTCCTTATGTAAACCAAACCTAAACCGCGGCCGATGCTACGATACTGATATAATCGGAACTCCAGCTGTGAACGACAAAATTCGCGATTGCGTAATTTAAAACGTTCCGCAGAACAACGTCGTCTGAACGTCAATGCCTAATTGTACTTTGTGTCGTTACGAAAACTTGGCTTTTAATCATTTACCGATTGACGTACCGTAGTTAATTAATTTCAATCAAATATCATAAGAAATGCATTACACGTCGCGGAAAAATTTGAGAGAGAAGTACACTTCATATATATATCTATGGTAGGATGCTCAGCACCGAATTGCACCGGAAGATATGAGAAAGGGAAAATAATGTTCAGGTTCCCAACAGATCCTTCCAGGCGTAAACGATGGTCAATCAACTGCCGTCGAGACAAATGGTTTCCTTCTAAAAATGCTTGTCTGTGTCAGGTAACATTTATGACGTTTTACGCCTGTGTAACTCTTTCACATTTATTTATTTTCTATTGCTCAGGTAAATTTTGACTTTGGTAGTGCATGGCGATTGTTCTCATGAATTTTATAATGGCTATGTTGACACATTTCTATCCTTCTTTAGGATCATTTTGAGAAATCTCAGTTTGAAGGTAAAATATTAGATGGCAAAGCCAAGTTGAAACCAAACGCAATTCCTACTCTATTTGATGTCCCAAATTGTCCTAAACTATTAACAAGCCAGCGACGTGTTCTCAAGCGTACAGTGTCTACAGAGCCGAAAAAGATTGCTTCTCCAGGTGGTGAGTATTTATTACTAAAATTACGTAGCTAAGTTAGTGCTCAAATTCATATTAGATACATCTTAAAATATTTATAGATATAGCTGAGGAGCATTGCTACTGTAGAAAAATGAAGAATGTTAGTGATATTGAGGGTGCAGTATTTGTTGAGAATACCGAGATGTTGGAAGTTTCTATGGAAGAAAACAGCGAGTTAGGTGGAGGAGATACATTGGAACAGGTTGATGATGGATGTGTTCAATGCAGAGAGCAGGAACTTGAGATTCGACGCTTAAAAAGACAAGTAGGCTTATGTTTTTAAGTTCAAGAAACACAACAGATCTTTATAGAATAAATGAACCACAAATATTGGTTACTTCCATCTGGATAAATGAGTCAGGAGTTCTTGAGTTTGTTTCTAGGTGCAGTTTTCGTGCTGTCAAAGTGCCAAAGTATGTTGTTTATATACCACATGGGAAGGAAATAACTTATCAAAAATTTTCCTCATGGTTTACCCCAACTTGCAATTGTGTTCATATGCGTCTAGATTCATCAGTTGAAGCAAAAAATAGATATTGTGGAGTTCAGGGTTGGTAGTTTTTCAAACGAAGATCAAATGGGTGCAATGAAGAACTCATCGGGAAAGCCAGCTATTTGGGAAAATGAGACTGTTTCAACAGCGCTAAAAATTTGGTGTGCAACTGGAGTGCAAGGGTGAAATTATGTTAATCATATTTATACATAATTGTTAGTTTCATCATACGTATACAGCATATTATGTGCTATGGTTTTGGAACTACAGTCTCTCCGAAACGTAATGATGTATCAAATTCCCATGGTTATATTGTTCAAATTACTTTAAAACGAAGATATAAAATTCGGTAGTCATTTTTCATTTTGCTTTCAGATACAAATTCCTTAGCAGTCTCGTTTACCCATTGCCCATACCCATTGGAGTATTTGGTTGTATTAAGATCTACAGGTTTTAAATATAACCTTGAATAGCAGAATAGTCTAGCACAGGGGTGGCCAACCTATGGCGCATGCGCCAAACGTGGCGCATTGCATGATTGGAGGTGGCGCATTGCATCTTTGACAGGAAAATAAAGGAGGCTGTCATTGAAATTTATTCATTCAGTATTTAATTCAGTGATTCGGTAATTCTCTAAATGAGTGGTTTTCTGTAAACTTAATTGGTAAAGTTTCTTCTTGTGTGTGTAAAGGCGTGTATTAAAGGTTGATTTTTGTTTGTAAACATTTGAAGTTGTGTACTTTTCAAGACTTAAGCTTCGCTTTTATATATTTTGTTACCCAACACAGTGCGAAAGAAAATGAACAAAAGAAAGACGGAAACTGATAGTAAGCGTGAATTTAATGAACAATGGGAAAATGAGTTGTTATTTATTGCAGGTCCGTCAAGAAAACCGTTGTGCATTGTTTGTGAAAAAACTCTTTCAAAAATAGAACTCCAAGAATAAAAAAACTTGCGAAAGTAAAACAGCAGCAAAAGTCTCATAAAGGCGGTACTTAAATAAAATTGATCAGTTTTATTCATTATACTTCCTCGCTTAATTTCTATTCATGTGAAGTTGTAAATTGTAAAAACTACATACACGTTAATATATATGTGTGTGTATTATAAATTTATATAATTTCAACAAGAAGCGAACATTAGGCGTGGGAATACAAGATATTTACGGCGCATCTGAAGCATTATGTTTAAAACGTGGCGCATGGAATGTGAAAGGTTGGCCACCCTTGGTCTAGCATTTAATATTCACTGTCAAACTTCAACATTTATATCTGTCAACGATATGTCGACAAACAACAAAGACCTGGCTTCTGTGAGCAACATTTCCAAACCAAAGCCAAAACAACCACTAAGTAGAAGCCTTCCCGACCCAGGCCTATCACCCATTGGTCCCATCATCCAGCAGCTTGAGGGACCCTCAAATCTTCAGACAGCTCTCCAGGAGGCAATTCAGAGTAATATAATAAACCAACTTCCCAATCTAATAGCCAAATGTATCTCAGAAAATTTCAGCTCTGGGAACATCTCATCCGAATATCTTCCCATAAGTCCTGGTTTGAAGGAATGCATGGAGGTGCAAATGCTATCTCTTAAAGAAATAAAACACGATATTGCTTCAATTAAAGAGTCCCAAAATTTCCAATCTGAAAAGTATGATGAAATTTTAGCAAAGCAAAAAAAACTGATGAAACACTGATACAACATGGTAAAAGACTGAAAGAATTAGAAGATCTAGTCTATAACCTTGAAGAAGATCTATTCTATGCAACTGAAAAATTAGAGGAACATGAACGAAGATCCAGATTAGACAACTTGGAATTTCACGGTATTGCTCCAAAAGATAACGAAGACACTGATAAATTGGTTATGGAAATAGGCAAAATGATCCATGTGGATATAAAGCCATCGGACATCTCGGTTACCCATCGCTGCCCTACACACAACACCAAAATTCATAAACCTATTGTGGCCAAATTCACCAACCGGAGGATACGTGCCAAAATTCTTAAAAACCGCCATCTAGTCAAAACTGCGGTTAACACAACATCTGTAAGAAACATGTCGAAAGTTTTCATTGTCGAAAATCTAACTGAAAAAAACAAGAACTTGTTTTACCAAGCAAAAATTCTTAAATAGCAATGCGGGTATGCTTTCTTATGGACCTCAAATGGAAAAGTGCTGATGAAAAAAAACAAAGACACCCATACGTTACCTATTATTGACGAAGAATGTTTGGACAAAATAAGATAAGTCTGTTTTTCTTTCATAGTGCCAAAATCCTTTATTACATCTTGTTCAATTTACAATACTCTTTTAGCAGCCTGTTAACTTTACATGCAGTTCATACTAACTCTTGTCACCCATGTCATTTAATCGTCCACCCTATACACCAGCCCGGTAATACTCAATTATTTTATTTAAACTATAATTTCGGCCAAGGAGCTAACTTCCGATCCTAACTTTAAATGGGAGTCTACAAATTTCCATCCACATATGTTCACAACCCCTAGTCGATACCTCGAAATATCCGATATCGACACAGTATCATCCAGCTTCTTATTGTCAGATCTTATTATTTTGCACCTTAACATAAGATCCTTGGCTAAATATGCGGATGACCTGATAGAACTTATATCTAATTTTTATATCGCACCACAAATTATCGCCTTAAGCGAAACTAGGATCCATATTGAGGGTACGGTACCATTAGCAAAATTGACATTCCTGGTTACATATTCATTCACGCTCCCTCCCCAACTCAAGCGGGTGGTGTGGGATTTTACATTAAAAATACCGTGAATTATCAAATAAGTCATGAATTCAACCTATCTTTTCAAAACTGTGAGGACCTGTGGATCGAGATGAAGTATTCCAAACCAAACTCAAAATTCCTAAGCCTCATTATTGGTGTGATTTATAAGCACCCTAAGCGAAACATTCCATCTTTCCACTGGGGCAATGGCTAGTTTATTTGACAAGTTGGCTTTAGCCAAAAAGCAATTCTTAATCCTAGGAGACTTTAATATAAACCTTCTTGATAATCATGACAACTCGACTTCTCAATATTTAGATATGCTCATGTCCAAGTTCGTGTTTCCAATTATCACAAAACCCACAAGAGTCACCTCATCCTTCCAAACATTGATAGACCATATATATACCAACACCACAAAATTTTGTTCATCGTCATTTATTCTTCTCAGTGATCTTACTGATCATTTCCCAATAATGTGTACTCTACCAACAACTAATGTCAATGTTAAGACAAAAAGTCGCATGAAACGTGACATGGCTAATTTTTCTGCAGATTCATTCAGATCTGAAGTTGAGTCGATGTGTGACAATTACACCAGTGCTATCTTAGGTGAGGAAAATTTCAATAGCTCATTTGATCTCAAGTGGCTAATTAACAAACATGCACCATTGAGACCCTTCTCTCGTCGAGAAAATAAATTATATTCTAAACCTTGGATCACCAGAGGAATCCGAAGGTCCATTAAAAACAAAAATAATATGTTTGAAAAAAAGTACTTGAATGGTACTAATCGTCTTTAAAGATAGCCAAAGTTATACCAATATTTAAAAATGGCAACAAAAATAATCCCTCAAACTATAGACCAATTTCTGTCTTATCTTCTATTGGCATTATTTTGGAAAAATTATTGCATACTAGAATTATCAGTTTTTGTACCAAATTTAACCTAATCGACAAAAGTCAATTTGGATTTCAGACTAGTCACTCAACAAGTCATGCTATTCTTGACGTTACTTCATACATTTATGATAAAATAGACAAAGGCGAGTTTGTCTGCTGCACTTTTTTAGATCTTAGAAAAGCTTTCGATACAGTGAATCACAGTATCCTTACTCATAAGTTAGCACATTACGGTTTCAGAGGTACCGCGGGCAAATTACTATGTGATTACCTGGCCAATAGATTCCAATACGTTGAATTGGGTTCCAATAGATCTCCAATGATGCCCATTCATTGTGGAATTGTGCAAGGATCTGTACTTGGACCTCTTGCGTTTCTGAATTTCATAAACGACTTATCTAACAGCTCAAATCTTTTGAGCAAATTATTTGCTGATGACGCTTGTCTGCTTGCCAGTGCGACAGATTTGACCACATTACAAAATAAGGTGAACACTGAAATAAATAAAATACATGACTGGATGACATGCAATAAACTTACAGTAAATATAGATAAATCTAAAGTCATGTTATTCAGTCCAAACTCTCGCATTAGACATATGAATTTTTCAATAAAAATTAAAGGTTCCGAATTGGAAATAGTCTCGTCTTATAAATATCTTGGGCTCCACATTGATAGTCAGTTAAAATGGAATACACACACCACTGAAATCCATGTAAAACTGTCAAAATCCGTAAAAAATTATTTACAAAATTCCACCTTGAGAACGGTTTACTTTGCACTTTTTCAATCTCATATACAATATGCCATAGCTGCTTGGAGCTCTACAACTCAGTCCAACATGCATAGATTAGAGGTTTTACAGAATAGAGCCGTTAGAATCCTCGCTAGAGCACCATATCGTTCGAATTTAAATTATTCATACCATAAAACTTGAGTGCTTAAATTGACTGACATCCATAAACTAGAAATCTCAAAAATTATGCATCAATTTCAAAACAATCAATTACCAGCAGCTTTTGACAACTATTTTGTCTCGCTAAGTTCAGTGCATGAACATAACACTCGTTCTTCAACAAGGCGTAACTACTTTGTTCCTCGCTTCTCACTTGCCAAATCCCAAAAGTCCCTCAAATTCATAGGTGTGCGAATTTGGAATAACCTACCCCAAACCCTACGTGATTCGTCTTATGCCACTTTCAAAATAGAGTATAAAAAACTCATGATTTCCACCTACCAAGCTTTTGACAACTATTTTGTCTCGCTAAGTTCAGTGCATGAACATAACACTCGTTCTTCAACAAGGCGTAACTACTTTGTTCCTCGCTTCTCACTTGCCAAATCCCAAAAGTCCCTCAAATTCATAGGTGTGCTAATTTGGAATAACCTACCCCAAACCCTACGTGATTCGTCTTATGCCACTTTCAAAATAGAGTATAAAAAACTCATGATTTCCACCTACTGGTCCAGTTTAATTTGCAAAGTGAATTCTCCAGGATTACTTGATCATACAATGAGTTTACTCGACTTGATCCACAGTCCTCGAGTCCAAGTAACCTGTAATAAACATTTTACTATTCTTAATAAATGGAATTATCAATGTTTATTTGGCAAATTTTTCGGATATCTACTTAAAATACTTTTATTGATATATATTGTTAATATACTGACTCACTTATGTCCTCACAGATATATGTTGAGGTACATTTACGCTTTTTCAAAAAACAAAATGTCTCAAAAATTAGAGGCAGCATATGCCAGGATTCTGGTTCCAGTAGATTTGACAGCACAGTCTAGGCCAAAATGGGATTATGTTGATCAGCTACTACAGCTGTCCTACTGACCCATACTATTAGTATATTTATTTTATATGTTTGTAATTCTGTGAATTTTCTATTTTTATAATTGAGTGACTTATATATTCTGCATGAATTTCCTTATCATAGTAGGCTATTGTACTGTTGTGACTTTAAATTTATTGACATAAATTCTGCATGAACCGTCCTATTGAACTGTTGAACAGTTGTGTATATACGTTGTTTTAATTCAATGATTTCTATATTCTACATGACCTATTCGATCGCACTTCAGAACCGTTGTGATTTAAAATTCTGAAATTAGTTATATTTATGCCACACAAAATGACTATTTGTAAGTAATGTAACTCAATGCAATTACCTGGTTTAGTGATCTCTTTATCCGTTGCCCAAACCTGTAGATACATTTTATTCTTTTTTCTCTCTTCATATTATCCTCGTGTACAAATTCGTCCCCAGCCTTTGCATCTTCATGTACTTGTGCCGGGTATCTGTGCCGGATTCCTTTTAACTTTTCCAATGCTTGTATAATCTCGTCATAGTTGATTGGCGGCTGATCTTCTGTTTCAAGTCTTGCGTACATAGCTTTCTTTGCTGCGGCTACGTCAAATTTCTTGAACCATATTTCTAACAGTTCTTGACAAGTGTCATTCGTAATCTCTTCTTTTTTCCCGTGACTTAATTTATTATCAAATTTCGTCACGAGAAACCTTCTTTTTGCACCGTCTTCATCAGCAACACCAACAATATGTGACAGTGCATCTTCATCATTAGTAGTGATGAAGGCTAAAGTTGCATTCTGATCCTTTCGGGTAGAGTGCACTTTAGCGCTCCACTCATTGTGGAACATTGTATAAATGGTGGCTAGTATCTCTGGAGAACCCCAGAAATGTTCGCCAGCTTCGTCAACTCGTATTGCAACTTGTTGACCGTGTAACTCAAACTGTCCCACACCCTTTGAATCATTCACCATAATCATGGCGATTTCTTTAGGGAAGAGAAGTTTAGCTACCAAGCTTTTACCAGCACCAGCCTGTCCTTCGAAAAGGAAGTGCGGTGAGAGCATTATTTTACCGTGTCTAGCTTCAAGAGCAGCGTACAGTAAATATGCTTCTAATTCTATCTTAGATAGCAACTTTCCACCATATAGGCTTTCAGCAGCATTTGATAGAATGCTTTTTAAGATGCCGTATGCACGGGTCCCCTTCATTGGGGGGTCTTCATTTTTTGTCATTGTCTTCATTAGATGCTTTAACGAGTTGTTCGTTGTTGTCGGCCAATTACGATATGAGCGTCTGATGGTGATTTCATTGATACCGGCAATACCGAATTCTTCAAGCAATGTTTTCTCCCAAATTTGTTCGGAAGGTTTGCTTTGGAATCGTTTCCGGATCTCTAAGACACGATGATCAATGCTTCTCTTCACATCTTTTGAATCAGCATTAATAAATGCTTTTAAACTCTCAGGAATATTAAACTCTGCAGTCTTATACATGTAGCGTACGTACTGCACTTTATTTCGGGTAGGTTGTAGATAATCGTTATGGAGTGTAATGCTCCATTCTCTCAGCAGCTTCACGATCGCATTTTTCCTGTGTGACGAGTCTGCTCCGCCACTGATGTTGCCAACGATGCTAATGGCGGTGTTGAGCCCTCGAACGGTCCGACCCATATTGCCAGACCTCCTGGACAAACTCGATGAAAATTCTGCACAGACTTTGTCGTGAAGGACCAGCACCTGGCGCGCGTTCCGCCAGGTACTTGTGTCCATTGAATGATGTCTTCTTCTTCTGTGCGCTTCTTTTTTGTAATAGGTGTAGAAATTCTCTTCTTCGCGCTGTCGTTTCTGTGCCATATTTCAAGCAATCGATGTCAACGTATTCACTTATGATCTCTATGTCTGGTTCACCGATGAATATGCTCTCATAATTTTGCGCTCCTATATATTCAAACATTTCAGACTTTCTATTAAACGAAACGATATCTTTAACTTAAATAACCTTATTGTCTCGTCCCGACCCCCACAGCTCATATAATAGACGCCGGGATACTTTTCAGACGTAAACGAACATATATTTAAAACGAGAGAACTTAAATATGCAAATTAGCTGTTTAAACTAAGCGTGATTATCCATCGCTTTAATGTCTTTGAATTCTAATTCAATAACACGTGTTCTGGGAAATGATAATGTCATCGTTTCGTCGCCGCCTGCCCATCTCGGGAATGTCGTAACACTTCCGCTGATGCTCGAGTACATAACACAGCTTCTCCATTTCGCCCAATCACTGCATCTATACCAATGACTTCCGTGAATGTCTTTTGTCATTGTGTCAGCACTTGTCCAATCTCCAGTAACACTCGGATCACGTAAGTTTACACTTGTTTCTCATGATGAGTCATTTCAATACTTCCAAAACCCCAGCTCTTCTTTTGACCTCCTGGGTTAGTTAGAATATGTAATTCTGGTTCAGCACAAGCACTGAAGGTCATACTGCTTCTACTAACACTATCAGTTGTAGATTTCCCTGTTTCATTTAAATTTTCATAACAACAGATATTCATTATAGGTAACCCTCCAGATGCATTTGCACTGCCGTCAGTTGTTGCCGTCCTTATTTTTGGTGGATTAGATTCATCATATTGATATGTTGTCTTCACAGTCTTTTCCCGAGGATGAAATAAATAAGGATGATGTGTGCTTGTTCTGTAACTCTTCACTCTAAAATGACTAAACATTTTCAATGGATTCATTCCTTTATCTGTGTCCCAAGGTAATACAACTTTTCTTTTTTTTCAATGCCGCTCCATCTATTGTTTCTTGAGGTAAACCAAAGCTTTCTTTATATAAATTACTTTCATAATAATGTCCATCTCCGTATTGATCCGACCAACCAGCTGCCACCGTACCGCTATTTGTTTTCCATGCACCATATTCTATTTTCTCTCTTATAATTACTTTGTAATGGGAGCTGTCTGTTCCTTTTGCCCAGTCAGAGCTGACAACACGAATTGGTACGTTATGTGCGCCGCCACCCCCGCTAGATGAAGAGCCAGCACCTCCGGTTCCCCGAAGCTCGTGAGAATCACCAGAGGTAGAGTCGACAACCATATTTTCTTGCATTTCGATTTCTCTAATTGCGGCATCAGCAGCTCTGTCTTCTTCTTCAGCAGTTTGTTTTTCACGCTCCTTCCTCTCTCGCTTATACTGATTAATTAATCGATATGGCTTCCAACCACTCCTTAAATTACGGCCATCAACTTCATTTTCATAACTATCGGGTGTCGTACCAGTTTCATTGTCTGCTTCTGTTTCTTCAGTAATTGTTTCAGTTTCCTCAGTAATAACATCATCACCTTCTTCAGCTCCGTCTTCAGTATTTTCTTCATATACGGTATGTAACTCTTGAAATTCTGATTCCAAATCTTCAATTTCTCGTCCTAATTCCCTATCTCTTTTTTTCATATTCACTAATAATAAATCTGCCCATCGCACCCATCTCATAAGTTTCCAACTTTCTAACACACTTCTTAACTCTTCTTCTAAGCCGTGCTCAACATAATGTTCTATTCCAGTTTGAACCGCTTCTTGTGCAGTATCTTCAATTGTTTCCAGTAAACTATTTGCTTCTTCTGCAGGGGATATACCGCTTTCACTGCTTCTAATAAAATCATCATCAAAATATTCAGCAACATCTCCATAACCAGCTTTTTCTAAGCTCACTCTTAATATTTCAAACATTCGTTTTGTGCCAGCATCAATATCTTCATCACCATAATTTTGTGCTCTAGCTCCTAAATCAATCTCTTCATTTCTTTTGTCATTTAATGAGCTCCACCAATATCCTTGCCCGGTATCATTCTTGGATTCAAGGCTTTTTGCAATCCTCAATCCAACCACTTTATCAACACCTAAATTTTCCATAAAGGTAACAAAATCTCCTCTTCTCCATCCTTTCAATATAATATTAATTTCATCTGTCAGGATTTGTCCGATATGTTTTGAGCTAAATCCGTATAATTCATCACCACGTTTCGCAACCCATCTTACAGTTCCTTTTATCTTTTTATATCCTCCTCTAATTTTCTGTCCTACTTTCGTGTTTTTTGCTCTATTCTATAAGTGATAAGCTTTTTGTCCTCTCGGTGTACGCATCATTTTTTTCCATTGTGCTTTTCTAAATCTACTAATATTCGGCCATGCATCAGCACAGTGCCGCTACCGTCCAACTCAGCTTGCAATATGGTGCTCCAGTCACTTAGACGTTACCGTATTTGTGCCGTAGTTGTCATGGTTATCTGCCAGTCGGCGTTCGGAGTCGTTTGCTTAGTGAGTCCGGAAATATCCGGTCTTTTTAAACATATTTCTGCCAATGTTAGTATTTTGGCGTCCGACTCCTCACTTTAGTACTATATTTAGTTCGATTTTTGTTCTTGTATAACCCAATGTTAGACTATTCATAGGTGTCGTTGCTCGATAACCAATGCTGGTTTATCGCGTCCCCTTTCACCCTGAAATGCATTATTTTCCTCTCTTTTCTTATCTCGTTCTGTATGTACAGTGTGTATTTCTTGGTGATAAAATAAATTACTGATTACTGATTACATTGCCATCCAATCGTACACTGTGTCGGCGCATTGTCGCTTTAGACTTTGCTCCGGGAATACAGCATACTGTGTTGGAATGGATGCAATTAAAAGGTACGAATATGACTGCGGCGGAAAAGCTTTGTTCTTTGATGGTTGATGAAATTCAAATTGCCAAGGCAGTGGATTTTGATCCCGGACTACATCGTCTTATTGGATACATTAGTTCCGAGTTTTCTACAGCAAGGGAACCGGACTCCACCGTAGCATCCCATATTATATGTTTCATGGTTAAAGGAATAACAACAAAGTGGAAGCAACTAATAGGTCAGTAGAAATATAAGATATTTTGTATAAATCTCCGCCAATAATGCAAAAATGTGGCATTTAGAAAAAAAACACCACTGCCACGTTCTAAAATAACAATATAATAATTATCCAGCTAGAGTTAGAAATGCTTTGAAAATCTAAATCTCCACTGTGTAATTACTGATTTTCTTATTTTGAGCGCTGGTGTAGGTGTTTTTTGCCGGATCTTTTGCCAAATATCCGAAATATTATCATACAAAGAGAATTTGTTTAAAAATCAGGCATCGTTGATAGGATATGATATTCATCAAGTCTATGTGATTAATAATATTTTACTATTTCTGCATATTTTTATACTGGCATGTCCGTATCCCCATACCAACTGTGGGGGGTGATTAAGAATATTATTTGCCATCTTGGAAATTGCGAATACAAGGTTTTTAATGTGGTCAGTGACATGGCTTCATCCAATCAGGGTATGTGGAAAGAAGCTGGAGTAATTACAAACAGGTAGAAATTTATTAGCATGTTATTATTAGTTGAAATATTACAATAGGTTCATTCATATTTTTTTACTTATACAGGTTTCAGATTTCATCATGTGTTGCGCATCCCTATTTTGCCGAAGAAAATCTATATTTTATGGCCGATGTGCCTCATCTGCTAAAAAATTTGAGATCTGCTTTATTGAAATACGATCTGGAACTACCAAAATCTACTGTAGAAAAATATAATTTGCCAACTTCAATAGTGAGTGCTACTACTGTACTTAGTTACCATATTACGTATGTTTAATTAGGAAATAATATAACCCATTTCATTCTTTATCTTAAGGTGTCCTCAAAATTTTTCCATGCATTGGTAGAGTTACAAGATGGAAGAGAACTGAAACTAGCACCTAAACTTGCGAGAAAAAATGTCAATCCATCACACTATGAGAAAATGCGAGTGAACACTGCATCACAGTTAAGTAAATAATAATTTAAATGCTTATGATGGGTTTTCGATACTGCAGTTTCCATCGTTTTATATTTTTGCAGTTACTAAGCCATAGCACTGCATCGGCCTTGAGAGCACTTGTCGCCCACAAATCTATGAATGAAACTGCTTTGACAACCGCCTTCTTGTGAATAATTGGTTTGATATAACCAATCGCAGACATATGGGAGATGCTCCATTCGTCAATTCTGAAAAAAAATTGGATTTCTTATCTGAGGTGAATATTTTAAATTAGAAATAGGGTGGTTACCAGTATTTTCTTGTTGGTGTTTGATCAGAATAAATGCTGCTAGTTTGGAGTTTTTTCGAGGAATAAACTACCAAGCGACAAGCATTAAATTGATATTGATTTACATTTTTGTCACCACTATTTCAGGCATTGCATGTTATAAAAAATATGAAATTTGTCGCGACTGGATGGAAGCCTGTGCAGTCTGGATTGCAATTGTCTACAACTACAATTTTACGCCTACACCAGAAGCTGGTAATAAATGGTGAAGTTATTTTTCTCATGGCTGGGAGGTTGACGCAGGATGTCTTGGAAAATTTATTTTCACAAGTAATAATGGAAACTTGAATTTTCTTTCAAATGTTAATTCATTTCAAAAGAAGTTTGTAGTATATTTAATTATGTTTCAGGTTCGTGGCAAGGGAGTTCAACACCCGAAACCAACGCAATTTCGTGTGGCTGTCAAACTTATTTCCGTCTCACAATTTATGAGCACCCCGACCTCAACAAACTACGAGAACGATGATACACATCATTTGCTCGAATTTATCAAAACAAATTTAGATAACCAGCAATTCGACTCTAAAAAAGAAACAAGCGACGAATCCAGTGCAATGGAGGTGTTGCTTGGTGCTGCATCGGTTTTCTTTGACACATGTGAAGCGGATGCTTTGTATTATTTATCAGGTTGGACTGTACTCAAAGAAGTGAAAAAACAAGATTGTGGAATCTGCAAAGATGCGTTTGTTTCTATGGAAAGGGTCAATCCCGATGAATGCCCACAATCGTTATTAACTCTTTTTCGGTCTTACATACCTGATAAAAATTTGAAAATTGATAGTTTCACTCAATATTTATGCCACCCATCCAAAAAGCAATGTTATTTTTGCGCGAAGTAAGAAACTATATTTCGCGCCAATATCAATGCTCTCCACAATATATGTTCGCCAGTTACTTTTCTGATAGATAAAGTTGACTGCTTGAAATATAATTTCCCATCTTGCCAAAATGTCGCTTTTAAAATTTTGAAACGTTTTGTCAGTATAAGGTTGAATATTCACGCAAAAGAGGTGACAAATAAACTTATTGAAAAACAGTATGCGAGTAAAACTGCAGCAAGAGCTCAAGTCAAATAGATAATATATTATACAGTCCAGATTGTTAGATTCATGCAGGAACTCCACAATTTATTCGCATATATTTTCATTTAGTACTGTATAATAAATTATTTGATTCCCTGTGATATTTGAATTGCCATCTTTGTACTTTTTCAGTGCACACATTCTGGAACTTCATAATCTATTCACATATATTTTCTTGTGTACTGTGTAATCAATCATTCAATTCACTGTGATATTCGAATTGCCATCATCGTACTTGTTCTGAGCACACATGCAGGAACTCCATAATTTATTCACAATTCTAATTATGCGGTACTGTATAATGTGGGTTAAATATAACTTCGCAGTGCAATTATAAAATATATAAACTAATTTGGCAAATTTTATACCAAACTCTACGCGTCACACATTGAACGAAAATATAAGAATGTATAGTCTTTGATTTATTACATCCTATATACCAAACTTCCGCTCACAAAAATAAATTTGGTTAGTTCCAGTATCCACTAGATTTTTTTTTCTTAACGAAAATTGCATTATGTATTGTTTTATAATTTATTTATCATTGTATCATTATTATTGTTTTCTGGTTTGACGAAATAAATAAATTCTCTCTGTTCTTTCAACCTCGATATATGCCGATATCCTTCATTTCATGCATATCTTATATTTTTTTATTATATTTTAACAATGTACACATTGTTGAACAAATAGTTGCAAGTTCCCGTAGTGTAGTTCCGTCAGTTTGTTAAAATAGGTTCTGTACAATTAGAGATACTTACATCAGAAATTTATACAGTAAAATGTGTATCTCTTTGTTTAATATTTTTGGTCTTATTGGGTGTCGATTTATCAAGTGAAGTTGGATGACTTTAACCATAACTTCGTATATGCTGACCATACCGCCGAGCCGGATATCTGAGAAATTTAAATAAATTTTCCAAAATAATGATCATTCGTTTTGCCGCTGCGATAGCTTGCTCCGAATTAAGCATCTTTTTTTTTATATTCAACTGTTTAACAATCGCAGGTTTAAAATCACTTAGTTATGATCATACAGCGATAGAACTCTTGGACACAAAATGGCGGGTGTGACGTCACACAAGCGCTTATAACGTTACCAATGGTTGTCCTCACTTGTGTTATAGTCACTTAGAGTAGGGCTGGGTAAGATTAACCGGACGAACACTGGATTATCAACATCGGATTTCATATGTATAATGAATTGTTTATGCAACTGTTTTTATTTTTCTACAAATAATTGGAACTCAATACATGCAATTGTTTTTCAAAAAAAAAAAAAAATTTGTATAAAACATTGATTGACACTTTAATTGGCCTAAAAAATATGATCAAATAATTCCATAAAAAAAATGGTAATTCGTTATATTTTACCCGTTAACTGACATCTCTGGAACAAATCATCTTTATACCGTACAATTTCTTCAAATATGATTACGTCATCGGAAATTTATCTCTTGTGGCGTTTAATTCAGAAGAATATTACTAACTGTGTGGGTAAGAACTCAATAAAAGTGAAAAATAATGGAAGTACCAAGGTTGCTGATTATGAAAATTTGACAATGACGTATTTAGAAGCAGTTTTCGGTCCTTTTCAAAATATATTGTCCACGATTTCATTGCAAAATTGGATATTCAATGTCATACAACAAGTGCGCAGTTGATGCCGTTTTTCTTTATGTTATATATCTCTAAGTAGACTTTGCACATCAAACACTGATAATTTGTCACATAAATGACGTTTAACAACGAAATTAGGTTTTTAAAAGAGAGCAATCATGAAACTATCTCGATTCGTGAATAATTTTGAGCGATACCGATAAGAACACGCGAAATTGCTTTATAAGCATTGTGACGTAACACGCAGTAATTATAAATTATTACGTCACGCGGCGGTTAACCGGTTAACGGTTAAAGTGTTTTCCCTGAAATTCCCAGCCCTAGCAGTTAGACATTTGATTTCTCTTCTCATAGGTGAGTCAAGTTGCCTTTTTTCAATTGATTAGAACTCAATACATGCAATTGTTTTTCAAAAAAAAAATTGTATAAATCCAAAACTAACACTTTAATTACCTTAAAAAATATATATTTAAATAATTCCATATTGGCTGCGAAATTTAATTTGGCAAAAAAAAAGTCTTAGAATCAGGTAATTCGAATATAAAAGCAGCTCTCCAAATACTCAAACATCGATTTACTTAATATACGATGTCAGGAAAGATGATGATAGTGTGAAGCCTGGGGTGTCCAAGCTAATCTATGTCGGTGTTTCATTGTTCGTTTTATCTGTTCCTGCATGTATGCTGCAGTGCTATGCTGACTATACCCCAGGCCTATAACATGATTAGTTAATTTCTTATAGTCATATATATTCTATCTCACAAGCTGAGATTTCATTCATGATACATTTATTATTGATTTATCTTTCTTTCTTAATTTTGGATTTTGAAAAACATGAATGTGAACTATTTGTATTGCATTTTGGGCAATAATCATTGGTTTCAGAAGATAAAAAATACATGATCTTTTAGATATTATTAACTATAGAGAATTCTATCAAAATCATGGAATCCACTGAAAACATATTTCCCTGCCTTATCTGTGATGAAAACTTTTCATCAGGCCCCAGTTTGGAAAAGCATATGTTTTTGCACATTAACCATGAAACTGGCGATTTAAGCGAATACACAACTAACAACATTGTGGGAACTAGTCTGCCTGTCAACCCTGAGAAGCCTGACGGAAAGGACAATATCAGTGGCTACAGCAGAGATGAACCATTTGCTTGCCAACAATGTGGAAAGAACTTCAAATCGAAGTGGCATTTAAATGTGCATATGAGAACTCACGCGGTTGAAAAACCTTATATATGTAAACGATGTGGGAAGTGTTTTTCACAACAATGTAATTTAAAAGTGCATACGCGAACTCATACTGGAGAAAAACCATATGTTTGTAAACAATGTGGAAAGTGTTTTGTGAAGTCATCTGATTTACATAGGCATGAGCGAATTCATACTGGGGAGAAACCTTATGTTTGTAAACAATGTGGTAAGGGTTTTTCGCAATCATCTAGTTTACAAGATCATACACTAACTCATACTAGAGAGAAACCTCATGTTTGCAAGCAATGTGGAAAACGTTTTTCACGATTGTCTAATTTACATGTGCATAAGCGAATTCATACTGGGGAGAAACCTTATGTTTGTAAACAATGTGGTAAGGGTTTTGTGAAGTCATCTGATTTACATAGGCATGAGCGAATTCATACTGGGGAGAAACCTTAGGTTTGTAAACAATGTGGTGAGGGTTATTCGCAATCATCTCATTTACGAGTGCATGAGCAATCTCATACTGGAACGAAACATTGGACAATATCGCGAAAGTGGATGTGATGAGGCGAAGTGTGGAAGGGGATATATATTAAATGTCAAGATTCACAAATAGGGGTTCGCGGCCTCATACTGGGGAGAAACCTTATATTTGTCGTAAATGTGAAAAACCCTTTTCATGAAGGCATGAACGAACTCATACTGAAGTAAAATCTTTATGCCTGTACACAATGTGAAAGGGGTTTTCTAGATTTATCAAATTTATGTGTACATGAGCAAACTCATACTGGAGAGAAAGAAATCTTTTGCATAATTTATGTCTTCCGGGTTAAAAAAATCCATGATCTGGTCAAAAAATTTATTGGAGGTCTTCAAAATTAAGGTTTCTGTTGAGAGTTGAAAATTGAGTTGTTTACTTAATTCTAATGTATTCCTTTGCAATAAGGCATCCAAAGCTTGTAGGTGCTTATTATTTGATGGTATTGTTACTATACAACATCCATCAAAATGAAAGAGTGCAATTATTTGTCATAGTAATAGACTGATAATACAAAGTATTGCCATTATAATAAATTACAAATACCATTGAAAGGTATTGCCATCATATCATAAGGATCCCGACATACGTTCTCATCCCTGCACCATGTTTCTAGGATTACTGACTCAACATGTGTTTGTCATATGATTAAGCCGTCTTATTGACTTTCTTCTCCACCGGAATAAATATGTAAATCCTAATTCTTTTTTCATTGATTGCAAAGCTTAAAAATGCAATGCTTTTATTTTAGATATTCTTGGATATTTATGGAAAATGATATCGTAATCATAGAATTCACCGAAGACATATTTCACTGCTTCATCTGTAATGAACACTTTTCAACAGGATCCAGTTTTGAAAAGCATATGTACTCACGCTGAAAATCATAATGGAACTGGAGATTTATACAAACATGCAACTGACAACATACTGGGAACTAGTCAGCCTACCTACTCAGAATATAACAAGTAAAACTCGCGACGAAGAGAAATCTGATGAATCTGGAAAATCCAAAAATTGTGAACAAATTGGTCCGACCCCCAAATTGGACGGGCCATTGGAAACCCTGTCACATGTTCATACTAATACAAAGCCAGTGCCAAATTTAAAAATCAACTGTAGAGATGAAAGATTTATTTGCCTGCAGTGTGGCAAGAACTTGAAAAGGGGATATAAGTTAAATGTGCATATGAGGACTCATACTGGGGAGAAACCACATGCTTGAAAATGATGTGAAGAGTCATCAAATTTGAGACAAACGGCTATTTTGAGTTATGAACAATATGGAAAGGGCTCTACAGAGAATACATTTTAAACAGCATTTCACCTGCCCAAGGATGCAAGTGAGTGAATGGTAATGCATTATGTATTTTCTTCTATTTTTTTACAATTGTATTTGTGGATCCAATCCCATGTCCCTGTTTGATTGTAAATGGGTATTTATGTGTTTAGTTTCATAAAAGGATATATTAAATAGCAATGATATTGTTTTGTGGAGTTTTGTTTTATTATTCTCTGGCTATCTGGGATTGCATTATTAAGACCCTTTTAATGTCTTTTGCAAGACTGCATTTTCAGCTCTTACCAATATAATAACACAATACAGGTTGAGATGTACGAGTTTGCTGTCACAAATTGCTACGAGAACTGTTGTGTTGTAAATGAAACATTCCTTATTGGTTAGGCACAGAAATTGATACGGCATAGGATGAGGGTCCATCAAAAATAAGATTCACAACTAGGGGTCCGCGGCCCAAACAATTTGAAAAACAGACAACAGACTGCTCTTATCTATGCTGCTCTGACATGCTTCATTTTAGGGGTATATTATGCTTACGGTAAATTTCCTCGATGGCCAAAAATAATCATTCGCGACTGTTCAACGGCGAAAATCAATCCTTTTGCACATAATTAGCCCCCACAAGATTCAAAAATGCAAATTCTATCTGTCCCTAATGTATTAAAGGATGCACACCCCTGGCTTTGGGTGTTTGAGACCCTTTCCACAATGTTTACATCATGAGGCTTTTCTCCTGTATGAGATCGCTCATGCACTTGTAAAGTAGTAAATGCTACAACGTTTGCATACATGAGCTTTCCAGTATGAGTTCGCGTATGCGCTTCACATTGTTTACAAACATGAGGTTTTTCTCCAGTATGAGTTCGCACATGTCTTTGTAAATAGGTAAATTGCGTAAAACTCTTTCCACAGTGTTTACATATGTAAGGTTTTTCTCCAGTATGAATTCGCTTGTGCACATGCAAATTAAATAATCAAATTATTTACAAACATGAGGACTTTCTCCAGTTGAGTTCGCTCATGCACATGCAAATTAAGTGATCGCTCATTACAGTTTCATAACAATTTTCACTGTGAATGTGCAAAAACATATGCTTTTCCAAGCTGAAAACTGACTGTTGCCATGCATAAAAATTAGATGAATATAAAAAAATTCTAATGTTAATCAATCAAATTGTTAAATCATCAGCTTGTCTCTCCACGTGAATTCATTATAATTGACTGAATGAGGTATTAAAAATTTCACATGTAACTGCACATATACTGTCACAATATCGAAGTAATTTATCAATATCACGATTCACTTTAAAATATATCAATTTATATTTTTCCAATATTCCCACGGCCACAGTTATATTTAAAAACGTCAGATTAACAATTCTTTTTCCTGGAAAAGGCTAGACTGATATTGAAGTCGCAGGAAGAGAATAAAATTTGTTCAAGCATTAACTGGAGTTTGTTAAATAAAAGTCTCACTGCAATCATGATAAATATCAAAATGAACTTACAGACTTACAAGGTACATAATAAAAGCCCATTTTGTGGCTCAAAATATGATTTATATTAATATCGGTATCGGCGGCGAAAAGTGATATTGGTCAAGCCTAGATGAAATACAGTATTATAATTCAAACACTCAGAATACCGCATTATAAACTTGCCATTTTTTGCATTTTGATCTGAAAGCTTAGCCACATCCAGACAACGCAGCGTTACAGTACTAATACTGCAATATACAATTTTGAATTAGGCTGTATGGGCAGATGGATGAATTGGATATAACTTACTGATCAAATCTAATGAGCCCATGCATCTGAAACAAATGGCTGGCTAACCAATTCCATACCGGTAACTGAACAAGAGGCTGTGGCATGAGAAGCAACATTTATGAGTGCGATTTCAACCAGAAGAAACGAGTATTGTGACAACAATAAAAGTACACAACATAAGCAAAGTTTTCTGGCGCAGACCGGGGTTAATATATGGTGTAAAAAGGGCTAACTGCTATATAGTTGTCTGGCTTTTTTAGGTTTGGTTATATAACTGTTTGTACTTTGTACCCAATTCGGTTCGTAATATAGAACCTGACTTCATTTAAAACTAAAATTTAATAAATGGAAACATCTGAAAGGCAGCAAGAGCTTACATACAGTTTTCTCATATTTTTGGTTTCGTTGCGGTATATTGTGATTGGACACATTCGTGGACCTATGGATCGTTTCAATATTATGTTGCTGTCATTGTCCTTGTTCTCTGACACGTTTTGAGAAAGTCGCTTTTCTCTTTGATTACTGAACCAATTACTTTGAAATTTTCAGTGGTTAAAAATATTTGTTCTAGAAGACCATCTTTTATTAATTTCAAATATTCCTGTAGGTTTTATGGGGCTCGTTTTTGTGAGCTATGACGTCATCAGAATTTTCCACCACTCACATAGTCTACAAACAAGGTTTCTCTTCCGTATGAGTAAATGAAATTTCCGCGAAAAACCCTTTCCACATTGTTTACTAGCATAGGATTTTTCTCATGTGTGAGTTTGCTTGTGATTACGTAAACTACGTAAATTTGAGAATTGTTTTTCACATTGTTGACAAGCATAAGGTTTTTCTCCAGTGTGAGTTCGCTCATGCCCTTTTAGATGATCCAATCGTGAAAATCCCTTGCTACATAGTCCACAAACGTACGGTTTATCTCCTGTGTGAGTTCGTCCATGCCCTTTCAGATGGGATGATCGTGAAAAACACTTCACAAATATATGGTTTCTCTCCAGTATGGGTTCGCTCATGCGCTCGTAAATTAGATAATCGTGAAAAATCTTTTCCACATTGTTTACAAATATGTGGTTTCTCTCCAATGTGAATTAGCTCATGCTCACTTAAATGAGATATTTTTTTAAAACGCTTTCCACATTGTTGACAGGCATAAGGTTTTCCTCCAGTGTGAGTTCGTTCATGAGCTTTTAGATGGGATAATCGTAAAAAACACTTCCCACATAGTTTACAATTATAGGATTTCTCTTCGGTATGACTTTTCATATGCCTGTCTACATTCTGCTTCACTTTGAAGCTCTTTCCACATCGCTGACAGATAAATGGTTTACCTCTATTGTTGGTTTGTAAATTAGATCCTGATGTGATGTTGGTATGAACAAGTGACTGGGTTTGTAATTTCACATCCAGTTTAGTGGTTGTGTTGATTTGCTCACAATTATGCAGTATTTCAATTTTATCAGCCGGGCCTCTCTCTCTGCATTCTTCAGCACCACTTTGTAAAGAAGTTTTACCACAATTCTCCTCAGAGTTGGTATGCTGACTAGTTCCCTCAATGTTAGTTATATTTTCATTCAAATCTATCATTATCTAATCATTATTGATATAATTTTCCATACTGCGGATATATAAATTTACAAGAATTTTTTTGCATTTTGTGACTCTTACCATCGTCATAAAATATAATAAAAAACTATAATATACATTTCCTGTTATAGAGCTGAAGAATTTCTTGTCTTTCTATTCGATACATCAGTGAAATTCAACTCATGCTCTTCTAGCAAGTGAATTTAAGGGAAGAGCAATTAGTTATAGGCAAATTTGCATATAGTGTAGTAATCAGTTATATTCAAATTACTAAGATGTTTACTATAAGCACACAGAGCTGTGAGGCACTTCCGCATTTTTTAGAGACTGCAAAATCGCAGTTTCTTTTTTTTAAGTTGATAAATAGATCTTCTGATTTTTATATGTTAAGGTCACAGCGAATTAATCCATCTTGTATTATGGCATTAATAGATATGACATGATCCGTGCATAGTAAAACAGAGGCAATCCTGTATTTTAAAATAGAATTTAGGTTACTTAAAAAGACAATGAAATATAGTTTTTTCCAATTCTGTTTCGAACTTGTGAGCACAAACAATAAAATCACAACACTACTGTGCTCAAACTTGGTCATTACACCTTGCGTAAATAAAGCTGGGGTTAGGGCTGCCTGCATTGTTTCCTTTGGTTGGCTGTTGGTTTGTAAATTTGCACCAGAATTATGTGATTTCGCAGTTTCAGCTTTATCACTCAAGTAAAGTTCCTATAGAACTGTAGAAAGTAAAATAAATATCAAGCGGACAGCATCATATTACCATTCAATATATACAATACAGGGTGCCGCCTCCGTCCATCAGTATGTAATATACCTATATACCTTAAAAAATTCTCTAGGGATGGGCAATGTAGAATAATTTACTATTCTAGAATAGTTAAATCGAATCCAGAATACCGAATCCTATTCTATTTTCATACTTATTCAAATAGAGGGAATTTTCCTGATTGCTGGATTTAGATGTCAAAAAATTGTAAATGTATTACTATAAATGTATTATTCATTTGGAAATGTCCTTAACATTAGATTTGATACTAAACAGGCATTTCCCAGGACAATGAAATCTAAGAATATTACAATATTTTTGCTTTCAATTATTCTAAATGTATGTAATCTCTGAATACTTATATGCTATATTACGCTTCAAACACTTTAATAGTAAGCGGTTAAATACAAAAATAGATATGAAACGTCATTAAATCATTATTAATGTTATTGAGTGTCGAGTGTACTAAAGCACACCCGCTGAGAATTAATTAGATGCAGGACCAGCGTGTGGCCACTGCAACCTATGCGACCGGTGTAAAATATTAAATTTAACCACTATCAATTAAAATCAACTTATTATTCTGTGCGATCAAGACGTGCAAAACAAGGTTCCCGTAAACGCGATTTCGCAGTTAGTTATTAGTTAACATCATCTAAAGACGAATTCAATTTCTATTATTATCGTTACATATCATTATCTACCCAGACTCGGCCCTACTCAAACTCAATACGTAACTATTTTCGCCAGATGTGGCATCTTTTTTTTAAGTTTATCGGCGAATAAAATTACTACAGACTCTCGATCAAACGTGCGTCTATCTTGAACGATAGAAACGGACCGAAAGATATGTAATCTTTTGGGAGTGAAATTTAAATGCGACAGATCGTCGTGTTATGCGATATAACTTTGTATTTCGAAAACTGGTGTAATAAAAGTAATAAAATTATTCCAAAATAATATTTGATTTAAATTAATCGCAAGTAATGTCATAACATTTTACGCCTGGCTTTTGATTTACATGCATCATTTTCTGGGGAAAACTCGCCGGTCGCGGAAAATCATTTACAGTAATGTAAAATGAAGCAAGGCACGCCTGTAAACAATTGAAGATTGTTGCAATCAGATTATCGGAATATCGCCAGTAAGTCGGCACAAATAATTATTATTATTAAACCCTCGCTAGATAGCAAAGCAGGAAAACGCAAAAAATGGTGCAATAACGAGTCTCCGTCGTAAGGTGTACTTCACGACTCCTTGTCCAGAATACGCCGATTGAGATTACTGTGTTTGATGTTTACCGGTTTTACTGGTTCTTTCCGTGCAGACGCAAGTCTAGTTAAACGAGAGAGATTTCCACGCGAGAAAGAACGCTCGTCTTTAATTGATAAATTAGAAATCCAAAATACAAAAATTGACGCCCGGCGAAAACGCAAAAATGGTGCAATAACGAGTCTTCGCCATGAGATGTACATGAGATTACAGTGTTTGAAGTTTACCGATTTTACGGGTTCTTTCCGAGCAGACGCAAGTCTAGTTAAACGAGAGAGATTTCCACGCGAGAAAAACGCTCGTCTTCAATTGATATTTATAAACCCGAAATGCAAAAATCGACGCATGGTGCCGGAGAGGCGAAAACCGAATCCTGTTATCGGATCCTGTTGGATTCGAATACTTTGGGATTCGAATCCTCCGGATTTGGTATTCTATATTGCCCATCCCTAAAATTCTCCCTATATCAGTATATCGTGCTTTATTATTGAAAATTTTTTCACTTTTGAAATTTATAAACCATCAATTTTATTAAAAAATTATCTAAACCCCCGCCGCTCACAGGTGGACCACTGATATCTAATTCAGTAATTTTAGCGTAGTTAATCACATCGTTACTGCAATTGCAGAATTAAACTAAAGCTCACATAAACCATATCAGGCATAATGAAAATTAAGTTATACAACTATTTTTTGGAAACAGAATGTAAAACTGACAAATACCGGCAAAACTATAAAAACGAGGCGATGCTTACAACCCTGCTTGAACATCTGTCTGAGCAGCTGCAGAAACTGCAATTATTTCTTATTGGGTAGTTAATGTAACAAACAAGGAAATTGATGTATGTATGTATGTATGTATGTATGTTTATTCGTCTCGTAAAAGCAATATAAAAGAGTAAGTACTTATAAATACTGAAGACGGGATGTATGCACAAGACCATATTGGCCTAAAACACAGATGTGCGGCATACACCCCTTTGATTTATATAAATTTTAATAGGGTAAATCAAATATGTACAATATGGTCCTTTATACAGGCAGTTGTGCGAGGAGGGTGGGTGGATGCGGCAACAGGGATATGGGTGGAGTGTACAAAACTGTTTGTACAAAGGAGTTTGTTAGACAAAACAACATCTATAAATAGAGACACAACACAACATGAAACACAATGCATATGAATATAGTAATAAAAAATTTTTTCTAAAAAAAAAAAAAAAATTAAGAATTTGGATGAATGTACAATACCATTGAGTGATGATACCACATACTATAAAACGCAGGAATGGTCAAGTTTAAAGGGTGTGTACATATATGGTATGCACCACTCAAGGGCGACAGTGTTATAAGTGGTCTATGGCTGTTCTGGCCAAAATGTGACCCTACAGGTTTTGGCGAAATATGATAATAAAGGTATGTATCAAATGACTCACTATTATAAGGTTTTTTTTGAAATTCTGGATTCAGCCAAAAACAATGAAGTTTCAAAAAAAAAATAAAAAAAATTAATAAAAAGCATTTCCACAAAACCTATTATGGTTGCATTTCAGCCAGAAGATTAGAAAGGTATAAAGGTACAGTGGGATAGGGAATGATAAGTTATAAAGAGAAGCCATTTTACCATGTCATGGATTTTCCAATGTAAATTAAAATAATAAAATTATATGGTATCCCGGGATGAGCAGAAGAAAAAGTGGTAGCAACAATGGAAATAAATTGAACAGCATGCTACTCAAACAAAAACCATTGTCCCTACTCCCTACTATTTGAGCATTCTATCTATAACCTAAATTGCTGTGCTTTTGTTGTTGTCTAATTACGCATGATAATGAAATTAGAATGGTGTGCTAGTTATTAATTCAGTCCATTGTTCTATATTGAATCCGGGTGAAGTATCCTGTGGAGTTATTGAAATTGTCAGCTGGTCTATGGTGACTGAAGAGGAGGACAGTTTCCTGATAGTTCATTCAATCCAAATAATCAACAGCTCTCCCTTTCAGTGTTGAACTGACCTTAAAAAAATAATCTCCAAACAGTAACATGTTCAAAGCAGAGAAAATTGCTAATATGATGATAATATATATTGTTTAAGTTTGGAACGAAATTCTGAGTTCGATTTTGAATTTTTGATGTCATCGGGTAGGGAATTCCAAGCTTTTGGTCCACATACTGCGATTGATTCTTGTGAAATACTTTTACTGACAAATGGAATAAAAAAATTATCTTTATTTCTGCTGTTTGAATTTGGGTTTGCTTGGAACAGGCTGTTCAGGCTGGTCGGAAGCTCTCCAATGTGACAAGAGAACATCATATTACATAGTTCGAATTTAGCTAAATCCACAACTCGTAGTAGCCTATGCTCTTTAAATAAGTCATCAATTTTTTCGCGATTACCTCTATGAAAAACTCTTCTAATAAAGCGATTGCAAACACTTTGAATTTTTTTGAGAATGGACGATTGGCGATGAACATAAGCTGAGGCACAATAACGAATATGGCTTTCTATCAGAGAGTGGTATAGAGATATTAAACAAGATGTATTTAAGTAGTTGGCTATTTTCGTAATGGCACTAAGAGACGACCTTGTTTTCGATAGAACCATATTGGTGTGTTGTTTCCAAGACAATTTATCATCGATCATTACACCCAGAAAGCGAGTCTGATTAACTCTTTCTATATTTATTCCATTTAATTCCAAATTTTGTTGCAGAGTTGGACACTTTTGCTTCGGCGTGCTAAATATCATATATTTAGTTTTATCGACATTAATAGTGAGTTTGTTCGCAGACAACCAAGCTTGAATATTTTCTAAGTCGGTATTTGCCTTGGTCAAAAGTTCAGGCAAGTTTTTGCCTCGAAGATATGGCGTTGAGTCATCAGCAAAAAGTATGATATCAGAGTGAAGAAGAGAATTCGGAAAGTCGTTAATAATGATTGAAAAACATAATGGAGCCAAAATAGAACCTTGTAAAGTACCTACAGTTAAATTACAGTATGTGCTAGATGCTACATCATTGTATATAACTACTTGTTTCCTTCCTGATAAGTAGCTTTTAAACCAATTATAACTCTGACCTCTAACGCCAATATGGTGCAATTTGGCTAGTAATATGTCATGGTCAATACTATCAAATGCCTTGGAAAGGTCCAAGAACATACTGAGAGTATACTCATTCTTATCAAATCCTTCTAGAATTTTTACTGACAAGCAGGGATGTTGCATGAGATGTTGAATGATTTTGACGAAAGCCAAATTGTTGTGGATAAAAGAAATTTTTTTGGTCTAGGAAATGGTTGAGTCGTTTGTACATAATTTTTTCTAGAATTTTTGAAAATGCGGGAAGTAAGCTGATCGGTCGGTAGTTTTTTACATCTTTTGCATTTCCTTTTTTGAACAATGGCATAACTTTGGATAATTTGAACTGGTCTATGTATTTACCAGATTGTAATGAGCAGTTAAAGATATGTGCGAGAGCACAAATACAATTCCAGGGCATCATTCGTATAACTTTAAAGGGAATTCCATCTATTCCACAACTGGTTTTGGGTCGAAAAGATTTCAGAATATTTTGGACTTCGAAAGCTGTTGTCGGGGCAAGAAACATGGAGGTTTTACTGGGATGCCCCATATATTGCTTAAAGTCATCCCTTCTAGTATGAGTAAACCGTTCGACCATTTTATTTCCAATTGTAGAAAAGTGCGAGTTAAAATGATCTGCTATTTCGACAGGATCCGAGGTTTCCTGGCCGTTAATAGAAAATACTTTTGTTAGATTTGGTTTAGAACGCCCAAGCAGATCGTTCATAGTACGCCAAGTTTTCTTAAGATCATTACGATGTCTACCTAGTAATGACTTGTAATAATTTTGTTTCTTAGCAGTTATCAATTTCTCATATTTTTTCTTGCATTCTGAATATTTAAATTTGGCCTGCTCTGATTTTTCAGTAAGATAGTTTTTGTATAGTTTATGCTTTTTTTTCTGCATTTTTAAGAGTTCCTTGTCAAACCATTTATTATTATTTTTAATATTTCTTTTCTTCAGAGGGAAGCAAGTTTTAAAAGATTCAGAAAAAATACTCATTAAAAATTCTGAAGGCTATATCAGGATCTGTTTTGCTGAACACAGCAGAAAAGTCACTTTGTTCTAACATGAGTTTAAAATTATCTAAATTTGAGATATTATATTGCCTGAAGTATTCGTTTTCTGCCTTGCGAAGTTTTTTCTTAATGGAATGCAAACCAGGACTGGCAGGTGGTCTGAAATAGGATCCACTATTATTGCACTGCGGGGTTTACAATCAAAGATGTTTGTCCAAATATGGTCAATGATTGTAGAGCTGCTTTGAGTGATTCGAGTTGGCTTTGACACCACAGGGTAAAATGAAGCCGAATTCATCAGCTCACAAAATTCATCTACAGTCTTGTTTGTTTCCAGAAGATTATAATTGAGGTCTCCCATGATAATACAATTTTTTGATAAGGTTTGGAGTGTCGATTCCAGAATACTAATAAATTGATTATTGCTTTGACTATCTGATAAGGGAGATCTGTAAATTGTTCCACACGTCACAATTCTATCCTTCAAATAAATGTCTACGAAAGTGGATTCAAAAATTCGCTCATTCATAATTGAAATGTCAGGTCTAGCCTTGAAGGTAATATTTTTTTTGATGTATAGGCCAACACCCCCACCTTTCGAGGTCACTCGAGGCTTTGATAAAAAAGTGTAGTCACCCAGGTTCATGTGGGATCCTATCTGATTTGGTTTTAGCCATGTTTCATTGACTGCTATTAAATCTGGGCAGACTGTCATTGAGACTATAAGAGCTTCAAGTTTTGAAAAGTTTCTTGGGTTGGCCAAGGAACGCATATTAATACACATTGTGACAAGTGGGTTCAAGTTATCACTGCATAGGATATCTAAATTAGCGGCAGAAAGATATTGACAATCAGACATACAAATTTTTGTGAAATCGCTTATTTCATCATTATCAATATTCAGTAACGAAGCCTCAGTAAAAAATTCGTTAAGAATTTCTGGGGTCAGAGTCGAGGAAGGGTCATTATTCAGGCATAGGTCATTTACTTCTGTATTAGATAACGAGCTGAATGGCAGGCTATTTTGTAGGCAAAGTCTACAGTACCAAGGTATATCATTTGGTTCATTACATAGTTTACGAAACTCTTGTAAATTTAAACCACTACATTTTAGATGAATCCAACGATTACATTTATCACAGTAGATCCCCTTTTCCCTATTGTTTACAGATTTTTGGCATCCATGACATGGTAAATCTCTCTTATTAACATTCATATGGGCAAAAAAGATAAACAAAAGTTGCTCTTGTGTTTAGTGCTTACAATGAGAATTTGGGCTGTTCTAGCATATCAATAATTCATAGTCTGTAGTTTTACGGTATCTTACTTATATCATAATATCTGACTACTGCTAAAATATTATGCACACTTCCTTCGTCACATGGGTACTGAAATTATACAGTGACAATTCCTTGTTACTTATAGTATGCATGGGTTAATATGGCCTATAAGAAGACCCCACCTTAAAAATTTAATGAACTCATGCAACCTGTTTATGCAATATTTAAAATATAACTAAACTTGCAGTGTGCAATCTTAAATGACATGTTTTTCCTAACCTGATATTTCTTTATAGCGTGCAATGTTGTTCCATTCAACCATCAACTATTTATTAACCCGTTTAATTCGTTAATCATACTGTACTTGTCTTAGTTGTCCATCACTTTCATAATTATCCAAATGATATAAGAATTATCCTATATGTTTGATTACTGTTATATTATTTCTTTTGAATATTGTATTTATATAAATGAGATCTTTTGAGTGCCTTTATTGAGCTTTAATATTTACAAATTTTCCTCCTATACTTCATTGTGATTAGGTCAGTTTGATCACCGCATTGGTACATTTACATTGATAATGACCATGCTGAAAACCTCTTGAACGCCCCAACTATACTAGATCCAGGATGGAGTGTAATTATTTTTATTCCCAGTACTCCTCTCAAATCTATTTTTATCAATGCGGACCCTACGACCAGTAATTCGACTGACTTGTATACATCACCCAAAGGCTCAAGTTTTATTAGCAAAAAATATTTCTCATAGCATTAAGTCAGCAAACATAGATATAGTTCGAGTTATGACATTCCCTATAAATATATGTCCTATGAATATATAATAGGGGGCACTCAGTCTTCCGCATTATCAAGTCCAACATTCCTCAGATGTGTATAAATTTTCTTCTTGCCAACACATGCCTTTCAATGAAAGCTTTTCTCACAATTGTCATCATAAAAGTTCATCATTAGGTTTTTGAATGTACTTGACGTTGACAATGTGAAAGTTTTATTTATTTTTTGCATAAGTTGCTAAGTGAAATTTTCCCAGACGTGACCAATTTTCGTGATCATGATTTCAGAAGTGGTTCTCAATCTTCTCCAAATCTTTTCTGTAACTGTTTTCCACACCGCTGCTCCTTCCAAGCTCCAATGCACATATCCCATGATTTGTTATCAGCTGGCATGTTGAACAAAAATTCCACCTAACTCAATATTAGATATCTATTTAGGATGTCATTATTTTCTGTATTATTTCTGTATTTCTTCTGTAATAGAAATTTTTTTTTTTTTTTCAATTTTCAAGAATTCTCATATGCATAATTAAAACAGTGAATATGGGGGGAGCTGACTCTGATGACCGTATGGTCGTATCGCTCCCCCCAGTCTATACCGAAAAACTATACATTTTTATTGTTGCTATTGTCTCAGTGGTTTTTTTTTTCTGGTTGACGAAAATAAATCTCTCTCTCTCTCTCTCTTAATCTAAAATCGGTATTTGAACCGTCGCGCAAACATTTCAAAAATATATTTATTCGGCAGTATGATAGCGTATGTTTCTCACCAGGTATATTTATATGGAGGATAAATGAAGTGCCACAGATGTAATTTGCCGACGTTTCGAATTTATATACATACTTCCTCAGAGCATGATATGCAAATGACAATAGCGCATATAATGCAAGAAAAACGTTATCACGGTGTAAAATTTAATTCCTTCTCGAAAGACCCAAGTTTGTTAAAAATTAAATTTTGTAAAATCTCGCGATCAATAGCAAATTTAATAATAAATACAAAACTGTGTAATTGGTAATTTTTGGCCAGATGTAATTGTTCCGCGTAGGAGAAATTTAAAAAATCTTGAACAGTTGTTTAAGCCACACATTGGGCATCCTTTTCCCAATATCGGTACCGGTACTGTAAAATCAGCAAGGTCAGTTAGGTTGCTCCAGTATTTTGGATTTAGGAAATTCGTACATGAAGGCAGATCACAGCTCTCTCAAATACCCCATAAAATGTTTCTTGATATAACAGGCAATATTCCACTCACAAATTCATTGTATTGTGGCGAATCGGTCTTGGATACCGGTACCGGTATATATTCTTCAGATCCCATGCTTGTCCTGTTGTCACCAGGTCTATTCATATGTAGTGCTTTATAGCAAATTAAATGACCAATACAAGTTTGTTTATTTTTTGCCAGGTATAGTTTATCCGCGTAGGAGTAATTAAAAAAATCCTCAACAGTTTAAGCGAATCATTTCGACTGTTCTTCGCAAACCTGCAAGGTCATTTGGGTTGCTCAAGTGTTTTGGATTGAGGAAATTCGTATATGAAGGCTGATCTCAGTTCCCACAAATAGCCAATACACTAAACAGACGTGAAGGTAGTCTGTGTCATAGTTCAATCAATCATTTATTTCGGTACTCTGACATAAAACAAAAACTGGACAAACAAACAAAATGCAGAGATACCTGGGAAGGCGAGCATAACTTAAAATAAGTTAAAAAATGTATAAAGTACGCGCTCGCCCACCGAAAAAAATACCCAAGTTACCAGTACTGGTAACGACGTAATGTACGTTTTCATTGTTTCTGCGTGTGCTCCACAGTCCTAACTTGATTAAAAGCTTTATTGGAGAGATTCTAGCAGTTTTTAGTTATATTCATGTATCATCATGAGAAGTTTAACCACTCAATATAGAGTATGTAGTACCGGTACTTTCCGTTTGGCGTTTTTTTCAAGTCTATTCTAGTGTCTAGTATTAAAATCATTTGAAATACTATATTTCCTGGAGCATCGATTTCCTTGTTTGTTATATTAACTCTTAACCATATCCTACCCAATAAGAAATAATTGCAGTTTCTGCAGCTGCTCAGACAGATGTTCAAGCAGGGTTGTAAACATTGTCTCGTTTTTATAGTTTTGCCTATTTGTCAGTTTTACATGCTGTTTCCAAAAAATAGTTGTATAACTTAATTTTCATTATGCCTGATATGGTTTATGTGAGCTTTAGTTTAATTCTGCAATTGCAGTAACGATGTGATTAACTACGCTAAATTACTGAATTAGATATCAGTGGTCCACCTGTGAGCGGCAGGGGGTTAGATAATTTTTTAATAAAATTGATAGTTTATAAATTTTGTAAGTAAAAAATTTTCAATAGTAAAGCACGATATACTAATATAGGGAGAATTTTTTAAGGTATATCACCAATTTAAGTAGAAACATGTAGGTATATTACATACTGACAGACTGAGGCGGCATCTTGTATTGTATATATTGAATGGTAAAATGATGCTGTCCGCTTGATATTTATTTTACTTTCTACAGTTCTATAGGAACTTTACTTTCTATTTGTGCCTCACCGA